>JASVEL010006090.1:0-350236 GCA_032618575.1 Nicotiana noctiflora | reverse complement strand
TGTACAGATCTTAAATATGTGTTAAGCTCTTTCTATGAAGTTTGGTAAAAATCAAACGTCGTTTGACATATTTCAGACCTAATTATTTAAAGTTGGGAGTTTAAGAAGTTTGAAACGGAAATGATGATTTGAAGGCTTGATTCATTTATTTTGATGTTTTGTTGGCAATTTGACCGCTCGAGTATGTTCGTAGGATGTTTTTGAGTGAGTGTGTGTGATTAGTTAGGATCCCCAAGGGCTCGGGAGTGTTTTCGTAGGTCTTAGGGGTAGTTTTCCACTTGTAAAAAAATTTCAACATGTGCCTAGTGATTTTCTTCTTCGCATTCGCATTAGGCCTCTCGCGTTCGCGAAGCTTCAGCTTCGTCCTTCATCGTGTTCGCATCTGCCTTATCGCGTTCGATTAGAGTATTTGACTCAGAAGGCTTGGCCCTCATTTTACTCATTGTTTGCGCTTGCACTTCCGCGTTCGTGTAGCTTAGCCTTCCCTCTTCAACGCGTTCGCGAACCTATTATCGCGTTCGCATATAACAGTCCCTGGGCCCTCAGCTTTTTCCTCTTCGCGTTCGCATCCTTCCCATCGTGAACGTGATGCATTGCCCATTCTACCCTTCACGAACGTGGTCCCTTCCTATGAACGCGAAGGGCAATCTTGCCCAGCTATTTTTAATTTCCAGAACTATCGCAACACGGGATTTTCCTCATTTTTCCACACGAACTCTTCTCCCTAATACACCAAAGACGATTTTGAAGAGACTTTTCCTCCATAGCTTCCTAGGTAAGTGTTCTTATCTTCATTCTCTATTAATTCGTGTAATCACTAATTTCCTAGCCCTAAGTCATGAATTCAAAGTAGAAATTAAGGGTTTTGGGTAGTGTAAGGGTTTTGGAAATTTTGTGTGATTCAACCTCAATTTGTACTCGAATCTTAAAACAAATTATATATTTAAACTCATGGGGTTATGGGTGTCTAGGTTTTGGTCCGAGCCTCATGTTTGGACCATGTGGGCCCGATGTCGAATTTTGTTATTTTTGAAAAAATGCTAAAAAAACTCATTTCTAGGCTATGGGATTATGTTGTTGAGCCCTAATTGATATTATTTGTATTAACTATGCCCAGATACCATTGTTTCGTGGTCGGATTTTAGAGGAAAAGCGGTATTCGAGAGTTGATTGCTATTCTTTGGACCGAGGTGAGTGCTTGATCGAATTTTGTCTTGTGGGAATAGGATTAGAGTGTTATTAATTTCTAATTGCTAAATGATCGAGTATGGTGTATAGGCCTGGTGACGAGTATCTATACACCAGTGTCTAGCATGACCGTGGGTCTTTATTGGTACTTGTTTTGGTATATTTTGAGACTCTTCCAAGCTAAATTCTTTGTAGCGTTGCCTCGAACGATAAAAATACTATTGAGTATGAAATGAAAGAATTGAAAAGAGATGTTATTTATCCCTTTTGAGGATGGTTAAGTATATCGATCATCTCCTTTGCCGGGATGTGAAAGTTGTTGTCATTTCTCCCTTGCCGGGATTTAGTTGTTTATTTGTGTTTTCCCTTGCTGGGACATTTCTTATTATTGTTTATTTCCCTCACCCGTTGTTTGTGAGTGTTGTTTGGGTGAGGAGGAGTGATAATGCATGAAGGGTCATTACATGCCATTGTTGATTATATTTGCACTAAGAGTCATTCTGTGCCATGTTTTGATTATTAATGCACGAAGATCATTCCATGCTCCGATTTGATTATATTTGCACGAAGGGTCATTTCGTGCCATGAAATGAGAGTTATGTGAGCGAAAGCACGAAGGGTGATGCCGTGCATTTTATTTGATTTCTTTGGGTGAGGATGAGAGTAAAAGCACGAAGGCTGATATCCTGCAACTGTTGGATTTCTTGCTTTTGTTAATTATTGTTGTCTCTTGTTTCTTATTTAAGTTGATGCCTTTTATATCCGGATTGTACTCCCGCATAGTATGTTTCCATCCCTTTTTAATTGTTTAGTTTTGGTATTCTTTCCTTTTATTGCAGATATATATATTTAACAACACAGGTTGATTTGGTAGTCTTGTCTAGCCGGGGTTAGGCCAATCACTTACTAGTACATGGGGTTGATTGTGCTCATGTTACAATTATGTACTTTTTGCACAGATAACGGTACTAGAGTAGCTTTTGGACCACTGTAGTAGCACTTTGAGTGGGAGCTGACTTCAGTCCAGGGACTACGAGGCAGCCTAGCTTCGCAGGCTGGAGTCCCTTTCCATATTTTATATTTTGTTTTCATTGTACCGGGACATACACTATGTATTCTTCTATTCATACTTGTTTGTAGCATTTATTAGTGGTTCGTGAGATAACAACTCTATTCTTGGGTAACGAAATATTAAACTTTCGCATTTTTTTCGGTTTTCGGTTATTTATGTTATAAAAGGCTTCCGATTTGATTTAAAGGTTTATTATTGTTATTTACTATTATGTTGTTATCCAAAAAGGTTTAAATTTTTGGCTTGCCTAGATCCAATAGTAGGTGCCATCACGACTCCCGATGGTGGGAAATCCGGGTTATGACAACCTTTTTCTTAACAAACAACACCGGGCGCACCTCAAGGCGAAATACTAGGTCTAATGAAAGCCTTTACAAGCAAGTCTTGCAAATGCTCCTTTAAATCTTTCAACTCAGGCAGGGCCATACGATACGGTATGACAGAAATGGGTTGGGTGCCTGGAGCCAAATCAATACAAAAGTCAATATCCTTGTCCGGTGGCATACCCGATAGTTCTGAAGGGAATACCTCAAGAAACTCACGAACAACATGCAAAGAATCAATAGAAGAGACCTCAACACTAGAATCAAGAACATATGCCAAATACCCCAAACACCCCGTCTAACCATACGCCAAGCCTTCATAAAAGAGATAACACTGCGGGTAAAATGACCAAGAGTCCCTCTCCACTCTAAATGAGGTAAACCAGGCTAGGCTACAGTTACAGTCTTGGCATGATAGTCCAAGATAGCGTGATAAGGTGATAACCAATCCATCCCCAATATGACATCAAAATCAACCATGTCTAGAAGAAGCAAATCTACAGAAGTCTCGAGACCCCCAATCACAACTATACAAGAATGATGGACTCGATCTACCACAATAAAATCCCCAACTAGTGTAGACACATAAGCATGCGCACTCAAAAAATCACTAAGCAAGACCAGATACGGTAAAAATAAGATGACACATAGGACTACGTAGATCGTGGATCAAACAAAACTGAAGCATCTCTGCTACAAACCAGAATATTAAGTGTAATAACTGCATTAGTAGCCTCAGACTCGGGCCTGGCTGGAAAAGCATAACATCGCGGCTGGGCCCCACCCCCTGAGCTAGATCTCTAGGATGGCCTGCTGTTTGCAGGCCTACACCTCTAGCGGTAAGAGCAGGCTCCACCTCTAGTAGCCTGAGTTCTGCCTCTAATACCTTTACCTCTACCTCTAGCACCTCTACCCCCACCTCTAGCTAGTTGGACAGGCTGCGGAACACTCAGTGCCTAAACCATGGCATGGGAACTTTGATGTTGAGAGTTACTTGGTGCTCGAGGGAAAAACCTAGCAATGTGACCCATATCACCATAAGTGTAAGAAGCCCTCGTTTACAGAGACTGCTGACTCTAACAACCTAAATGACCATCCCCAAAACTCTTAAGCGGCAGTGCATTGTAGGACTGCTGATTAGAATAATGCATCTGAAGGCCAAGGCCACCTGAAGCACCGTGAGAAACCTAAGGTGCTTACTAAAAAGTCCTAGAAGGATCCCCTCTACCATACGAATCCCTACCTCCTAACCAGGTTGTCGATGCCCCCTTTTTCCAAGGCGAAATAGGGTTTACGACATTTGGGCGGACAACTTTTTTCCTTTAGGGAATTGGGTTTTGAGATTTTGAAGAGTCTCCACCTAATGATTAAAGTGCATAGGACACTAAGAAGGGTTTTATTTGAAGAACTAGAGTTTGGGTAAAGGCTAGAAATTATCTCGGGGGAAAGGTGTTAGGCACCCCCCAAGATCCACTAGTGTGGTTTACGGCCATGCTACAATTGTAACTTTAAATGTATACAACAAATAAACATACAAGATAACTTTCGTGTAACGATTGCAAATAAAGGGAAGTGTAAAAGTTAAATAAACATGCTGAAGTTTACGAATATGCGATTTCATAATTATTTAAAGAATATGCAAGTGTAGAACAATGGGGGTTAAATAGTTGGTACAAATAATGAAACAAAGGAATGAAATGGGCAGGAAGTTTGGACAAGAAGAAATACTGAAAATTAAATAACTAAAAGAAATTTTAAATGGTTAAAGTAAAAGACAAGGTTTAAAAGAACTGAAAATTGACAATTTTAAAAATTCTGAAAAAAAAAGAAGTAAACACATAAAGAGGGAGGGGGTCCTAGGTTTATAAATAACATGGATCACCCCATGCAACTCCCGGTATATATGTGGTGCTATCGCGTGATCATCATATCCATGTCAAGCCTTGCCCACCCCGTTAAGGTACTAAATCGCGGAATGGTCTCATTACTTATTGCATGCTACTACCCTCCTCAATCCTATCTGTTCCGGAGGTATTTAGGACTACTAATCCTAAAGGGGGAAGGAGTTTGGGGGCTCTTTTTTAGAATTTAAAAGGATAAATGTCTAAGGCGACAAACAAAACACATAAAGCAGTTAGGGGAAACACATAGTAGATTAATGGCTCAAACATGCCTCCTCCACTTAAAGAGGAAAATTATCTAGCATTACTTCAAATACTAGTTATAGTGTGAATTATATTTAAAGCGTTAGGATAGGCTGCTTTATCACATATTTCTCAGATGAGAAGTCTCAATGGCCTTGTCTGGTTGTAGTTTGTCAGGGACTGATGCACTTGATTAATTACCTATTAGTTTTCCTAGATGAGGCCTATAAGCATGATATCTAACAATGCAGAAGGAATACTAATTTTAAAGAAAGATGACTTGTTTTATAAACAAAGCTCTGTAGATTTTAAACGATCTTGCTAGTGATTTTAAACTCATAGGTGAAATAGACGAAGTTGATCAACCAATTACATGTATAGTTATGATTTCTAAGCATTGTTGGTTTCAAGATGACTTTATAAGTGCAAGAGTCCTATAGCCATGGTATCTAGAATGAGGTTGATTATTGTTAAACCTATGATTATTTGCCTAATGACATACATATATGTAGAGGTGCAGAAACGAAAGTATAAGAATGATTTCTATATGCAGAGACTGATAGGCATGGTTTCTAGTAATGAAACAATCTTACAGGCAGGATTTCTAATGCAGTAATGAAACAATATTATAGGCAGGATTTCTTAATGCATAAACGCAAAACTTATACATGATTTATGTATGTAGAAACTTATAGACAAGAGTTCTGTATGTTGTGCATGAATACAGAATTTGTAAATAGTAATCCCTATGAGCATGTTGTCTACCTATATGCATACATAAATGACCATCCCTTTTTCACTAGACCCGCATAGTTATTACAAATTATTACAAACCTGAATGTAACAAGAAAGATAAAAAATTACATAAAAAATTAAAGCTACAACCAAACAGCCTAACTCAGACTCAAGGTCTAACAATATGAGAAAAATCAACTTCCAAAGATCAGATTTCAAAAGCCTTTCTCATCTTTCAGGTGTGTCAAAGTTCCAAGGGGCTTCACGAACCCTAGGCAGTGTGTACACCCAAATACATTTGCAGAATCAGATTATAGTAGAGTGTGGATGGGCCAACCCTCAAATGTCCAAGTTCAGATGGAACTCAAGGTCCCAAAGCAAGGCTCATACGAGAGGGGCAGAACTTAGAGTCTAAGAGTAAGTGTAAGTGAAATAGAGGGGGAACTACGAAATCCAGGGTAGGCTAGTGGTCATGCCCAGTAATCAGGAGTGTTGGCACACCCCTGGCTAGTCTGTTAGCCAAATCTTGGGAGTTACGATCCATAGAAGATCAAGTTCAGACCTGAGCAGTAATTTGGATACTGCCAGGCCAAAACCTTAACTCAGACTCATAGATGGGAATATGGGGTAGGGATTCACAATAGAAACAAATGCAAGGAAAGAACATATATAGTTTAATCACTGAACATGAACAACAGAGTAAACAAGAATAATGAAACGATAAAGTAAACACATAGAGGTCAGGTTGTAAAATTAAATAAGACATACCGGTTTTAGGGAAAACAGGTAAAAGTAACAGTAGTCTTGAAAAAATAATTTGTAAGCAAGCATTTTCAAAAGATCTCAGAAAAGCAAAGTGTTGAGGGACTATTGAACTCAAAGCAGTATTGTAAGTGTGTGAGTTAAAGAGTAAAAGTTTGAGGTATTGAAATCGAAGTGTCCCTGAAAGTGCAGAAGGGTAGTCCCTTTAATAGTGCAGAGAAGCAAGTAAGAACAGAAAGAAAATAGTTTGCAATCAATCATATAGAATTTCCCTTCAGTTAAGGGATTTGATTTCCAACGGGTAGAATACAATTAAGGAAAGAAATTTTATTAAAATCCTTTCAAAGTAGCATAAGGAGGGTAAGTACACAGATGTTATTTAAAGAAAAAGTTCAAAGGTACATGGCTTGGAAAAACTAAGGAAAGGGAATCAATCAAACAACCAGGGAAATCAAAATAACTGACCAAATTAGAATGAACCAAGTCAGAAAAAGGGCAAAGAAAGGTTCAATTAGTGAAAATCAGTAACAATCAAGTAAACACTATTAAAGGAATTCGGAATCAATTAGTAGTTGGAAAAAACCTTTTTGAAAGAAGAGTTCTCATATATAAAGCACACAAATATGTGAATCAAGAAGAGACTGTCAATCTATTTAGAAAAGAGTCTAAGAAAAGTTCAAAATCATAAGTGAAGAGATATACGTTCAATTTGCAGACTCATAGTGAGTCTGAGAGTCCAGGGTCCCAAAGTGGAACCCTAACTCGAACACACAATCAAAATTGCCAAGAAACACCTAAATTATAGTGTTTCGAGTTGAGTAAGCCATAGAGGTGAGAGTCAAGCTGTTTGTTTCAGAGTCTCAACAAAACATATTTGATAGCATGTTTGAATGACAAGGGAAGAAAAATCACGAATAACATATTTGAGAAAACTCGGAACCTAAACAAGTTCAGAAGAAGGAGATAATACAAACTTGAACACAAGTAGATAAAACATGTAAGAACATGAACAGACTCCAATAAACAAAGATCAATTAACTTAACGGTAAACACATATAGTAAAAGATTAAAGAAAACATAACAAAGATTAACATGAGTAATATGTATAGTAGAAAAAAAGGTACAAGACGGTACATGCATAAAAAAAGAAATCGCATGAGCACAGTATGGACAAACACACATAAAGCAAAGAAGAAGAAAAATCAGAGAGATGTTTTTCCAAAAATCTTCTCAGAAACCCTAAAATCGGAGAGAAATATTTTTGAAAGAAACTTTTGGGGAAAATTATTTAGATGGAAAGAAAAGCATAGATACAGTATAGATCTATGAAAGATCTGGTGAAAGAACCTCGAATAGCTTACAATTTTAGAGAAACTTTAGAAATGAGAAAGGCTTGGAAACTGGTCTGATCTTGAGTCGGAGAGGTTAATAATCAGGCTCCTGAATCTTGAATATGCCGGAGCATCACCGGGGAAGCCATGAAACCAAATATCGTAGAAGATTGGAGGGAATCTATGAGGTCAGGCCTCGAAGCTTCGAACAACCATGGCTTACATGTGAAAGTGAGTGAGTACCAAGCATCCATGGCCCGGGAAGCCATGGATTCCGGTGGAGTGGTGGTTGAAGAGGGGTAGAAGGAGGCAAGGGTTTGAGAGATTTTGAGAGACGGGAGGTTTCAAGGATGGCTGGGAGATAGGAAATGAGGGATTAGAGCAATCATTTGGAGTTAATTATGGAAGGGTGAGTTTTGTCCATTGATCTTGAGTGATCAACAGTCTAGATTTTAGTGGATAGGTGGGGAACGGGTTAGGTCGCGGGTTGGGTCCAAATTAAAACTGGGCCGGTTTAATTGGGTAGAATTGGGTCAATTTAAGGTCCCAAATTGAAATGAAATAGGGTTGTAATTAAAATAGACTAAGGCTAAATGTTAAATAGCTAGTTTTACCCATTTTATTTATAAAATACCAAAACACTTGGGCATGCTTATATATGCATGTATATGCCATTTTGAATGTATTTTGCATATGAAAATTATATATAGAAAAATTGGGTATGAACAGCTTCCCCTCTTTACCCGACAAGGATGAAAGAGTTGTCGGGTAAATATATGATGGCCACTTTTGGGCGAACAAAATGATTTGAAGAATTTTGGCCGAGCTCTTGTTCTTGAGCCACCTACATATCTTAGTCTTACAAGAATTAGGCTATATCTAATTCTGGATTCGTCGGCGGAACATGTCGCTCGAGATTTTTCAAGAACGGACGAGATATTCAACTTTGGGTAGCGAGTTTAACAAAGCTACATAAACTGAAAGCGGGATCGCTCCTACTGAGATGGTTGTTTCTTGACGATTTACTTGCAAACAAACAACACGAGCGCATATGTTGTGCGTAAATTTAAACATGATGCAAGTTCCTATTCGACCATGAATGTTGTTTTTGGACGATGACGTCGTTAGACTATGATATCCTGGGCCATGAAGAGCATGATAAAGGATTCGTAGGCTATGGAACGATGTTCTTGGGTTATGAGAATGACGCCTCTGAACCATGATGCCTTTGACTAATGATATGCAAGAGATAAATGAGTCTTCAGTCCATGGCATGGCGTTCTGGCTATGAAGATGGTGCAAATAACACCCTTGGACAGTTTGGTGATCTTTCAGCCAATGAAAAGCAGAAGGTGGTGATCTTTCAACTCATGAAATGCAGAAGGTGGCGATTTTTCAGCCAATGCAAGATTTAAATGAAGTGGCGATATTTTAACTAATGTAAAGCGTAAATATAAATGGTGATCTTTCAGTCGATGTTGGATTTAAATGAAGTGGTCATATTTCAGTCGATGTAAAGCGTAAATATAAATGCCAATCTTTCAGTTGATGCAGGATTTAAATGAAGTTACGATATTTCAGCCGATGCAAATGTAAATAAAGGTGGCAACTTTCAGTCGATGCAAGATTTAAATGAAGTGTCAATATTTCATCCAATGCAAGACATAAATAAAAATGACGATATTTCAACAGATGCAAGATTTAAATAAAGGTGGCAATATTTTAGCCATGCAGAAGGAGGTAGAGCTTCACTTTGGAAGGCAGAATGGTAGCCTTATACAGTGCAAAATATTCAGATGGAGGTAGAGCTTAACCTTGGAAAGCGGAAAGGTAGCCTTATCCAACGCAGGACAATGCAGATTGAGGTAGAGCTTAACCTCGAAATGTAGAATAGTAGCCTTATGCAATGCAAAAAAATGTAGATTGAGGTAGAGCTTAGCCTCGGAAAGCAGAATAGTAGCCTTATGCAATGCAGAAAATGCAGACGAAGGTAGAGTGGATGGAAGAATAAAAATCAGAGAGATTTTTTCCCAAAATCCATTCAGAAATCCTAAAAGTGGAGAGAAACAATTTGAAAAGAAACTTTTAGGGAAAACACTTTATATGGCAAGAAAAGCATAGATACATTATATATATAAGAAAATAACGGTGAAAGAACCTCGAATAGCATAGGGTTTTAGAGAAATACTCGAAATGAGAAAGGCTTGGAAACATGTTCGATCTTGAGTCGGAGAGGTCAAGAATCAGGCTCCTGAATCTTGAATATGCTGGAGCACGACCAGAGAAGCCATGGAATCAAAGATTGGAGAAGATCGAAAGGGATCGTCGAGGTTAGGCCTCGAAGCTTCGAACAACCATAGATAAGTGGTGAAGGGAGTGAGTACCAAGCATCCATGGCCTGTGAAGCCATAGATTCCGGTAGAGTGGTGGTTGGATAAAGGGTAGAAGGAGGCTAGGGTTTCGAAGAGTTTGAGAGACAAGAGGTTTCAAAGGTGGCTAAGAGATGGGAAATGACGGATTAGGGTAGTTGTTTGGAGTTAATTATGGAAGGGTGAGTTTTGGCCGTTGATCTTGAGTGATCAACTGTCCAAATTTAAGTGGGTAGGTGGGGAACGAGTTGGGTCGTTTGGAATTGGATCGTGGGTTGGCCCAAATTGAAACTGGTCCGGTTTTATTGGCTAGAATTTGGTCAATTTAAGGGCCAAAATTGAAATAAAATGGGGCTATAATTGAAGTAGACTAAGGCTAAATGTTAAATAGCATGTTTTACACTTTTTATTTAATAAAATAGTAAATGATTTTATAAACCTATTTGAATACATTGACCCAATTAATAATATATAAATTTTAATTTAAAAATGGTGGAACCAATTTTATTGTCACGACCCAAATTCCGGTCGTGATGGCGCCCGACAATCAAGCTAGGCCAGCCAGACCAACAATTTAATTAACACAACGATATCAGTCCCAAATGGACAACCCAAGAAGAATATATGAGTTTAAGAACTCCAATAATAATAATAAAGAACAAAATACTGACACTCCCAAAGATCCGGAGTCACAAGTCTAGAGCCTCTAACAAAATCCAACAGGAATAGAGAGTACTATATAGAAGTACTCAAGTCTGAATACAAAATACAAAATAACAACTGGAAATGAGAGGAGAAGCTAGGTTCGGCGAACGTAGGCAGCTACCTCAGCAACTCGATATGACACTGCAACCGCAGGAAATGCCTGTCTACTGCTCCTGAGTACCTGAGTCTGCACACAAAAGGTGCAGGGAGTAGGGGTGAGTACTAAGTACTCAGTGAGTAACAAATATATATAAGTAGCCGACAGTAAGAAATCCACAAAATACCACAATATGAAGCTACACTACAGTCCGAATCTCCTACGAACTAGCAGCAACAATACAATACAGCTACCAAAGAGTAATTCAACAAATACATATGCAATGCAATGCACATAACCGCTACGGCGTGTAGCCCGATCCAATTTAACGTCGACGGCGCTCACTAGGGGTGTGTACAGACTCCGGAGGGGTTCCTACAGCCCAAGCGCAATACTGCTGCGGCGTGCAGCTCGATCCACATATCAACCACTGCGGCGTGCAGCCCGATCCCATACTCAGTCCACAATAAGCAATTAAGTCACAAAACAATTCATTTTCCTTAATTCCAGTTCTCAATTAATAATTTATGAAAAATACTTTAACTTTATTACATTTATAAAAGCCGGTGACTTAGCATTTCAAAAGTGTGATTTCAATTTCCAGGACTGAGATCAGTGATTTAAGCAATTATAGCTATCACATAAATATTGTCCTCTAAGGACGCTACAGATCGGCACAAGGCCCCAAACAAGGCTTACAGCCCACAAATATATCACATACAGTGTATTTCCAACACTAACAACATATCATTCACATCCGGGATGGACTAAGTCTCAATCCCTAGTCACAATCAATCCCGCACCTGTCACGGTGTGCGAGCCACGCCCTACTAGCATCACAATGTGCTAAGCCGGGGTTTCGAACCCTCAGGCTACCATATACACAAACTACTCACCTCTAGCCGGTCGTAGACTCGTCCACGATGCCTTTTCCTTTGAATTTAGCTCCTTCGTGCATAGAATCTAGTCAAACCACAATAATTATATCAAATACGGGTCAAAGAATTATAACCCATTTCAATTTACATGTAATTCGCATAAATACACCAAGTTGGTAAAACCCGACCCCGGGCCCACTGCTCGTAAAATTCCGAAATTAGTACCAACGCGACCCTCATCTCGCCACGAGTCTGTGCAAATAAAATTTATCGAAATCGGAGTTCAAATGGCCTCCCAAATCCAAAAATCCCGTTTTCAATATTTAGGCCACATTTCTTCAAGATTTCAACCCAATTTCATGAAGATTGATGTCAATACTACCATAAAATGATGTTTTTGAGTCAAGAATCTTACCTCCGACGAATACCCGATGACTTCTCGGTGATTTCCTCGAGTTTTCTTCTCTCTAGGGCTCAAAATTGAGTTTTGGGGGTGTAAACCCCTAACCCCTCTGCTTCTGGATTTTATTCACTACTAGAGACTTTTGTTCTTCGCGTTCGCGTGAGCTCCCACACGTTCGCGAATAACAGCTCCTCCTTACTCTTCGCGATCGCGACGCTTACCACGCGTTCGCGATGCTCAATTCCAGTTACCCTTCGCGAACGCGACGCCTCCCACCCGTTCGCGATGTTCAAGCTCCCAGCCGCCTAGATTTCTTCTACGCGTTCGCGATACACCTCCCGCGAACGCGAAGCGCAACACCCACGACCCTACGCGAACACGACCCAAGCAACGCGTTCGCGATGCTCAACACCCCCGGCCTACGCGAACGCGACACCCCGACCGCGAACGCGATGCATTGATCTTCCTGGCCTTCGCGAACGCGGCCCATGCCACGCGAACGCGAAGGTCAAAATGACTGGCAGAAACCTGCAGTTTTCTGCAGATTTTGCCAAGTCCCACAAGCCCGGTTGATGGTCCGAAATCATCCCGAGGCCCCCGGGACCCCAACGAAAACCACCAACGTACTCCAAAACATGATACGGACTTGTTCCAATCATAAAAACACCATACTAAACATCAAAATCTCCATTTACTCACGAATTCAAGCCTAAGTTTTTCAAAACTAACATTCAATCCAAAACTCGATCAAACGATGTCCGAATGACCTGAAAATTTGCAGACATATCCAAAATCACATAACGAAGCTAAAGAAATTGTCGGAATTCCATTCCGACCCCCGGATCAAAATATCACCTACCATCCGGTTTTCGCCAAAATTCAACCTTCACCAATTCAAGCCTAAAACTACACCGGACCTCCAAATTCAATTCCGATTGTTCTTCTAAGTCATAAATGATCCCCCGGAACTAGTCGAATCATCAGAATACGGTTCCGAGCACTCTAACTCAATAGTCAACTCTTGGTTGACTTTCCATATTCAAGCTTTCTTCAAACATGCTATTTGTTTCATTTTCAATCCAAATCACTCCTAACTCACCCGATATACTCTAATACTGTATTTTAAAAGCATAATATATGTAAATGCAAGGTAACGGGGTGGTAATTCCCGTAACGACGGGCCGGGTCGTTACATTCTCCCCAACTTAAACAAACGCTCGTCCGCGAGCGGGTTAAGAAACATACCCGGAGCATCAAACAAGTGTGGATATCTACTTCGCATCTCCTTCTCGGTCTCCCAAGTTGCTTCCTCCACGGGACGACCTCTCCACTGCACTTTTACTGAAGCTATGTCCTTAGATCTCAGCTTACGAACCTGTCGACCCAAAATGGCTACCGGTTCCACATCATAAGTCAAATCCTCATCTAGCTGTATCGTGCTGAAGTCCAACACATGAGACGGGTCTCCGACATACTTCCGGAGCATAGATACATGGAACACCGGGTGAACTCCCGACAAACCGGGTGGCAAAGCAAGCATATAAGCCACCTCCCCAACTTTCCTAAGCACCTCAAAAGGTCCAATAAACCTTGGGCTCAACTTCCCTTTCTTTCCAAACCTCATAACACCCTTCATAGGCGAAACTTTCAGCAACACCTTCTCACCTACTGAATAAGATACATCTCGAACCTTCCGGTCTGCATAACTCTTCTGACGCGACTGAGCTGTGCGAAGTCTCTCCCTGAATCACCTTCACCTTGTCTAAGGCATCTTGGACTAACTCTGTCCCCAACAACCTAGCCTCGCCGGGCTCGAACCAACCGACCGGAGACCTACACCGTCTCCCATATAAAGCTTCATACGGTGCCATCTGAATGCTGGACTGATAGCTATTATTATAAGCAAACTCCGCAAGAGGCAAATAATCAGCCCATGAACCACCAAAATCAATAACACAAGCACGCAACATGTCCTCCAATATCTAAATAGTACGTTCAGACTGCCCATCCGTCTGTGGATGAAATGCTGTGCTCAACTCTACCTGTGAACCCAACTCTCGCTGAAATGTCCTCCAGAACTGAGATGTGAACTGGGTACCTCTGTCCGATATAATAGAAATGGGAACCCCATGCAATCTCACGATCTCACGGATGAATAACTCTGCCAACCGCTCTGAGGAATAAGTAGTACACACTGGGATGAAGTGAGCTGACTTGGTCAACCTATCCACCACCACCCAAACCGAATCAAACTTCCTCGCTGTCCGAGGGAGTCCACTAACAAAGTCCATAGTAATCCTTTCCCACTTCCACTCGGGAATATCAATACGCTGGAATACACCACCAGGTCTCTGATGCTCATACTTGACCTGCTGACAGTTTAGACACCGAGCCACATGGCTCACAATATCTTTCTTCATCTTTCTCCACCGGTAATGCTGCTTCAAATCCTGATACATCTTCGCGGCTCCTGGATGAATAGAATACCGCGAGCTATGGGCCTCCTCCAATATCAACTCACGAAGTCCATCAACATTGGGCACGCATATCCGGCCCTGCATCCGCAATACTCCATCACTATCAATAGTGACATCTCTGGCGTCATCATGCTGAACTCTGTCCTTAAGGACAAGTAAGTGTGGATCATCATACTGGCGCTCTCGAATACGATCATATAAAGAAGAACGAGCTACTACACAAGCCATCACCCGACTGGGCTCAGAAATATCCAGCCTTACCATCCGATTAGCTAACGCCTGAACATCAACTGCTAGGGGTCTCTCCCCAACTGGAATATACGCCAAACTGCCCATACTAATAGCCTTCCGGCTCAATGCATCAGCCACTACATTGGCTTTCCCGGGATGGTACAAGATAGTAATATCATAGTCTTTAAGCAACTCAAGCCATCTTCGCTGCCTCAAATTAGATCTTTCTGCTGAAACAAATGCTGAAGGCTGCGGTGGTCTGTATATACATCACAAGATACACCATATAAGTAATGCCTCCAAATCTTCAAGGCATGAACAATAGCAGCTAACTCCAAATCATGAACAGGGTAGTTCTTCTCGTGGGGCTTTAGCTGACAAGAAGCATATGCAATAACTCTACCCTCATGCATCAACACACAACCGAGTCCAACTCTGGAAGCATCACAATACACCGTATATGACCCTGAGGCCGATGGTAACACAAGTACTGGAGCCGTGGTCAAAGCCTTCTTGAGCTTCTGAAAGCTCTCTTCACATTCATCAGACCACACAAATGGAGCATTCTTCTGTGTCAGCTTAGTCAACGGTGAAGCAATAGATGAGAAATCCTGAATAAACCGACGATAATAGCTTGCCAAGCCGAGAAAACTCCGAATCTCTGTAGCTGAGGAAGGTCTGGGCCAATTCTGCACTGCCTCGACCTTCTGAGGATCAACCCGAATACCATCACTGGACACTATATGTCCCAGAAAACCCACAGTATCAAGCCAGAACTCACACTTAGTGAATTTTGCATAAAGCTTCTCTTCCCTCAACCTCTGCAATGCCACTCTCAAATGTTGTGCATGCTCCTCCTGGCTGCGTGAATATACCAGGATATCATCAATAAACACAATCACAAAAGAATCCAGGTACGGCCGAAATATACTATTCATTAAGTGCATGAATGCAGCTGGGGCATTAGTTAGCCCGAAAGACATCACCAGGAACTCGTAGTGCCCATATCGCGTCCTGAACGCTGTTTTCATAATGTCTGAGTCCCTGATCTTCAACTGATGATAGCCCGCTCGAAGATCAATCTTAGAGAATACGCTAGCTCCCTGGAGCTGATCAAATAGGTCCTCAATACGAGGCAATGGGTATTTATTCTTCACTCTTACCTTGTTCAGCTGCCTGTAATCAATGCACATTCTCATTGTGCCATCTTTCTTCTTCACGAACAACACCGGTGCACCCCAAGGTGACACACTTGGACGAATGAAACCCTTATCTAAGAGTTCCTGAAGCTGTTCTTTCAATTCTTTTAACTCTGCTGGTGCCATGCGATAAGGAGGAATAGAAATGGGCCGAGTGCCCGGCACCAAGTCAATACCAAAGTCAATATCTCTGTCAGGCGGCATGCCTGGTAGGTCTGCTGGAAATACATCCGAAAACTCCCTTACAATGGGGACCGAATCAAGACTGGGTGTCTCGGCCTCAACATTTCTAATGAAGGCCAAATAAGATAAACAACCCTTGCCAATCATTCGTTGAGCCTTTATATAAGAAATCACCTTGTCGGACACATAATCAGTCAAGCCACGCCACTCGATCCTCGGATTACCTGGAATAGCTAGTGTGACTGTCTTGGCATGACAGTCCAGGAATCGCATGGTAAGGAGATAGCCAATCCATGCCTAGAATTACATCGAAATCCACCATGCCCGGTAGTAATAAATCAACTCGGGTCTCCAGACCCCCAATAGTAATAATACAGGATCGATATACCAGATCCACAACAACAGTATCCCCCACTGGGGTAGACACATGTACGGGCAAAGCAAGAATACCACGGGTCATACCCAAATGATGTGCAAAATAAGTAGAGACATAAGAATAGGTGGATCCGAGATCAAATAAGACAGCAGCATCCCTGTGGCAGACTGAGATAATACCTGAAATAACCGCATCTGAAGCACTAGCATCCTTCCTATCCGGAAGAGCATAGAAACGAGCCTGGCCTCCACCAGTATGATCCTCACCCCTAGGGCGACCTGTGGATACCTGGCCACCGGTCCTAGCCGACTGAGCGGCGCTGAAGAAATAGGAGTAGAAGATGAGGGTTGATCCCTCTGCTGAGACCTCTTGCGAAGCCACTAAGGACACTCTCTCCTGATATGGCCCAAGTCACCGCAGCCAAAACAACGGCCTGAAGATGGAAGAAGGGGCTACTGAGGACCCCTCGCTACAGATGAACCCGGTGCTGAGGAAACAGGAGCATAGCTCTGAGCTGGAAGAGCACTCAGTGCAGGCTGACTCTACTGACAGCTCTGCTGACCCTGATAACCCTGATGGCCCTGACGACCACAATCTGATGAAAACCCACTGGACTCTACTCGTCCAGACTGATGAGACCTGAAAGAACGACCCCTGCTATGCTGAGGTTGGCCCCTAGACGGAGCACCACTGTAACTGCCAGTACCACGAGGCTTCTTAGCCTCTCTCTCCTCCCGCTCTCTGCGGCGATCTGTCTCAATATGACGGGCAGCATCAACCACCTCCTCAAAGGTAACTGCCGAAACTCTCTCCCTGGTCATCAATATGCGAATGGGATAAATAAGGCCATCGATAAATCTCCGAATCCTCTCTCTGTCTGTAGGAACCATCCACATGGCATGACGGGCCAACTGTGTGAATCTCATCTCGTACTGATTAACCGTCATCTCTCCCTGCTTCAACCACTCGAACTGACGTCGCAGCTCCTCTCTCTGAGACTGAGGCACGTACTTCTCCAAAAATACCATGGAGAACTGCTGCCAAGTGAGGGGCACTGCCCCAGCGGGCCTACGCCTCTCGAAATCCTCCCACCACTGAAATGCTGCACCTGTGAACTGAAAAGTGGTGAATGAAACACCGCTGGACTCTAGAATACCCGCGGTGCGAAGCATGCGCTGACATCTGTCAAGAAAACCCCGGGCATCCTCGCCCTCGGCACCACTGAATGTCGGAGGCTGTAGCCTCTCAAATCTCTCCAAACGACGCTGCTCATCGTCGGGCATAGCTGGAACCATATAAGCAGGAGCTGGTGCGACGGGCGCAACTGGCTGGACTGGCTCGGGTGTGTGAGCCATAGGGGACTGATTTCCTCCCCCTGCCTGTGAAGAAGATACTGCAGCAGTAGCTGCAACTACCTGTGCCAAGCTCGTGCACACCGATAAGATCTGAGCCAAGGTCTCCTGAAGACCTGGTATGACAATAGGCACTGTCGGTGCCTGAACCTGAGTTGCCGGAGCGTCTGCCGCTGGAATCTGGTCCTGAGTCTGGTCAGCTGGTGCGTCAGCAGGTGCTGGTGCTGCTGCCCTACCTCTACCACGACCACGGCCTCTGGTGCCATTGGTGGTCGTCCGCCACGTCCGTTAGCTCGTGTTCTCGCCATCTGCGAGAGAATAGAATATGGAAAGATTTAATTTCATGATAACACAAATCGCACGATATGAATTCAAGAAAATGAAGTTTTTCCTAAAGTTTCTGTAGCCCTTCGAAGATAGATACGGATGTCTACGTACCGATCTGCAAAAGCCTACTAAACAGGCTCATGACTTGCGAGTCCTAATAACCTAGGCTCTGATACCAACTTGTCACGACCCAAATTCCGGCCGTGATGGCGCCCAACAATCAAGCTAGGCCAGCCAGATCAACAATTTAATTAACACAACGATATCGGTCCCAAATGGACAACCCAAGAAGAATATATGAGTTTAAGAACTCCAATAATAATAAAAGTGAACAAAATACTGACACTCCCAAAGATCCGGAGTCACAAGTCTAGAGCCTCTAACAACCCAACATGAATAGGGAGTACTGTATGGAAATACTCAAGTCTGAGTACAAAATACAAAATAACCACTGGAAATGAGAGGAGAAGCTAGGTTCTGCGAACGTAGGCAGCTACCTCAGCAACCCGATATGATACTGCAACCGCTGGAATTGCCTGTCTACTGCTCCTGAGTACCTGAGTCCGCACACAAAAGGTGCAGGGAGTAGGGGTGAGTACTAAGTACTCAGTGAGTAACAAATATATATAAGTAGCTGACAGTAAGAAATCCACAAAATACCACAATATGAAGCTACACTACAGTCCGAATCTCCTACGAACTAGCAGCAACAATACAATACAGCTACCACAGAGTAATTCAACAAATACATATGCAATGCAATGCACATAACCGCTACGGCGTGTAGCCCGATCCAATTTAACGTCGACGGCGCTCACTTGGGGGTGTGTACAGACTCCGGAGGGGCTCCTACAGCCCAAGCGCAATACTGCTGCGGCGTGCAGCCCGATCCTCATATCAACCACTGCGGCGTGCAGCCCGATCCCATACTCAGTCCACAATAAGCAATTAAGTCACAAAACAATTCATTTTCCTTAATTCCAGTTCTCAATTAATAATTTATGAAAAATACTTTAACTTTATTACATTTATAAAAGCCGGTGACTTAGCATTTCAAAAGTGTGATTTCAATTTCCAGGACTGAGATCAGTGATTTAAGCAATTATAGCTATCACATAAATATTGTCCTCTAAGGACGCTACAGGATCGGCACAAGGCCCCAAACAAGGCTTACAGCCCACAAATATATCACATACAGTGTATTTCCAACACTAACAACATATCATTCACATTCGGGATGGACCAAGTCTCAATCCCTAGTCACAATCAATCCCGCACCTGCCACGGTGTGCGAGCCACGCCCTACTAGCGTCACAATGTGCTAAGCCGGGGTTTCGAACCCTCAAGCTACCATATACACAAACTACTCACCTCTAGCCGGTCGTAGACTCGTCCGCGATGCCTTTTCCTTTGAATTTAGCTCCCTCGTGCGTAGAATCTAGTCAAACCACAATAATTATATCAAATACGGGTCAAAGAATTATAACCCACTTCAATTTACATGTAATTCGCATAAATACACCAAGTTGGTAAAACCCGACCCCGGGCCCACTGCTCGGAAAATTCCAAAATTAGTACCAACGCGACCCTCATCTCGCCACGAGTCCGTGCATATAAAATTTATCGAAATCAGAGTTCAAATGGCCTCCCAAATCCAAAAATCCCGTTTTCAATATTTAGGCCACATTTCTTCAAGATTTCAACCCAATTTCATGAAGATTGATGTTAATACTACCATAAAATGATGTTTTTGAGTCAAGAATCTTACCTCCGACGAATACCCGATGACTTCTCGGTGATTTCCTCGAGTTTTCTTCTCTCTAGGGCTCAAAATTGAGTTTTGGGGGTGTAAACCCGTGACCCCTCTGCTTCTGGATTTTATTCACTGCCAGAGACTTTTGTTCTTTGCGTTCGCGTGAGCTCCCACGCGTTCGCGAAGAAGAGCTCCTCCTTACTCTTCACGATCGCGACGCTTACCACGCGTTCGCGATGCTCAATTCCAGTTACCCTTCGCGAACGCGACGCCTCCCACGCGTTCGTGATGTTCAAGCTCCCAGCCGCCTAGATTTCTTCTACGCGTTCGCGATACACCTCCCGCGAACGCGAAGCACAACTCCCACGACCCTACGCGAACGCGACCCAAGCAACGCGTTCGCGATGCTCAACACCCCTGGCCTACGCGAATGCGTCTCCCCCTCCCGCGAACGCGATGCATTGATCTTCCTGGCCTTCGCGAACACGGCCCATGCCACGCGAACGCGAAGGTCAAAATGACTGGGCAGAAACCTGCAGTTTTCTGCCGATTTTGCCAAGTCCCACAAGCCCGGTTGATGGTCCGAAATCATCCCGAGGCCCCGGGACCCCAACAAAAACCACCAACGCACTCCAAAACATGATACGGACTTGTTCCAATCATAAAAACACCATACTAAACATCAAAATCTCCATTTACTCACGAATTCAAACCTAAGTTTTTCAATACTTTCAAAACTAACATTCAATCCAAAACTCGATCAAACGATGTCCGAATGACCTGAAAATTTGCAGACATATCCAAAATCACATAACGAAGCTACAAAAATTATAGGAATTCCATTCCGACCCCCGGATCAAAATATCACCTACCATCCGGTTTTCGCCAAAATTCAACCTTCGCCAATTCAAGCCTAAAACTACACGAGACCTCCGAATTCAATTCCGATTGTTCTCCTAAGTTATAAATGATCCCCCGGAACTAGTCGAATCATCAGAATCTGGTTCCGAGCACTCTAACTCAATAGTCAACTCTTGGTTGACTTTCCATATTCAAGCTTTCTTCAAACATGCTATTTGTTTCATTTTCAATCCAAATCACTCCTAACTCACCCGATATACTCTAATACTGTTTTAAAAGCATAATATATGTAAATGCAAGGTAACGGGGTTGTAATTCCCGTAACGACGGGCCGGGTCGTTACATTTATAATTATAAAAATTCTATTAATCTTAAAACAGGCTAAAATTGCAATTTTATGTGATTTAGCTTTACAAATACCAAATAAATATTTAACAATATACAAAAATCACCTTAACTATATTTTGGTGTAAATAAGAGAATAAAATAGGTCATTCACCAAAATGATAATCTTTGGGAATAATTATTTGATTTTATACTGGTAAAATAGACCATAAATTGATTTTAAAAATCTTAAAAAATTGTAAAATATTAAAATACTTGGTCATGCTTATATATGTATGTACATGCTATTTTGAAAGTATTTTTTATAGGAAAATTACATAGGGAAAAATTGGATATCAACAGAGGTACCACTTAATCGACCTGAATGACAAGGCCTCTTGTCCGACCTATGACCTCCTCCTTGTGATAGAACCATCTCAACTCTCCAGGCCATATTAGCCGCCTCCTAGAAAAATATCTTACTCCCAGTCTCCCTAGCCATCTGAAGATAAATCGGCTGAATAAGTCCATCAATGGACCTCCTCACCCCTCTCTCTCTCTCTCTTTCTCTCTCTCTCTCTATCTCTCTCTCTCTCTATCTCTCTCTCTCTCTCTCTCTCTCTCGGTGAGAAGTACGATAAGAGCATGATGATCCAAGTTGATAAATCTGGTCTCATACCGAGTAACAGTGATAGAACCCTGCTAAAGATGCTCAAACTGCCTCTGATACGCCTTTCTCTAAGTGATAGGGAGAAAATTCTCCAGAAATAGCTACGTAAAACTGCTCATAAGTCAAAGCTGGTGATCCGCCTGGTCTAGCCAAGCAATAATCTCTCCACCAAGTCTTGGCGGATCCAGTCAAGCAAAAAGTAGCAAAATCAACCCCATCGGTCTCTACTATCCCCATGTTCCTAAGAAACTCATGACATCTGTCTAGATAATCCTGGGGATCTTCAGAAGATGCACCGCTGAAAGTAGTAGTGAAGAGATTGGTTGTGATGACCCAAAGGGTCATCACCTATTTTCCTCATCTGTTCCGTGCTTCCGAGGCCTTGAAAACATCATTTTATACTGACTCAATTAGTGTGCACAGTCCGGGCATGTAGCCAGAAAGTTTTTAGGTTGAAATATGTTAATATGATTATAGTTAACTTTGGTCAACATTTTTGGTAAACATATCCGGACCCGAGATCGGACTGTCCCGGAAGGACTCGGGCATGTGCCCGGAGTCGAATTCCGAGGACTAGAACCTGAGTAAAAGAATTTTTCTGAAATTATTAAGGAAAATGAAAATGAAAATTGGTTAAAAGACTATGGTATCGGGCTCGTATTTTGGTTCCGACGACCGGTGCAAGTCTTATATATTGTTTAAGTGCTTCAAGTAAAGTTTGATCGAAATCGAACATCATTTGACGTGTTTTGGACTATGAGTTCCAAGTTTGGAAGTTTGTGAAGTTTAATAAGAAAATTATGAGTTATGAGGCTTGATTCTATGAAAACGATGTTATTTTGGTAATTTGATCGTGCGGGCAAGTTTTTATGATGTTTTTGAGGGTGTGTGGATGTTTGGTTTGGAGCCCCGAGGGCTCGAGTGAGTTTTGGATAGGTCACGAGGGCATTTTTAAAGTTTACCCATAGCTGGTATTTTTCCCCAGCTGGTATCTTCGCAATTGAGAAGAAATGTTTCGCAAATGCGACTTCGCAATTGTGAAGTCCCCATCGCAAATGCAAAGCAGGTGAAGGCCGGACAGGATCACAAATGCGATGAATCACTTTGCAAATGTGAAGCCTCGCAAAGTGGACAGGGGTCGCAAATGTGACGCCCAAGGTCGCAAATGCGATATTGCTTGTATCGCAAATGTGATCTACACTTCGCAAATGGGAAGCCTGGACCAGGCCTGTCATTTTCGCAACTGCGAACCTAAGTTCGCAAATCCAATATCTACTGTGCACTTTTATACTTATACGAATTTAAACCCACTTTTCACCATTCTTTCAAAACCCAAACCCCATAGGCAATTTTCAAGTGTAACTTCATCTCAAATCACTTGTAAGTCGATTCTCACTCAATTCTTTCAACTTTTAACATCATTAAACATGTTTTCCATTTGAAATTAAGGATTTTCATGGGTAAAATTATGGTATTTGGGTAGAACGTAGGTTTTCTACAAATTGAGGAGTTGGACCTTGATTTGAGGTCCGATTTCAAAATAAATTATATATTTGAACTCGTGAGGGGATGGGTAACTGGATTTTAGTTCAAACCCCGAGTTTTGACCACGTGTTCACGGGGGCATTTTTGAAAATTTTAAGTAAAACTTTGGGAAAACTATTTTTATGCATTCAGACCAATTCATATAGTATTTATTAAAGTAATTGAACAAATTGTGATTAGATCCGAGCGAGTTGGAGGGTGAATTACGAGGTAAAGAAATAGTTAAAGGTTAAGCGGACTTTAAGGCTTTGAGGTAAGTGTTTGGTCTAACCCTAACTTGAGGGAATATGAGTTCAATCTTGTTGCTAATTGCTACGTGATTGAGTATGATGTATAGGCATGGTCACGAGTATCTATACATTGGTGTCTAGCGTGACCGTGAGTCCTTATGATATGAATTCAATGTTGTTGGAGAATGTCTATACACTGTTAATTATGCTTCCTTGCTAGGATTATTGAACTATTAATTATGCTCACTTGCAGGGATGATTGAGCTGTTGATTGTACTTGTTTGCCGGGATGTTTGATACATAGTTGTTTACTGTGTATTCCTTGCTTTTGACTATTGCTTGGGGATTTAGACTAGTTAAATGATGTTAAGGATCAGGTTGTACGCCGCAGCGAGGATAAATGATAAATAATATGGATCGGGTTGCACGGCAAAACGATGAAAATTGTGGAACAGGTTGCACGCCGCAACGATGGTAATTATGGAACGAGTTGCACGCCCCGTAAAATTTTTGTGCTTAAAACCTAGTAGTCGTGGTGTCATGGTCCGAATAATGTGCTAAGAATGTGTAAGAGTTCTTGCTCGCCGCGGCTTTGACCCTTGGTAGTGATCTAAGCTTTATAAATCGAAAGAATAATATATTCCCAAAAATGTCATTTATGCGGTCAAGAATGCGGTCGCAGATCTGCTATGCGGACCGCATTCCTATCGTCGAGTGTAACAAAATATTTTGCAAAATTGGTTTTGAAAATGCGGTCCTATAAGTGATCGCATAACGAATATGCGGACCGCAAAGTCATCGCATAATTCCTTAAGGATTTTTGAGTGTCAATTATACGGTGCATTCTGTGACCGTAGAACACAAATGCGGACCACATTCTGGTCGCATATTGTAACATAACATGTGATTTGTGGGAGCAATTCTACGGTCCATTATGCGGACCGCATGTAGATTTTGCGATTGCAGATGCGACCGCAGATTTTACTCAGCCTAGAATTTTTCTAAAATTTTAACCCGACCCCTTCTTTAATAAAACACCCCACAACTTCATTTCTTTATATTTTCTTAGCAAAACATGAGAGAGGAAAGAGAGATTATTGAGAGAGAAACCTAACATTCTTCAAGGATCGTTTCCAAGTCGCTTGGTCCGGAAAATCCTAGGGCAAGTGTCTCCTTCCCCAAATTTTAAAGGTAACAACCCTAGCTATTTTTCCTAAAATTTTCAATTCTTGAAGGGAAAGAATGATTTTAATGCATTAGCTTTTGAAAATAAAATTAACACTCATGCATGTTCTTTAAACTTGAAATTTAGTAAAAAGGAGTAGGTAGGAGTGAGAGTTTGCAAAAGCGGAGTTAGTAACATAGGATAACTTGGGTGAACTTAAAGTAGGAGATTGAAGGAAGTAAATTCGACTCGAGGTATGTATGGCTAACTTTGATCCTCGTGAAATCGCCCTTATGTGTACAAATTATTTGGTATGCGGAAGTTATGAGAATGGTTGTGTAATTCTTTGATTTAGTTGTGGGTGTTTGATTGGTAACCATGTGTTGTGTGGTATGAGATGTGAACCGAATGATAAAAAGGGGAATCATAATTGGTAAAGAAATTGAGGATAATAATAGTGATGGCATACTTGGCTCGTTGTGGAAAACTAATGAAACAACTCGAATTATTGATGAACTATTGAACATAATGGTATTGATACTCTCGGATATGGTAACATTGTAACCTTGTTGTGGTACCAGTTTGAAAAGTATTTGGAAACATAAACAATTTGTAAGTTGCTTATTTCCCTTGTTTGTGATCTTTGTGTAGGGCTTTTGTTTGTCGTTTGTGATTATTGTGATTTGAAACTGTACGTGGGATCAGGTTGCGCGCCGTAACATGAAGGATTAAGGTATGGGTTGGGGTGATAAGGGTGGCCGAGATAATAAGGGCGTTCGAGGTAATAAGGGTGGAAAGCAATCGAAATCGCAATTGAAATTGATATGAATACAAATTTTAAAATCATTGATGTGGAATTGTGAAAGGAGTCAGTAGGAGAGTTTGCAACCTGCGGGGCACTGATTGCCCCTTTGTTTGACTTGATTGTGCTTTTCGTGTATATTTGGTTATTTCCTTCATTGTTGATCTCTAATTGTACACGGGCTGAGGATTTCTTGAAACAAAGTAAGTGTGGGAACATGATTGGCTCGCTTCGTTATTTCTTGGTGTATTCTATTGGTTGTTCTATTATTGCGATTTATTTATTTACGTCTTCAGTTTACTTGGGAAAAAGCTTGTCCATACATACCAGTACAATTCCAGTGCACTGTCGTCCCTTTTTCCGGGGACGCTACATTCCTTTTATGATTGTGGGTGGATCTGTAGCAGGCACCTCAACTCATTGGAAGTAGCACTCTCCATCTTCCACTGGCCGTTTTGGTGAGCCCCCTTACTCTCGGGTTCCTGCGTGGCTCATGCCACTCCTATTTTGACTTACTATTTTGATTTTGTGTAAGGTATAGCCGGAGCCTTGTTACCTGCAAGTATTGTATATTCCTTTTGTATCTTAGAGGCTCTGTAGACGATAAACCGTGGGATTATTGTCTTATGTAAATATATGCCGGGCATTGTAAATTGTAAACTTGTTAAAGAAGTTAAACGTGTGGTTATGTTTGTAAAAGTGTGATTTCAATTATAATTGGTAAATTCTTTGGCTTATAAGTAATGAACAATACATGGGTAACACGTGGGTTAGGAAAGGCACCCAGGTCTGCTTGGTTGGGGCTA
This sequence comes from Nicotiana noctiflora, assembly GCA_032618575.1. Taxonomy (NCBI): domain Eukaryota; kingdom Viridiplantae; phylum Streptophyta; class Magnoliopsida; order Solanales; family Solanaceae; genus Nicotiana; species Nicotiana noctiflora. The sequence continues at coordinate 323,928 of JASVEL010006090.1, read as the reverse complement.
CCCGGTCAGGTGCCGGTCATGTCCCTCTAATTGGGGTGTGACAAACTTGGTATCAGAGCCTAAGGTTTTAAAGCATCCTAGGATATCTCGGAGCCGTGTCTAGTAGCGCCCTTCTTATCGGTGTGTTGTCGACCACATCTATAAGCAGGGGGTTGCACGGACATTTAGAAATTTAGCTATTTCTTTGTTATTCTATATCGTGCGGGAAAGTGAAAAGTGGAAGTATTTATGTCTAATTTGTGCATTGTTCCAAAATATTTAGAGTATGGCGCCTAAGAAGAAAGTTAGACTTGGCCTTGGGGCCAATGCCACCTCAAGTGTGTCTGTGAATCATGTAATTGAATCTGCCCGGTCCATCTATTCCAAACCCAAGTGTTCCTGTTTTGGCTGCGGCAGAGGGTGCCACCATCCCTCCTGCCAAGATTCCTGTTTCTGATATTGTCCCAGCTTCTGGTTCCGGTGTTTTTGATGAGGTTCTTAGAGGAGCCATCCATATGTTGACCCACTTAGTGGCTTCCCAGGCTTAGAGGTCTCATGATTCTCTTACGTCCTCCAGCGGACAGGAAGATTCGTTCGGTTCTAGAGTCCACCAGTTTCTGCGATTGGCCTCTGCAAAATTCTCAGGCGCAAACCTAGAGGTCGATCCGCAGGATTTTCTTGATGAGATATATAAGACTCTCAGAGTGATGAAGGCCACTGATATAGAGGGGGTAGAGTTGGCTTCATAAAGGCTGAAGGGAGCAACGCGATCATGGTTTGAGATGTGGGATGATTCCCGTGACGAGGGGAGACCTCTAGTTAGATGGAATAAGTTTGCAAATGCCTTCATGGACCACTTCTTTCCTTCCGACACAATGGCAGCCCATGCCACCGAGTTCGAGGTTCTTAAATAGGGCAGTATGAGTGTTTGGGAGTACCACATAGAGTTTGTGAGATTGTCCAAGTATGCTCCTCAGTCAGTGTCGACCATGGATGCTTGAGTTCGATGGTTTGTTTAGGGCCTTAGTTCTTTGGAGGTGCATGAGGCTGACACAGTAGCTTTGCACTCAGATATGAATTATGGGAAGATAGTGTGGTTTGCTCAGGCCACAAAGGCTAGAAAGTTGAAGATCCATGCAGAAAGGGAGAGCAGCAGCACGGCCCGATCAATGGGTCATTTAGGGAGACCAGTTCCAGGGAGAGGGTCATCAGGGCCATCCAAGTCATATGTCCAGACCTCAGCGAGTGCACCGCCATCTCTGCATGGTTATCAGCAGAGCAGTCATTTGAGGCCAAGTTCAGATAGTAGGAGGTCCCGTTAGTCCGGTCATCCAGGAGTGAGATCTCAGCAGTAGGGGAGGACCACATGTCCTAAGTATGGGAGATTTCATACAGAGACTTGCTATCTGGATATCCCGATATGCTTCGGGTGCGGGGTGAGAGGTCACATCCAGCGGGTCTGCCGTGTGCCCATTCAGGTTTTGGGTAGGGGATCTGCCTAGTCATCCGGTTCTTTAGTTGCTACATCATCAGTGCATCCTCCTGCTCCACTAGGGCATGGTGCAGGTAGGGGTGGACCTAGCCAGTTGTATGCTTTGAGTGGACGCCATTGTGCCGAGGCTTCCCTAGATGTTGTTACATGTAACTTGTCTGTTAAGATTGTTGATTGTTATGCTCTTATTGATCTGGGGTCCTCTTTGTCTTACATCACCCCATTCATTGCCTCAAGTTTTGGGATAGAACCCGAACAACTTCATGAGCCGTTCTCTGTATCGACTCCAGTTGGTGATGCTATTACATCCTCATATGTTTATAGGGATTGTATTGTTATGGTGAATGGTCGTGTTACCAAGAACGATCTTATTGAGCTTGGGATGGTATATTTCGATGTAATCATGGGGATGGACTAGCTTTATTCATGCTTTCCCAAGCTTGACTATCGGACGAGAGTCATGAGGCTCGAGTTCCCTAACGATCTAGTTATTGAATGCAGAGGAAATGGTGTGGTGCCAAGGGGTAGGTTTATTTCCTACCTTATGTCTTCAAAGATGATTAAGAAGGGGTGTATCTATCATTTGGTCTGGGTAACAGACATCACCTTAGATGTGTTTGTCGTCGAGTCTGTGCCAGTTGTGAATGAGTTTCCTGAAGTGTTTCTGAATGAGCTTCCATGGATCCCGTTAGATAGGGAGATTTATTTCTGGATTGACGTATTTCTAGATACTTAGCCAATATCCATTTCGCCATACAAAATGGTACCAACAGCGTTAAAGGAGTTAAAAGAGCAGCTGAAGGATTTATTAGAGAAAGGGTTCATACGATTGAGTGTGTCGCTGTGGGGTGCTCCGTTTTTTTTTGTCAGAAAGAAGGATGGGTCACTTTGCATGTGCATTGATTATCGCCATCTTAACCAAATTCTCTGTCAAGGATAAATATCCTTTGCCTCGGGTAGATGATTTGTTTGACCAATTTCAAAGCGCAAAGTGTTACTCCAAAATTGATCTACGGTCCGGGTAGCACCAATTGAAGATCAGAGAATAGGATATTCCTAAGACCGCCTTCAGAACTAGCTATGGTCACTTTGAATTTTTGGTCATGTCTTTTGGGCTAACCAATGCCCCGGTAGCTTTCATGGACATTATGAATCGGGTTTTCAAGAAATTCCTAGATTCCTTTGTGATTGTATTAATTGACAACCTCCTCATTTACTCACGGAGCAGGGAGGATCATGCCATTCACCTTAGAGCAGCATTGCAGACCCTTTATCAGCACCAATTGTATGCCAAGTTTTCAAAATGTGAATTTTGGTTGGAGTCCGTAGCCTTCCTGGGTCATGTTGTTTCTAGTGAAGGGATTCAGGTGGATCCTCTGAAGATTGCAGCAGTGAAGGATTGGCCTAGACCCACAACCCGACAGATATTCGTAGCTTCTTGGGTTTGGCAGGGTATTATCGGAGTGGAGGGATTATTAACCCTCGCCTCCCCATTGACTAAATTAATGCAGAAAGCAGTTAAGTTCCATTGGTCTGACGCTTGTGAGAAACATTTTCAGGAATTGAAGTCAAGGTTGACCTCGGCACCAGTATTTGCCTTGCTAGAAGGCACAGAGGGGTCTGACGTTTATTGTGATGCCTCCAGGGTAGGTTTGGGGTGTGTATTGATGCAGCGCAGGAAGGTCATAGCTTATGCTTCCAGGCAACTCAAGAATCACGAGAAAATTATCCGACACATGATTTGGAGCATGCAGCAGTTGTGTTTGCCTTGAAATATGGCGGCACTATCTTTATGGGGTTCACGTAGATGTGTTTTCAGGCCAAAAGAGCCTCCAATATTTGTTCAAACAGAAGGAACTGAATCTGAGGTAGCGGCGATGATTAGAATTGCTTAAGGATTATGATATGAACATATTGTACCATCCAGGGAAGGCAAATGTATTGGCTGACGCTCTTAGTAAAAAATCCATGGGTAGTTTGGCTCATTTAGGGGTGGATCAGAGACCACTAGCTCGAGAGGTTTGCCAATTGGCCAGTTTGGGGGTTCGCATCTTGGTGTTAGATGAGGGGAATGTTATGGTGCATAATGGAGCAGAATCATCATCGGTGGCAGAAATCAAGGAAAAGCAGTATATAGATCCAGCATTAGCTCGGATAAGAGAAGCAGTTGTGTATAACAAGACCTCAGTTTTTTTGCTCAGCGGCGAGGATGGTGTATTGCGGTGTTAAGGTAGGCTATGTGTCTCGAACGTGGACGAGCTTCGAGAAAGAGTGATGGCAGAGGCTCATATTTCCAGGTATTGTGTGCACCTAGGTTCTACGGAGATGTATCATGATCTCAAGAAAGTTTACTGGTGGAGTGGTATGAAAAGGGTGTGGCGAGCTTTGTATCTAAATGCCCGAACTATCAGAAAGTGAAAGCCTAACATCAGCGGCCTGGTGGATTAACTCAGCTTATAGAAATACCAATGTGGAAATGGGAGACGATCAATATGGATTTTATGGTAGGATTACCTTGCACTCAGCGTAAGTTCGATTCAATATGGGTGATAGTGGATCGACTCACTAAATAAGCTCACTTCCTGCCAGTCAAGTCCACTGATACTGCAGAGCAATATGCTAAGTTGTACATCAAGGAGATAGTAAGGCTTCATGACACTCCATTTTCTATTATCTCAGATTGCGGGGCTCAGTTCACAGCTAATTTTTGGAAGACATTTTAGCAAGGTTTGGGAACTCAGGTGAATCTCAGCACATCTTTCCATCCGCAGACCGACAGTTAGGCCGAGTGGACTATTCAGACGCCTGAAGATATGCTGCGGGCTTGTGTCTTGGATTTAAAAGGTAATAGGGAGTAACACTTACCACTAATAGAATTTGCTTATAATAACAACTTCCATGCTAGCAGTCACATGGCCCCCTTTGAGGCATTGTACGAAAGAAGGTGTAGGTCACCAATTGGGTGGTTTAAAGTGGGGGAAGCAGAATTGCTAGGGCTAGATCATGTGTACCAAGCTATGCAAAAAGATAAGGTTATTCAAGAGAGGATGAAAACTGCACAGAGTCGCCAAAAATCCTATACAGACGTTCGTCGAAGAGTTTTGGAGTTTCAAGTCAATTATTGGGTGTTCTTGAGGGTATCTCCTATGAAGGGAGTCATGCGATTCGGAAAGAAATGAAAGTTGAGTCGTAGGTATGTCGGGCTATATCGGATCGTTCAAAAGATTTGGCAAGTTGCTTATAGGCTGGAGTTGCCTCTTGAAATGTCATCAGTGCACCCGGTGTTCCATGTATCCACGTTGAAGAAAGTGATTGGAGATCCATCCACCTTTGTGCCAGTTGAGGCTATCAAGGTTAAGGAAGATTTGTCATATGAAGATGTTCCAGTTGCCATCCTTGATACGCATGTTCGTAAGTTGAGAAATAAGTAAGTTGCCTCTGTCAAAGTATTGTGGTGAAGTCAACAAGATGAGGAGGCCACATGGGAAGCAGAAAAAGAAATGAAGGAAAAATATCCTCATTTGTTTTATCAGGCTTAGAAGAAATTAGGTGACCCTTCTATCTTTGAAACAACTATCATTTTGTCCAAATTGCTTCCTTCTTAGTGTTAGTAAAGTTTCTTTAATTCTACAAAGAGTTATATGTGTTGTTGTTACTTTAGGTCACTTGAACCTTCCTTGATAAATGAAAGCCTTATAAAGACTCATGTGTTAAATAAACAATTAATGGTACGTGTTAATTGATAATTGTTTATTTATGTGTAAATGGTATGTTGAGATGGTTAAATAAGGTAGGGACTCATTGAAGTGGCTAGTTTATGTGCAAATGTAACAATGTGATAGAATATGTGCAAATTGTTAAGGTAATGAATTGTGTACAAGTTGTAAAGAATGTTTTAAAGGTGTATTATTGCTTGGAAATGTGTTTCGGAGGCTCTCTAACAGGTGGATATGTCCATAATACAAAGGAAACTCTGGCAAAAATTTTCTAAAATATGAGAGTTAGTGAAAATTTTGACAGTTTTCATATCATATCTTTCAAAACCAACTGCTTTTCAAAATACTCATTCGAGGACGAATGATATTAAATGGGGGAGGATGTAAAGCCCCGCAAAAAATTTGTCCTTAAAACCTAGTAGCCGTGGTGTCATGGTCCGAATAATATGCTAAGAATGTCTAAGAATTCTTCGTGGCTTGCAAGCTCGCCGCGGTTCGGACCCTTGGTAGTGATCTAAGCTTTAAAAATTGAAGGAATAAAATTTTCCAGAAAATATCATTTCTGCGGTCAAGAATGCGGTTGCAGATCTGCTATGCGGACCGCATTCCTACCGCAGAGTGTAACAAAATATTTTGCAAAATTGGTGTTGAAAATGCGGTCCTATATACGATCGCATAACGAAAATGCAGACCGCAAAACCATCACATAATTCCTTAAGGATATTTGAGTGTCAATTCTGCGGTGCATTCTACGACCGCAGAACACGAATGCGGACCGCATTCTGGTCGTATATCATAACAGAACATGTGATTTATGGGAGCAATTATGTGGTCCATTATGCAGACCGCATGTTGATTCTGCGATCCCAGATGCAACTGCAGATTTGACTCGGCCCAGATTTTTCTAAAATTTAAACTCGACCCCTTCTTTAATAAAACACCCCACAACTTAATTTCTTCATATTTTGTTAGCAAAACAAGAGAGACGAAAGAGATATTCTTGAGAGAGAAACCTAACAATCTTCAAGGATCATTTTAAAATCGATTGGTCCGAAAATCCGTAGGGCAAGTGTCTCCTTCCCCAAATTTTGAACGTAAAAACCCTAGTTATTTATCCTTAAATTTTCTGTTCTTGAAAGGAAAGAAAGATTTTCATGCATTAACTTTTGAAAATAGAATTTAACACTCATGCATGTTCATTAAACTTGAAATTTAGTAAAAAAAAAGTGGGTAGGAGTAAGTGTTTGAAAAAGCAGAGTTGGCAACATAAGATAACTTGGGTGAACTTAAAGTAGAAGATTGAAGGAAATAAATTAGACTCTGGGTATGTATGGCAAACTTTGATCCTCGTGAAATCGCCCTTATGTGTACAAATTATTTGGTAAGTGAAAGTTATGAGAATGGTTGTGTAATTCTTTAATTTTGTTGTGGGTGTTCGATTGGTAACCATGTGTTTTGTGGTATGAGATGTGAACCGAATGATAAAAAGGGGAATTATAATTGGTAAGAAATTGAGGATAATAGTAGTGATGGCATACTTGGCTCGTTTTGGAAAACTAATGAAACAACTCGAATTGTTGATGAACTGTTGAACATAATGGTATTGATACTATCAGATATGGAAACATTGTAACCTTGTTGTGGTACCAGCTTGAAAAGTATTTGGAAACATAAATAATTTGTAATTTTCTTAATAACCGTGTTTGTAATATTTGTGTAGGGCTTTTGTTTGTTGTTTGTGATTGTTGTGATTTGACACTGTACGGTAGGATCGGGTTGCGCACTGCAACACGAAGTAATAAGGTGTGGGTTGGGGTGATAAGAGTGGCCGAGATAATAAAGGTGGCCGAGGCAATAAGGGTGGAAAGCGATTGAAATTGCTTGAAATTGATATGAATGCAAATTTTGAAATCAGTGATGTGGAATTATGAAAGGAGACAGCAGGAGAGTTTGCAACCTGTTGGGCACAGACTGCCCCTTTGTTTGACTTGATTGTGCTTTTCGTGTATGTTTGGTTATTGCCTTCCTTGTTGATCTCTAATTGTACATCGGCTGAGGATTTATTGAAACAAAGAAAGTGTTGGAACGTGATTGGCTCACTTCGTTATTTCTTGGTGTAATCTGTTGGTTGTTCTATTTTTGCAATTTATTTATTTATGGCTTGAGTTTACTTGGTACAAAGCTTGTCCATACATAACAGTAAAATTCATGTGTACTGACGTCCCTTTTAACGGGGACGCTACATTCGTGTTATGATTGTAGGTGGATCCGTAGCAGGCACCTCAACTCATCGGCAATAGCACTTTCTATCTTCCACTGGCCATTTTGGTGAGCCCCCTTCCTCTCGGGGCCCTACATGGCCCATGCCACTCCAATTTTGATTCTGTGTAAGGTATAGACGGTAACTTGTTACCGGCAAGTACTCTTTCATCCTTTTGTATCATAGAGGCTCCATAGACGGTAAACCGTGGGATTATGGTCTTATTTAAATATATGTCGGGCGTTGTAAATTGTAAACTTGTTAAAAAAGATAAGCGTGTGGTTATGTTTGTAAAAGTGTGTTTTCAATTATAATTGGTAAATTCTTTAGCTTATAAGTGATGAACAATACAGGGGTAACTCATGGGTTAGGAAAGGCACCAAGGTCCGCTTGACTGGGACTACCCGGTCAGGTGCCTGTCATGTCCCTTGATTTGTGGCGTGATAGAATTAAGCTGTTTTGGTTGTTACTCTGGATTAAATGTTTAATTGTATTTTTCCTGCAGCATGTTCCCCCTCTCTTGGTGTTGATTTTCTTTGTATTCAATATTTTGCTGTATATTTTATAGTTGCATAGGTTTATGTGATGTCCAGTCTAGCCTCGTCACTACTTTGCCTTGGTTAGGCTAGGAACTTACCAGCACATGGGGTCTGTTGTGCTGATACTACACTTTTGTGCATTTTTGCACAGGTCCAGGTTTTGAGCAGCAGCAGCAGTAGTTCGATTTTCATTACACCGACACTAAGGTAGCTTGAAGGCGTCCGCAGGCCCGACGTATCTTCTTATGCTTTTCATTTATACTGTAGTCTCATTGTTTCAAGATAGACAGTTGTTATATTTTAGTCAGACCGTTATATGTAGTTTATTCTTAGTGGTTCGTGAGTATGTAACACCAAATCATGGGTAAAGTATATTTTTCAGTAGTTCATATTTATATCAGATTTATAAAATTAGACTTCCGCAACTATTGTTATTATTATTATTATTATTCATGATATTAAATTGACAACATGATGGTTTTAATTATGAAAAGGTGAGTAAATTGTCTATCCTAGCTACCACAAGTAGGTGCCATCGCGATCCCGATGGTGGGCAATCCGAGTCGTGATGAGTTGGTATCAGAGCACCAGGTTACATAGATCTCATAATTCACGAACAAACTTAGTTGAGTCTGAGGGGTAGGTACAGAGATGTTTGTACTTGTTCCCCAAAGTCTATTAAGTTAGGAAAAAACTTTCATTTGTTCTTTCTTGTCATGCGATTTGGTTCCTCAAATGTTTATTGAATTTCTACTATGTTCTTTCGCAAATCAGCAGTTCGAGCTTCAGGCAACTCCCGCAAGGGGCAGAGGCCGAGGTCGTGCCGGAGGCCGTGGTAGGGGCAGAGCTTAGCCCCAAGCAGCAGTTCCAAAGGTAGAGCCTTATATTGAAAATGGTGAGGAGGTTCCAGCCCCAGCAACTCCAGTGGGCCCAGGTCGGGTCTTAGGAGGGGTTATGTTCACCCTGGATCTTCAAAATAGTCTGATCCGGATAGCAGGCTTTAGTTTTACCAGTTGCAATAGCCACTTCTCAGGCTAGTGGAGGGGTTCATACTCTTGTTACGTGCACTTTGGAGCTCGTAGCTCCCTAGGCTCAGGTCCTAGTGGTTTAGCCCACAGTGGGAGCTCAGACAAGCACTACAGCTCAGACCAGAGACGGAACGGCCATGTCTTCTAAAACTTTTGGGAGACTTGATCGGTTCTCCAAGATTTTAACCACCACCTTCAACTGTGCTACATCGGAGAATCGCCAGTGTGAGCACGTGATTTTGCCCTAAGCAAATTATTCCTAAAAATCCAAACAAAACGATTTTTCAATTTTTTGTTGATATTTGTGGCAATTTTGTGTTAATTAGTTGCATAATAATTAATATTAAAAAATACAAAAATATGCATATGCATTAGGATTTTTAATTTTATAATTTTAGTATAAATTCATTTTTGAACAAATTAAAGAAAAATAGAAAAAATAGCATTTTTAGTGTTTTAATTGAACATTAATATAAAATAGATATTAAATAAATTCTATAATATAATTAGTTAATAAAATTAGAAAATAAAGACAAAAATACAAAAATAAAAAGAAAATACAAAATAATGCAAAAGAAAAATACAATACAAAAATACAGAATAAAAGATTTGGGCTAATATTAATATTCGACTAAATACCAGCCCAAAAACCAAAATGCGCAGGCCCAAAACAAGACTCACCCGGTCTGCCCAGAAAGTCCAAACGACCCCGTTTTAGTACCATTTGATCTTAGCCGTTGAAATAATTGATCGAACAACCAAAGATTGATCTCTTCACTAAAATAAAATGATGGCGTTTTGTAATTTCAATTTGGTCCGTTCATTTGATTGATCTAACGGACGATGTCGCATTTTCATTAAAATCAAACGTTGTCCTTTTAAGGCTCAATGAATCTGAGTCGTTAATCTATGTGATCCAACGGTTCTGGATAAACAAAAGCCTTTTAATATACCAAATACACCTAAACCCTAAATAGTTCTATATCTTTCTTCTTCTTATCTCTCCGCCGCCCCCAAATCCTCTCCAGTCGCCGCCGGAACCCTACTGGCGGGAGACGCCGCCTTTACCAACCACCCTCCAAATAACACAACTGAACAACCTCTCAACACTGAGTCCATCCCTCGACTCTGTTTCCTATTCAAAAACGTTTTGCTAGAACACTAACACTGATGAATGTCACTTTATCTAATCTGGCCCAAAATCATACTATGACACCCCTAAACCCTCCTCAGCCTATTTCAAAGAGCCCTGAACCCTAAAAGTCACTTAAAAGGTTCAAAACCTTAAAGTTAAAGTCTGTTGGTAACCAAAGATTTAAGAAAAATACCAAGACTCTCCAGATTTTAGAAAGAAAAAGAAAAATAGAGAGAAAGAAAGAAAGAATATGAGAAAAACGAGAAAGCTAAGTTTCTTGTTTCCTTTTCTATTTTTGTTTCTATTTACTTACAGGTATTTGATTCTCTTTTTATTTCTGGTTCTTGATTAAAAATTGATATAGTACTTTAGATTTTCTGATTATTATCGTTTAATTTTTGTTCGTTAAAATAGTATTGTTAAAAAAACTGATATTGTTAGACTTAGCTTCTAATGAATAGTTTTTGGATATTAGTTTTAGGGTTAACAATTAGATTCTGATAATTTTCAATTTGACTTTTATTTGTTTAATTTTGTGTAAATTGTTTGATACTGATATTTGAGTTAATTTCTTTTAGTTAAACTCTAATATTGGTAATGATTAATAAATGTTTAGGATTAATTAGTATTAAACAATAATTTGTATAGCTAATTTGGTCCTTAATTGATTTTTGTCGTTATGTTCTGATTAGTGGTTAATTCAACTTTAAATTCTTGAATTTAGTAATTCAGAGTAAAAGGCAATAGGTCATTTGGTAAATCTGATTGTGATTCAGGGGTAATTTGGGGACAATAAAAGGGTTAAAGGTAATAATACTAAGGAGGTAGGGGTAGTTTGGGTAGAAGAAAGGGAAATAGGGTAGAACTTTAAGAGAAGTGGCGGCAAATAGGGAATTACATCAAGATTAGAAGATTCTAGATGGGGTATCCAATACAATTTCTAATTAATAAAGGGTTAGTAATCGAATAGCTAATAAACAATAAGGATAAAACTGAAGTAAAAGAGGAATTACTTTGTAATTAGCAAAGTTTGAATTTGCCTCCCTTTTTAACTCTATAAATAGGCACCCGTATACCTCATTTAATAAGTTTTAGCAATCTGAAATAACTCTGAAATATTTATGCTGTTCAAGAACTCTAATTTCGAAATCCACCATTTCCAAAACTCAAAAAATACCAAAAACAATAGAAAAAGTTCAAAAAATCTCACTGTTCCATTAGTGTTAATAAATTTTTAAGGCTGTTTGAGTGATTCTAATTGTTTTTGTTGATTAAATATCATTGAGGTTGCATTGAGTTAGTCGAGTATTGGGTGTTTTGTTGATTTCTACCATTGCTTTGATTAAAATCTGGTGTTGATTGAGGCTGTGGTTGAATTGCTGTTGAATTTCTTTTGCTGATTCCTGTTGCTATCCAAATTGACCTAGAATCTCATTGATTTCATTCATTTTCCAGGTACACAGTTGTTTCTATTGCTATATTTCAAGCTTTGAGCAATAAAAAGAAGAATCTGAGTGTTATTCTGAAGCTTAGTTGATAAATGAGTTGTAATCTAATTAGATTGTTTAGATGCAGTAGTTATATGTATTTATTAGGACTAATTGAACTTGTATTGGACTATAAATATCGGATTGTTTTACATTTATATTAGATTAGATATTATATTTGATTTGTAATAGTACTCTAATAGAATTTTAGAATCTAATGAATTAGCAAAATACTGTTAGGTTTAAAATAGTTTGAATAATTAGTCTATAAATAAATCTGGAAGCAGATTACTGATTTCGGTGTTCTTTGATTAGATTAGTCTAATTTTTATTGATGAAGTTAATAATTAAAGTAACCATTTCAAATGTTTGTTCAGTGATAATAACATTTTCAGTAGTTCAATTTATGTTGTTTTGACTTTTAAATTATGTTTTGCTTAGATCATATTTCGCTAATGTTTAAAATTCACAAATAAATAGATAAAAATGAATATGAACACGAAAATTTAAAGGCTGCTTCGTTAATTTCTACAGTGTCACTGAATATACTTAGAATAGTTTTAAAAGGTCAATTCATCACGTTTGGTTCATGGCCTGACGTGATTTGGGCTTCAGCTCACGCAATAAGGGCCCAATTCATGTGTTCAATTTAAAGTATGAAGGCTTGGGTTTGTTTAAGGCCAATTACTGACAGATTTAAAACAACACACGTTTATTGGGCTTCATTGAGATAAAAATCTAAATATATACATGAGTTTATCTACCCAATAAATAAATGTTCATATAACAAATTAATTAGGGCTTTTTTGCTTTGATTTAAGGACAAAAACAAATAAGCAATATAGTTTACTTAGGATTAGCCTTTAATAATATAAATTAGATGAGCCTTGCCAAAAGCAAAGTGTAGAATCGCGGGGCCCTCAATAAATGATCAATTCAAAAAAAAAAATTACGTAGAGTTGGAAGGACAATTTAGCACATTTCACGGTCTTTCCCAAAGTTAACAAATGTGTAGATGCTTTAGGCGCGATTGATAATAATATTACTTTTCTACATGTGGGTGTATATTTATGTGACCCAAATCCAAATCTCTATAAAGTCGAAATGTGTTAAAAGCTGTGGGCGTACTGGTACAGCATGGTTCGAGATACATTTTTACGACGTTGCAATTCTTGCAAGAAAAAAAAATACTATAAAAGTTAGTTATTAATACAAAGCACATAAAAATAAGATTTATATGGAAATCAGATAAAATCAAATACGACAGTTAAGCGACCGTGTTAGAACCATGGAATCCGGGAATACCTAACACCTTCTTCCGGGTTAAAACAATTCCTTATCCAAATTTCTAGTGCACAGACTGTTAACAGAGTCATATTTTCCTCCGGTCGGGATTAATCGGTGACTTGGGACACCATAAATCCCCCAGGTGGCGACTTTTAATAAGTAATTATAAATCACATTTCGCCTGTCCTTTAAGTGGAAAAACTCCTTTATTACGCCCTCCACGAGGTGTATTAAAAACTTCATAAAAAGGAGGTGTGACACCCAGGACTTTCTATTCAGTTACCATGAGATTCTCATAACTATGGGGATTGTAGAGACCAACGGGGTTGATTTTTTCACTTTCAAGCTAGCAGGATCCGCCAAGACTTGGTGGAGAGATTTATGCTTATCTAGACCAACAGGGTCCCCAGCTTTAATATGGGACCAATTTGTAGAATTATTCTTGGAGAAGTTGCTCCTCATCACTAAGCGAGAGGCACTTCGGAGGCAGTTTGAGCGCCTCTAGCAGGGCTCCATGATCGCCACTCAATATGAGACTAGATTTGTGGATTTGGCATGGCATGGAGTTGTGATACTCCCTTCAGAGCTGGAGAGGCTCCGCAGGTTCATCAATGGATTGATTCAGTCGATCCGTCTTCAGATGGCTATGGGAGTTAGTAGTGACATATCCTTTCTATAGGAAGCTAATGCAGCCTGCATAGTTGAGATGGCCCTTACACGAGGAGGTGGTCATGCGTCAAACAAGAGGCCTTGTCATTCTGGTAGATTCAGTGGTGCCTCATCTGGAGGCAGGGATTTTTATGACAGGGGACAGTCTTCCGGGGCTTTTCAGTCAGCCCTCCAGGCTTCATAGGGTGGTTCGGGTTATCATGGTTTTTGTGAGCAGTAATCAGATCAACAGCCCATAAGCGCACAACCTTTTCAGAGTGTTCATGGAGGTCATTTCGGTCCGTCAGGGCCAGTATCAATGTTCTGAGGGGTGTTATAAGTGTGGATATATCAGTCATATTAGGAGATATTACCAGAGATTTAGGGGTGCATAGAAATAGGAGCAGGGTCCTCGCCCCATGATTCAGGCACCAGCTGACCCATAGCCTACCCAGCCAGCCAGGGTTGAAGGTAGGGATCATAAAGGTAGAGGGAAAGACCGTCGAGGTGGAGACCATCCCGCTAGGGGTAGAGGTCAGCCGGTGGATGACACACCCAGAGACATAGTTCGGGGAGGTTGTGCTGATCCCCGACATTATGCTTTGCCAGCCAGGCTAGAGGTAGAGGCGTCAGATGCTATGATTACTGGTACCATTCTAGTTTGCGATAGAAATGTTTCAGTTCTATTTGACCCTAGGTCTACTTATTAATATGTGTCTTCCTACTTTGTGCCATGCCTGGCCGTGTCTAGTTATGCCTTGGACATTCCTGTCTATGTGTCTACACCAGTAGGTGACTCCATAGTAGTCGACCAGGTGCATCGTTCATGCGTGGTTGTGTTTGAGGGTCTTGAGACCCGTGTTAATTTATTACTGTCAAATATGGTGGACTTTGTTGTTATATTGTGGATGGATTGGTTGTCCCCGTATCATGCTATCCTAGATTGTAACGCCAAGACCGTGAACTTGGCTTTGTCGGTATTACCCCGACTAGAGTGGAAAGGGACCCCAAGTCACATCACCCGCAATGTTAATTCATATGTTAAAGCTCGACGCATGGTCGAGAAAGGGTGTTTAGCTTATCTGGTGTATGTTTACGGCTCCAGCGTAGAGATTCCTTCTATTGACTATGTTCCTATTGTACGGGAGTTTCCCGAGGATTTCCCTTTAGACCTGCCGGGTATGCCGCCTGACAGGGATATTGACTTCTGTATTGATCTGGCTCTGGTCACTCAGCTTATTTCTATTCGGCCGTATGGCATGGCCCCGCCAGAGCTAAAAAAGTTAAAAGATCAATTGCAAGACTTGCTAAAGAAGGGCTTTATCAGGCCTACTATTTCTCCTTGGGGTGTGCCGGTGTTATTTGTGACGAAGAATGATGGTTCGATGTGGATATGTATTGATTACCGATAACTAAACAAAGTGACGATAAAAAATAAGTATCCACTGCCGAGGATTGATGATTTTTTCAACCAGCTCTTGGGAGCAAGGGTGTTCTCAAAGATAAACTTGAGGTCTGGCTACAATCTGCTGAAGATTAGGGCGTCTGATGTCCCTAAGACAACATTTTGCACTTGGTATGGGCACTAAGAGTTCTTACTCATGTCATTTGGGTTGACTAATGCCCCAGCAATATTTATGGAGTTAATGAACCGAGTGTTCAGGTCTTATCTAGACTTATTTGTGATAGTCTTTATAGACGATATCCTGGTGTACTCCCGCAGCAAGGAAGATCACGAGCAGCACCTCAAAGTGGTTCTTCAGACTCTGAAGGATAATCAGCTATATGCCAAGTTTTCAAAATGCGAGTTCTGGTTTAGTTCAGTTGCATTCTTGGATCATATTGTATCAATAGAGGGTATTCAGGTGGACCCAAAGAAGATTGAGGAAGTCAAGAATTAGCCTCGACCAGCTTTAGTGACCGAGATTCAGATTTTCTTGGGGTTAGTAGGTTACTACCATCGGTCCATAGAGGGATTCTCTTCTATTGCAGCTCTAATGAACAGGTTCACCTAGAAGGGTGCCCAGTTCAAATGGTCAGATGAGTGCGAGGCTAGCTTTTAGAACAATACAGATCTGACTATGGAACCAATGTTAATTTTTCCCACGGGTTCAGGGACTTACAAAGTCTATTGTGATGCTTCCCGTGCTGGGATTGGAGCGGTATTGATGTAGGATGGAAAGGTTATTACATATGCTTCGAGATAGTTGAAAATCTATGAGAAGAATTATCCAGTTCATGACCTAGAGTTGGTAGCGGTTGTTCATGCCTTGAAATTTTTGAGGCACTATCTATATGGTGTGGTGTGTGAGGTATACACGGATCACAAGAGTCTTCAGTGCTTGTTCAAGCAGAAGGAGTTAACTGTGCGGCAGAAGATATGGCTAGAGTTGCTGAAAGATTATGATGTTACTATCTTATATCTCCCATGTAAGGTTAATGTAGTGGCTGATGTGTTGAGTAGAACGTCTGCTAGCATGGGTAGTCTCGCTCATATTCCGGTCAGTCATAGACCGCTTGCTCAAGATGTTCAGGCCTTAGCCAACTGATTTGTGAGATTAGACATTTCCGAGCCTAGCAGAGTTTTGGATTGCACGATCACTCATTCTTCTCTATTGGAGCGTATCCGTGAATGGCAATTTGATGATCCCCATTTGTTTGTCTTGAGAGATACGGTGCAGTGGGATGGTACTATAAAGGTAGCCTTAGGTAATGACGGGGTGCTGAGATTGTAGGGGCAAGTTTCTGTGCCCAATGTTGATGGGATTCGAGAGTTGAACTTAGTAGAGGCCCATAGTTCTCGGTATTCTATTCACCCGGGCGCCGCAAAGATGTATCAGGACTTGCGGCAGCATTATTGGTGGTGTAGGATGAAAAAGGACATTGTTGCGGATGTCGCGGTGATTAAATTCTCAACAGGTCAAATATGAGCACCAGAGGCCGGGTGGTGTGTTTCAGAGAATTGAGATTCCCGAGTAGAAGTGCGAGCGGATTACAATGGATTTCATTACTGGACTTCCGTTAACTCGGAAGAAGATTAATAATATTTGGGTCATTGTTGATAGACTGACAAAGTCAGCACATTTCATTCCAGTAGCAGTCTCCTATTCATCTGAGAGGTCAGCAGAGATTTATATCTGGGACATTGTTCGCTTTCATGGGGTGCCGGTATCTATTATCTCAGATCGGGGTACGCAGTTTACCTCACTTTTTTGGGGAGTGGTTTAGCAGGAGTTAGGCACCCAGGTTCAGTTGAGCATATCATTCCACCCCTAGACAGACGGTCAGTCCGAGTGGACTATTCAAATTTTGGAAGATATGCTCCGAGCTTGCGTCATTGACTTTGGAGGCTCGTAGGACCAATTTTTGCCTTTAGCAGAGTTCTCCTACAACAACAACTACCAGTCTAGTATTTAGATGGCTCCATATCATGTGTTGTATAGTAGGCGATTTCGGTCTCCAGTCGGATGGTTTGAGCCTGGAGAGGCTCGGTTGATGGGTACTAACTTAGTTCCGGAGGCATTAGATAAGGTCAAGGCTATTCAGGAGAGGCTGCGTTAAGCTCAGTCTAGAGAGAAAAGTTATGCATACCGTAAGGTCCAAGATGTAGAGTTCATGGTTGGTGAGCGGGTATTGCTCCAATGTCGCCTATGAAGGGCGCGATAAGGTTCGAAAAGAAGGGCAAGCATAGACCTAGGTACATTGGTCCGTTTGTGATTCTTGATCAAGTGGGTGAGGTGGCTTATAGACTTGTGTTTCCGCCTAGCTTATCAGCCGTGCATTCTGTTTTCCATGTATATATGCTTCGGAGGTACCACGACAACCCTACGCATGTGTTATACTTCAGTACTGTCCATTTGGACAAGGATTTATTCTACGGGGAGGAGCTGATAGCTATTCTAGACCAGCAGGTTCGATAGTTGAGGTCAAAGAGTTTTCCTCCAATGCGTGTCCAGTGGAGAGGTCAGCCTCCTGAAGCTTCGACCTGGGAGCTGTTATCCACATTTGTTCCCCAACTCAGGTACTTCTTTCTCTTGTCCGTTCGTGGACGACGATTGTTTTAGAGGTGGAGGATGTGACGACCTAAAGGGTCATCACCTATTTTCCCTATCTGTTCGTGTTTCCGAGGCCTTGAAAACCTCATTTTATATTGCCTCGATTTGCATGCGCAGTCCAGGCACGTAGTCAGAAAATTTTTATGTTGAAATACATGAAATCTGTGGAAAACTTGAAGAATTTCGATATTAATATGATTATAGTTGACTTTGGACAACCTTTTTGGTAAATTGACCAAGACCTTGACCCGAGATCAAACTGTACCAGAAGGTCCGTGGAAAAATATGGGACTCGAGCATATGACCTGATTTGAAATCCCAGGTCTTGAACCTAAGTAAAAGAATTTTTCTGTTAAATTATTTTTCTGTAATTATTAAGGAAAATAAAAATGAAAATTGATTAAAAGACTGTGGTATCGGGCTCGTATTTTGGTTCCGACGCTCGATACAAGTATTATATATTATTTAAGAACTTCCTGTAAAGTTTGATTGAAATAGAATGTCGTTTGACATGTTTTGGACTATGAGTTCCAAGTTTGGAAGTTTATGAAGTTTTAGAAGAAAATCATGAGTTATGAGGCTTGATTCTTTGAAAACGATGTTATTTTGGCTATTTGATTGCGCGGGCAAGTTCGTATGATGTTTTTGACAGTGTGTGTATGGTTTGGAGCCCCGAGGGGTTGGGTCAGTTTTAGATAGGTCACGAGAGCGCTTTTAAAGTTTTCCCACAGCTGGTATTTTTCCCTAGCTGGTATCTTCGCAATTGCGAAGAAATGTTTCGCACATGCGTCTTCGCAATTGCGAAGTCCCCATCGCAAATGTGAAGTAGAGGAAGGCCGGACAGGATAGCAAATGCGATGAATCACTTCGTAAATGTGAAGCTTCTCAAAGTGGGCAGGGGTCGCAAATCCGATGCCAAAGGTCGCAAATGCGATATTGCCCAGATCGCAAATGAGATCTAAACTTCGCAAATGCGAAGACTGGGCCAGGCCTGTCATGTTCGCAATTGGGAACCTACGTTCGTAAATCCCATATCTGCTCCTGTGCACTTCTATACTTATACGAATTTAAACCCACTTTTCACCATTCTTTCAAAACCCAAACCCCTTAGGCAATATTTCAAGAGCAACTTCATCTCAAGTCACTTGTAAGTCGATTTTCACTCAATTGTTTCAACTTTTAACATAATTAAACATGTTTTCCATTTGAATTCAAGGATTTTCATGGGTGAAATTGAGGTTTTGGGTAGAACCTAGGTTTTCTACAACTTGAGGAGTTGGACCTCGATTTGAGGTCCGATTTCAAAACAAATTATATATTTGAACTAGTGAGGGAATGGGTAACCAGATTTTGGTTCGAACCCCAAGTTTCGACCACATGGACCTAGGGGCGTTTTGGGAATTTTTGAGTAAAACCTTGGGAAAACTATTTTATGCATTCAAACAAATTCATATAGAGTTTATTAAAGTAATTAAACAAACTGTGATTAGATTCGAGTGAGTTGGAGGTTGAATTACTAGGTAAAGCAATAGTTGAAGGTTAAGAGGGCATAAAGGCTTTGAGGTAAGTGTTTGGTCTAACCCTAGCTTGAGGGAATAAGAGTTGAGTCTTGTTGCTAATTGCTATGTGATCAAGTATAATGTATAGGTATGGTGACGAGTATCTATACATTGGTGTCTAGCATGACTGTGAGTCCTTATGCCATGAATTCTATGTTGTTGGAGAATGTCTATACACTGTTAATTGTGCTCCCTTACCGGGATGATTGAACTATTAATTGTGCTCCCTTGTCGGGATGATTGAGCTATTGATTGTACTCCCTTGAAAGGATATTTGATACATAATTGTCTATTGCATATCCTTTGTTTTTGTCTGTTGCTTGGGGATTTAGACTGGTTAAATGATGTTGAGGATCGGGTTGCATGCCACAACGAGGATAAATCATAAGTAATGTGGATCGGGTTGCACGCTGCAACGGTGATATGTGAATCGGGTTGCACACCGCAACGATGGAAATTGTGGAACGGGTTGCACACCGCAATGACGATAATTATGGAATGGGTTCCACGTCGCAACGGTTTCTGACATCTGTGGTTATGTTTGAATATTTATACTTGTTTCACTGTGGAATTTTGGTTGTTACTCTAGATTAAATGTTTAATTGTATTTACCCCGCAGCATGTTCTCCCTCCCTTGGTGTTGATTTTCTTAGTATTCAATATTGCGTTGTATATTTTATAACTGCACAGGTTTATATGGTGTCCAGTATAGCATTGTTACTACTTCCTCGAGGTTAGACTAGGCACTTACCAGCACATGGGGTCAGTTGTGTTGATACTACACTTTTGTGCATTTTTGCATAGGTCCAAGTTTTGAGCAGTAGCTGCAGTAGTTCGATAGCAAGATTTCATTACTCCGAGACTGAGGTAGCTTGCAGGCGTCCGCAGGCCCGGTGTCTCTTTTTATGCTTTTTATTTATGCTGTTGTCTCATTGTTTCGAGACAGACATCTGTTATATTTCTTTCAGACCATTATATGTAGTTTATTCTTAGTGGTTCGTGATTATGTGACACCAAATCTTGGGTAGAGGATATTGTTGAGCAGTTCATATTTATTTTATATTTATAAAATTAGACTTCTGCATCTATTATTATTATTATTATTCATGCTATTAAATTGACAACATGATGGTTTTAACTATTAAAACAGTGAGTAAATTGGCTTGCCTAGCAGGCGCCATCACAATCCCGATGGTGGGAAATTCGGGTCATGACATTGGTGAATATGTCTAATCTCCACAAAGCATCAATAGACATAGTTGCTCCATCACCGGTCTGAGCTACCACACATAACTGAACTGCTGCAACTGGATGAACTGCTGGAGTCTAAAATTGGGGAGCTACCTGCTCCGAAGTGCGAGTAGTAGGGGTCTGGGCTTCTCTTCCAGCCTGAGAGACGACTGGTGCTATAGGAAGTAAACATGTCCGGGCACACTCTCCGTAAGGCCCACTAGGCAGACCAGAGCATCCTAGAGTTCTAGGGTAGGAATAAACTCCTCTAGGACTTGAGCTGGGCCCACCAGAACTACTGGGGTCGGAACCACATCATCAAAGTCAACTTGAGGCTTCATTGCTAGTGTTGTTGCTCTAGGATGAGCTCTGCCCCTACCTCGGCCTCGGCTTCGCCCTCTGCCCCTCGTGAGAGCTGGTGCTGATCAGCGGATTAGGAAGCGCGCATTCTCGGCATCTGTGAGAGACAGAGTAGAAACTCAATTATTAGTGAGACACAAAACCGCATAATAGGAAAGAACAGATGTGAAATTTTCCTAACTCTGTAGCCTATGAGAGATATATACAGACGTCTCTGCACCGATCCCTTAGACTCTACTATGCATTTTTATGAAATGTGGGACCCATGTAACCTAGAGCTCTTATACCAACTTCTCACGATCCAAATTTCCCACCCTCGGGATTCGTGATGGTGCCTACTAATGTGAGCTAGGCAAGCCAATCCCTTGAACTAATAACTTAATTATCCATTTATTTCTTTTTAACAAATATAAAGCAATAACGTGTAAACGGTGGAACTTTAAAGCGGAGGAAAATCAATAAAATGTCTTAATATATATATATATATATATATATATATATATATATATATATATATATATATATATATATATATATATATATATATATATATATATATATATATATATATAGTACAACAGTTTGAACCTCAACCTCACAGAACTGATGTCACAGTACCACAGACGATCTAGAAATGCTACATACAAAGTCTAAATATAAAATATACATTGTTTCTGAACTATGGAAATGAAACATGAAATAAGGTATAGAGGAAACGTAGGGGCCTGCAGAAGCATGCTGGTCTACGTTGGATCTCCGCGTGGACTGAAGGTAGCCACCCAATCTACCGTCCAAAAGCTACTTCGGGATCTGCACACAGTGTAGAGTGTAATATTAGCACAATTGACCCCATGTGCTGGTAAGTGCCTAGCCTAACCTCGGTGAAGTAGTAACAAGGCTAGGACCAGACTGCCAAGTAACATATGCAATTCAACTATATACAGCGAAAAAGGAGAACAGAAATAAACAGTCAACTATGGGAGGGGTAGCATGTTGTGGGGGAGATATCAATTCAAAATAGAAAGACAACAGGTAAATGGAAGAAATAATATAGCTCGGATATCAACAAAGAACTAGAAAATAATAAGTAGGCATCACTCTTCCTCCTTTTACTATCGTCCTCACCAAAGCAATCAAATAATGAAAATGTGCACGGCATCACCATTGGTGTTTTTACTCTCATCCTCATCATATAATCATTATAATCGACACGGAATGCTATATCGTGTGGTATGGCATCATCTTTCGTGGTTTACACTATCTCCTCACAAATCATACACGGCATCACCCTTCGTGCTTTAACACTCTCTCACTAAACCATTACACGACATCACACTTCATGCTTTAACTCTCTCATCAACCAAACAACAATCACAAAAAATAGGGCAAGGAAATAAATAAAATTATAATAAGAATACCGGCAAGGGAACAATAGTTCAACAACAAGTCCCGGCAAGGGACTACATCAAAACAACAACAATACCCGGCAATGGAGACATGCTTTTGTCTTTTTCACTTTTACTTCACAACTCACTTTACAACTTGAGCCAATGCTCTAATAGGGTCAAATTTACCCCTTACACTTTCACATTTCATTATACGACTTGAGCCAACGCTCCTCAATATTCAAATGCCACAATTACTTCTCAAACTTTTCCAACAATAGAAATCATCATCAAAGCATGAACAATACAATGAAGTCATAAGTATCACAATATCAGACTCATGAGCATGCTTGACACTAATGTATAGAAATTCATCACCATTCCTATACATCATACTCGACAAACACCTCATACCAAATAGGACTCGACTCATAATCCTTCAAACTAAGGTTAGACCAAACACTTACCTCGAACCACAAACACAATTCACGTCTCAATTATCGGTTTACCCCTTGATAACACAACCAATTCACTCGTATCTAGTCACAATTTACTTAATTTATATCAATGAGAGCTAAATGAATAAATTCTAATGCATGAAAATGCGTTTTCTAAACTTTTACCCAAAAAGTCAAAAATCGCCTCCAGGCCCAAATTGTCAAAACTCGAGGTTCGAACCCAAACTCGATTACCCCTTCCCCCACAAATCCAAATATATAATTTGTTTTGAAATCTAACCTCAAATCGTGGTCCAAATTCCCAATTTTTAAAAAATCAAGGTTCTACCCAAAACACCTAATTTTCCCCATGAAAATCATTGATTTTAATTTGAAATCATGTTAAAAATATGTTAATGATTGAAGTAAATGAGTTAAAATTGACTTACAATCAATTTGGAAGAGGAGTTGTTCTTGTAAAATCAACTCCTAATCCTTCAAACTAAGGTTACACCAAACACTTACCTCGAACCATGAACAAAATTCACGTGTCAATTATCGGTTTGCCCCTTGATAACATAACCAATTCTCTCGTATCTAGTCATAATTTACTTAATTTATATCAATGAGAGCTACATGAATTAATTCTAATTCATGAAAATGAGTTTTCTAAAGTTTTACCCAAAAAGTCAAAAATCGCCTCTAGGCCCACATGGTCAAAACTCGAGGTTCGAACCCAAACTCGATTACCCCTTCCCCCACAAATCCGAATATATAATTTGTTTCGAAATGTAACCTCAAATCGAGGTCCAAATTCCCAATTTTTGAAAAATCTAGGTTCTACCCAAAACACCCAATTTTCCGAATGAAAATGATTGATTTTAATTTGAAATCATGTTAAAAATATTTTAATGATTAAAGTAAATTTGTTTGTGTTTTGAAAATATGTGAAAAATGGTTGATTTTTGGCAAAGTATAAAAATTGCAGGTTGCAGATACGGGAATTGCGAACCTTTCAGAAAATTTGGACTTTTGCATTTGTGAAACATAGGTCGCGTTTGCGATACACTCAACATTCCATCCATCATTGCATTTGCGAGAAGCTGTTCGCAAATGCGAAATCGCATTTGCGAGAATACAATCACATTTGCGATGCGTCTTCCAGATCTACTATTCGCATTTGCAAAGGTTTGTTGCATATGCGAACCCAGCAGACCTGATCACACCAGCTGAGAATCTGCACTTTTCCAAGTCTAAAAATTCACAATGTGGCCTATCAAAAAATTATCGGAGCCCTTGGGGCTCCAAACCAAACATGCACGCCAACCTAAAAACATCATACGGACTCGCTCGTGCATTCAAATTAGTAAAATAACATCAATAACTATGATTTTAGCATAAAAATTATGAAATTTTCTTAAGAACATCAAATTTCCAATTTTTCTCAAAAATGATATGATTCACGTCGTTTCAAGTCCATTTCTTACCAAAGTTTACATGCTTATCTTAAATCACATATAAGACATGTACCGGTGCTGGAACCAAAATACAAGCCTGATACCATCATGTTCCAATCACAATTTTTTTCCAAATCTCATAAATAATTTTAGAAAACAATTTTCTTTAAAAATTCATTTATCGGGCTTGGGACCTCGGAATTGGATTTCGGGCATACACCTAAGTCCCATATTTTTGTATAGACCCTCAAAGACCACCAAATCATGGTTTCTAGTCCGTTTACCAAAAATGTTGACCGAAGTCAACTAATTCAGTTTATAGTCAAAATTTATTATTTTCACAGATTTTCACATAATGGCATTACAGCTACGTGCCCGGACTGCACACACAAATTGAGGTAATATCAAAAAGGTTTTAAGGCCTCTGAATGCAGAATTACTTTTAAAATAAGTGATGAACTTTTGGGGCATCATATCACACCACACGTGTCTTTTACAAGGTATTTTTGAATTTATTCAGTAGAATAGACTCGATCCATCATCTTCTAAGTCGTTCCCCTTGATGGTGCACGTGTAGGAAGTCATGTGTTCATTTTGATCTGTTTTTCAATTATACTTTGGAATTTCGGGCATACTGAACTTCTTCAGCATTGGATTTTGTGTCGCGCTTGGAGGAAAAGGCTTTTGGACAAATTTTTTGGAATCCAGGTATTTTAATATCGGGGGTTCTCTTGGGATATGATCAACTCTAGAGTTATAGGTCTCCAATTTTTTATCGTTGGCTTCGATCTTCTTTTCCCCTGATTCCACTCGCTTCATCAGTTCTTTAAGCATCATTATAATTTTCGGGTTTGTTGCAGGTTCAACTTCACCCGACCTTTCCGAGGCTCGTTCATTTCATTAGGTGTTCTCTCGGGATTGTTCGGGCTCGACCCTGCTAGTGGCGCAACTTGGGTTTTGTAACAGGGCTATCGCCACCTGTTGAGCTTGTAATATTTTTAATATCACCTACATATTGATCCCATCGCATTCATTGTCGTCCGTACGCCGGGCTATCGATCTGGCTCCTCAAAGAATGATGTTTTCCAAGTTGGTACGCAAGTTTGCGTCGATATCCACATATGAGTTGGCATCGATTGGATCAGCAATCAGGACTCCATTGGGGTTGATAGAAGGGACGTCATTGTTCGGTACCATATTGTTGTTCTCGTGATGGTGGCCAGACCAGCATCAATGTTCAAGTAAGACGAGTAATTTGACATTCTTAAATTTACTTGAATTTTAAATCTCAAAGAGCAAGCGTAAAGCAGACTATGTTATGAAAATTTATATTAAATTTCCACTATTATCTTTATCCACACGGTCGGCGCCAAATTGTTTACCCTATAACAATTGAATTTATATAATATTTTAAGAATATATGGATTAATTCAAAACAAATGATTAATGGCATTAGATTAAATAGATAAAAGACCTAATAAATTCCTAGACCAATAAATAGAGTGATGCCGGACTCGATAAATTGCTTATTGAAGTGCCTACCTTCAAAACTGATGTGAATAACTCATTAAAAAAATAATAACTTTGAATAACAGAGAGAATAGGAGTTTTTTGCCTTGATATGCATGTTACAATGTGTTTTATGAATGATAATTTGTCACGACCCAAACCCCGGTCACAATGGCGCCCAACACATTTCTAGGCAAGTCCGACCATAATTTCCAAATAACCAACCCATTTATTAATTAATACTGATTTAGTGAAGTTAATAGCTTAATTCATAAAAGAAACAACGAGTGCGGAAAGGAAATACATGAAATACAGCCCAACGACTCCGGTGTCACAAGTCTGAGTCTCTAACAGATGGAAAATATCTGATACAGTCCAAGTCTAGGCAAAATAGTAAAAGACAAAATCATAGAGAGGGAGAGATCAGGTCCTGCGGACGCCAGTAACTACCTCGAAGTCTCATCGGAATAACAGTAATGTAGCAGCTGCGGGTAGCTCAACTGCCCTCCTAAACACATGTATCTACACATAAAGTGCAGGGGAGTGGGGTGAGTATCTTTCCACTCGGTGAGTAATAACAATAAATAACAACTGAAAGTGAGGACACATATACTATCAGTAAACTATTTTAAGGGTAACCATACAGGTAAATTATCTCTATAGTGATAAGTCCAATCCCAGTCCACTACTGTCTCACAATGGTCCCACACTGACCAAGTCCTGATGCGATGTGCTGCTCGATCCAATATATATATATATATATATATATATATATATATATAAAGTGCTGCGACGTGCAGCCTGATCCAATATATATAGCACATCGGCGTGCAGCCCGATCCAATATATATAGTATATATAGTGCTACGGCATGCAGCCCGATCTAATATATATAGTGTTGCGGCGTGCAGCCCGATCCAATATATATATATATATATATATATATATATATATATAAAGTGCTGCGACGTGCAGCCTGATCCAATATATATAGCACATCGGCGTGCAGCCCGATCCAATATATATAGTGCTACGGCATGCAGCCCGATCTAATATATATAGTGTTGCGGCGTGCAGCCCGATCCAATATATATATATATATATATATATATATATATATATATATATATATATATATATAGTGTTGCGGTGAGCAGCCTGATCCAATATATATTGTGCGCTCACTGGGGTGCGTGCAGACTCTGGAGGGGCTCCTTCAGCCCAAACGCTATGATACTGCGGTGTGCAGTTCCATCCACATATATATTACTATGGCGTGCAGTATGATCTAATATATATAGCGCAGCGGCGTGCATCCCGATCCAATATATAGATATAATGCTGCGACGCGCAGCTCGATCCAATATATATGTATGTATATATATATATATATATATATATATATATATATATATATATATATATATATATATATATATATATATATTGCGACCGCAAGGTTGATGTTTCCATGCTTTAAAAAATTATTGCTTGTGGGGTTTTAAAAGTTTTCCAGAAATACCTTTCTTTGCTTTAATTCTTTTCGCTTTTTTCGGATAATTTTCTCTTCAAACTTACTGTCTTCTTTGTACATATGCATATATTAATGATGTTCATCAGAGTACACATGTAGTACTGGTTCATGATATGCTATACAACTATGAATACGGCTCAGTGTATGTGTCCAACATGATATAAGGGTCACTTAGCTCTACAGGCTTCCTAATACTATATAGATCAGCACAAGGCCCCAAACACGGCTACTAGCCCAAATACATAGATATAAGCCCAATCTCAGTCATTATACACAGAAAACTATCAGTCGAGAAGGACCAAGTCCAAATCCCCAGTCACAATACCACCACGCTCGTCACATGACACGTGTTTCATCTCAGCATAGCACTGTATAGTGCCAGTACGGGGTTTCAAACCCTCAGTACATCATTTATTACCACCACTCACTTCGAATCGGCAAAAGTCATAGCTTGTCTTGTGCTTGCCTCACATATTAACCTCCTCAGATTCCAAATCTTATCAAAACCAATAAGAATACATCAAAATGAGCTAAAGGAACATAACACAATCGAAATAACTCGAATTACATCAAATATCACGAAGTTGACAAAACCCGAGTCCCTGGTCCGCTTCTCTAAAAATGATGAAACTCACATTTTCAGAATCATCGTATCTCCACGAGTCCGTACATACCAAGAACTCCCGATGCGTACCACAAATGGTCCTTCAAATCCCCATTTTAATATTTTTTCTCAAAGCCCAAATTTCTTGATTTCTAGCCATAAATTCATGAATTCTATGGAGGATTCTTGTATAAAAACATGTATTTAACTCACAAAACTTACCTCCAATCGGTTCCCCTGGAATTCCTATTTAATTTCCTTTAAAAACATTCAAAAATGCGCATCCATGGGTGAAAATAGACCCAACTTTGCGAACAAACTGGTTTAAAAACAAGTGACCTGGTATAAATTTTCATTCTATGCGATCGCGGACTTGTGCACGCGATCGCGAGGAGCAAATTCCCAGGCTCCCAGAAATGTGAAGTGCGAACGCGGAGAGCCACCCTGCGAACGCGAAGAGTAACAGAATCCTTGTACACGATCGTGCAAGAATGAATGCAATCGTGAAGCTTCACCTTCAGACCTTATGCGATCGCAATTGACCACACACGAACGCACTGAACAAATTTCATGCCACCAAAATTTCTCCTATGCGATCGCGGCCTAACCCCCACGACCGCGAAGACCAAAATAGCTGGAACAGAAGGGCTGAAAACCTGCAACTTTCAAGGGCCAAAATTGGTCTGATTGACCACCCGAAACTCACCCGAGGCCCCCGGGACCTCAAACAAAAGTACCAAACTACTCCAAAACACGATACGAACTCGTTCCTATCATAAAAACATATCCCTAAAGACAAATATCATCAAATTAAGGTGGATTCAAGCCTAAGTTCTAACTAAAACTTCCGAAACAATTATTCTATCAAAAACCTAACCAAATGATGTACGAATGACTTGAATATTTGCAGACATATCAAAAATCACCTAACGGAGCAACTGCAACTATCAAAATTCCATTCCGACCCCCGAATCAAAATCTCACCTATCGATCAGATTTTGCCAAAATCCCAACTTAGCCAATTCAAGCCTATTTCTATACCGGGTCTCCAAATTCAATTCCGATCACTCTCTTAAGCCAAAAATCACCTCCCGAAGCTAACCGAATCACCGAAATTCGATTCCGAGCCCTCTAACCACATAGTCAACTTCAGGTTGACTTTTCAGAAACAAGCTTCACTCTAAAAGGCTATATGACTTATTTTCAACTAGAATTAATCCCAATTCACCGGGTAGACTCTAACACAGGCATAAAAACATGATACAACATAATGAGCAGATAACAGGGTGGTAACTCACGTGACAATGGATAGGGTCCTCACATTCTCCCAACTTAAACAAATGCTCGTCCTCGAGCGAGCTCAGAGTTATACTAAAAGCAACCCAATAGCTGAATGACCTTACCAGGCATATATTCTAGGTGATACCATGTAACCCTATCTATCATAAGTCTGATAACACAGTATAGCTGAAATTCCACAGTCCATCTGAACCACAGACCACATTGCACTTTCCGAAATCACATACCAAATCTGAATCCCACATTTATACTCAGAATAAACCCGAACCAACTGTAATAACCCATACTTGCCACTCCAGGTGAGATCCTATGATGTATCAAACAACCCCAATCACTCGAGATGATGGTTTCTAATCACAATAATTGACCACAATAACCAAATACTAACAGAAAAACCTTTCTAATTAGCTAAAGTCTTATTCCAACACCTCCATATTCTGCCTACGGCAACCGAACACGCAATATATCGAATTTATCTCTAAAGTCAACCATTTATGAATCCATTTTCCTTTTAACTGATACCACAACAGATTTCAGAGCCAAACCTCGATATTACTTTGCTAGCCAGCTAAAATCACATATGCTCGCACTCATTAACGACTCCAACGATCATTTCGGTTATAACACACTGCACTGGTGATATGACGCCTCAACACCGGCCTAAGCCATGACGAGCACAACACAAGCTCCAATAACATATGTCTGAACATACTTAAATCATAACAACTGACTCAAAAAAAAAGAGCTGTAATTCGATTCCTCCGTACCATCATAACATGGAACTGAAATCCCATCTCACATCCTGGTGTACCTGAATCCCCCTCGAAATGTCATAACATCACGTGGCCTTGCAACGACTCATGATTCTATTCAATCACTATTAATCATGAAGCACCTCAAGTCACCATGTTCAAAACAGTCAACCAGGCATATATTTAGGTATGAACTCAAGTAATCAATCACACCCGCGGTGATACAATTAATATACGCTATAAATTCCTGAAAGGACAAAACCGATGTGCTATTCGCCGTGTGGTACCCAATACAGAATTTTCCTCATAAGCCATGAAGTATTGTATACAAGGTAACATATAGGAAACTATTCTCCACATCACATTGTTGCGGCGTGCAACACACTCCAATAACATACCCGTGGCGGCGTACCACTCGCTCCACACAAAATTCTTGCAAAAGGAAATGCACATCGGGTCAAGTTGCTCATTACAATAGACATATATAGCCTCAAGGTCGGCCACAAGAAACACATCCGACAATGTTCCTCAATACCAGAACTAAATCAATGGCAGAGACCTCTGCACTGACACCCGCCACGAAGGCCCAACTGACAGAGCAATACCTACCAGCCGTCCACTGGTCCTAGGGTACATCCACCCTACTGGAACATAGTCTGATGCACTCTGCTACGCAGTTTGTGACACTTTCTAAAATAGTCCATATCACATTAGTCTAGACAACCTGACTTATGACAACCAGTCTGCAATCTTATATCATAACTCAAATTCATCATATCAAGTAAGGAGAGAGACGCTAGGGCTCCCAATTCCCAATACCGATACACACGACATACTACCACTGCGTAGGAGGATTACAAGAACTTCTAGTCTCCAGCACATATATAGCACATGAATCACTATGCCTGATTCCACACTCCACCGTACGAATACATAACACACATCAAGCATCCACTCATACCACGAAAGTCATTCAAAACTTTTCCTATGCCATCAACAACTCAATCATTATAGCCGATTCAACCAGAGAATATCATAATACCACAAGATATTATCAGCTTACATTACCTTGCCCTCTTTTGAACATTACTCTGTTCGCTTACTAGTATATTAGTACTTTTTTCCTTAATCACTAGAAAGATTGATTCTTAGATTATCTGCAGCCGCCCGCGCTGCTTGAGAGTTTTAATGACTTCCCATATAATATGTACTGATATCAGACCCTGAACATGCCATTATCAACTTTCCATAACACATCGCATATACCCTACCACACTAAGACACATGAAAACTTCTATCCCGCTCCTACGCCGGAAACATCGACGCACTCAGCTAGTCAAGGACCTTTATGATCCTATATAGAATAAAATTCATTACACATTCCATGATTTGCATACCAATAGGAAGTATACTCATTTTCAAACCACGGTAAAATACATAACAAATTCTTTCTCCCAATTCCATTGCACAAACTAAACTGTCAGGATTGAGTCCTTCCACCCACATCGAGCTACGCAACTGCCAACACTCAAGAGCTTTGCTGCACAATACCTACAAGACTCATTACTTCAAACACATATAAGTAATTACTTGTGTCTTTTTCATACTGTTTCGGTTTATTATCAAGCTATTCCATTTATCTTAATTTTCTTTCTGATTCATCTTTAATTTAATATTCTCCTTTACTGAAGCATCACGATACCTCAACTCAGGTTACAACACGAGACTCATACAAAAGACCACACGGTCTAAGACTCACAAGCCGCCGAATACTCCCTCAAATGTTTCCCAGCAGTACCACATTCTACAATACTTTATTTTGAAGAACTTCCTGCGATTCTGAATTTATTATCATTACTTTCCAATACTGATACCAAGAATCCCATAATTAACATAACATATCACAAGTCTTGATCCCTTCTAATGAAACCACAGTCTCTAGCTAGATACACAACCTTAAGACACCTGACTGTTACAAGCAAAATCTTGAATACCGCAAGACCATTCTCGGGCGTCATTCACCCTTATTCAGTTATCTTATTGACAGATCCACTCGTGCCTTGTTAGAACGCTGCCACCGCATAACATGATTACATACAGATACAAATAGCTATTTTCGTTTACTATACACCAAGCATTCTTTATCAACATCAGCTCCGAAACACACTAATATTTCTTCACATCTACGACGCACCATGTAGCATTTACCAAAATTTCCATCCTACTTAGAGACAGAATCAACATAGCACACAACTGTTCAATCAGCTAGCCAATAGCAACCTCCCCAAGTTAGCTCAAAGCCATATATCAAAGCACTTTTAACCACTCATAGCATTCTTATTCAAATGACGCCACAATGTTATAGTGAGATTAAACTTAAGTCATTTAGCTTTGGCAGAGACTCGAATCATCATAAATCTTAACTCTTCTCCAATCCTTGCATTTATACACACACAACAGTTAAGCCTACTATTTAGGTGATAAAATCTTTTCTAAGTCCCAAATTTTCCAAACATTTCGACAGAGTTTCCTTTGTAATTTGGCCTATCCACCTGCGAGAGAATTACCAAAACTATCCTAACAATACATCTGCAACTCAACAAGACATCACAATGCATATCAACAACATTAATCTCAATACTACACGATTTATATTATCAAAATTGGTACATGGACATACGCTGCATCTGCTCAAATCATAACATATTTCAAATACCTTTCACCCCAATACTCATAGCTCAACCAATTCAGTCTTCCTGAGTCTGAACTCATACTACCACACATAGTGCACTTTACCTTTCCACTAAGAGACATGAACATATTCACCACGACCATAGCTAGATGCTATACAACGGATCATAATAAGAGTCGAACACCTAACAGCTCACCCATTATCAAACTGCCATTACCTCAGTTAGGGACAATATTGATCATATAAATATTATCATACCAGCTCGCAAAATCAGCACCTCGGTGCTCAAGCCATAGACAAAGGCCCGGCCTCAAGTCCTCCCGACTGGCACAACATGAACTCACAGAGATTATATCTCGCCCCTCGATCGGGGAATCACAGGCCATCAAGGAAAATTTATCACTAAGCACTTAAGTGCGCTTACAGACGTGTAGAAGGAATTTCCAAAATTACATCTCAAGCTAAATCAAGTACGCACGATAAGAATTCCAAGAATGTGGAGTGTTTCCTAAAAGGTTTGCAGCCTCCCGAGGATAAGCACAGGTGTCCCTGTACCGATCCACTAGACTCTACCAACCAGCTCATGACTCGCAAGACTTGTTAACCTAGGCTCTGATACCAACTTGTCACGACACAAACCCCGGTCGTGATGGCGCCCAACATATTACTAGGAAAGCCCGATCATAATTTCTAAATAACCAACCCATTTATTAATTAATACCGATTTAGTGAAGTTAATAGCTTAATTCATAAAAGAAACAACAAGTGTGGAAACAAAATACATGAAATACAGCCAAACGACTCCGGTGTCACAAGTATGAGCTTCTAGCAGATGGAAAATATCCTATACAGTCCAAGTCTAGGTAGAATAGTAAAAGACAAAATGATAGAGAGGGAGAGATCAGGTCCTGCGGACGCCGGCAGCTACCTCGAAGTCTCCTCAGAATAACAGTAATGTAGTAGCAGCGGGTAGCTCAACCGCCCTCCTGAATACCTGTATCTACACATAAAGTGCAGTAGAGTGGGGTGAGTATCTTTCAACTATAATAATAAAAAACAACTGAAAATGAGGACACCTATACTATTACTAAGCAGTTATAAGGGTAACCGGACAGCTAAGTCATCTCTATAGTGATAAGTCTAATCCCAGTCCACTACTATATCACAATGGTCCCACACTGACCTAGTCCTGCTGCGTCATGCAACCCAATCCAATATATGTATATATATATATATATATATAAAATGTTGCGGCGTGCAGCCCAATCCAATATATAGAGCGTTGCAGCGTGCAACCCGATGCAATATATATAGTGATGCGGCGTGCAGCCCGATCCAATATATATAGTGCTACGACGTGCAGCTCGATCCAATATATATAGTGCTACGGCATGTAGCCCGATCCAATATATATAGTGTTGTGGCGTGCAGCCCGATACAATATATATAGTGCGCTCACTAGGCGTGTGTGCAGACTCCGGAGGGGCTCCTTCAGCCCAAGCGCTATAATACTGCATTGTGCAGTCCAATCCACATATATATTACTGCGGCGTGTAGTTTGATCCAATATATATAGCGCTGCGACGTGCAGCCCGATCTAATATATAGATATAATGCTGCGGCGCGCAGCCCGATCAGGAAACTCTTGAGTTCCCAAATGTGAACTACATATCGCAAATGCGAGGCTGTCAGGGAAGGCACAGGTTCGTAAATGCGAACCATTTTCTCGCAAATGCGACACCCGCAGTCAGGACCTGCTATGTTCGCAATTGCGGACAAACGTTCGCAATTGCGATAACCGCAGCTGTGCAATCTGATACTTAAATGAATTTTTGACCCCTTTTCTTTATTCTTTCAAAACCCAACACACCACACACGATTCTCCAAGAGCAAAATCACTACAAAACACTTGTAAGTCACTTTTTACTTAATTCTTTCAATTCCCGACATCATTAAACATGTTTTTCAATAGAAATCAAAGGTTTTCATGGTAGAAATTCTTGTTTTTGGGTAGATCCTAGGTGTTTCATGAATTGGGGAATTGGACCTTGATTTGAGGTCCGATTTTGAAACAAGTCATATATTTGAACTCGTGAGGCAACGGGTAACCAGATTTTGGTCTGAACCCCGAGTTCCGACCACGTGGGGCCAGGGCCGTTTTGGGAAATTTTGGGATAAACTTTGAGAAAACCATTTTTAAGCATCCAAACGAAGTTATATAGTATTTATTAATGTAATTGAATCATTTGTGATTATATTCGAGCAAGTTGAAAGCTGAAATTCGAGGTAAAGCTATAGTTGAAAGATAAATTTGGACTTCAAGGCTTAGAGGTAAGTGTTTGATCTATCCTAGCTTGAGGGAATAGGATTTATGTGTTATTTGATATGTGATCGAGTGCGGTGTATGGGCTGTGGTGACGAGCATCCATACACTGGCGTCTAGCATGACCGTGAGTCATTTGTTTATAATTATTGTGGGATGTTTTTAAGATGAAATCTTGAACCCTTGTCGGGTTGTGAAATTGATCACTGTTTTCCCTTGCCGGGACTTTATTGTAAAGTGGAATATTGTTTTCCCTTGCCGGGACCTTGTTGTGATGATTATTGTGTCCCTTGCTGGGACGGTTCATGATTATTGTTTTCTTTTTTTTGTCCTTAACTGTGATTGTTATTTGGGTGAGGAAGAGTGATAATGCACAAAGGGTGATGTTGTGCCTTGTTTACTGATTTTGCACGAATGGTAATGCCGTGCCTTATTTTATTGATTATGCACGAAGGATCATGCTGTGCCTTATATGATTGATTATGCACGAAGGGTAATGCCATGCCTTGTTATTGCTTATGCATGAAGGATCATGTCGTGCCTTGTGATGTTGATTATGCATGAAGGAACATTCCGTGCCGTTGTTATTTGAACCATGCACGAAGGATCATGTCGTGCCATGGATGTGAGGATGAGAGTAAAAGCACGAAGGGTGATGTCGTGCAACTATCTGATATTCCTTGTTTTGATATTAACTGTTTCCATTATACTCTGATTTTCATTACTGATTTAATAGATGTTGTTGATTGTTGTGTTTTCCCCTATTATGATACTTCTTGTTGAATTTGTTACTTGGTATCTCTTGTTATCTTGTGGTGTACATACATAGAACTGCACAGGTTTTATGTGAGTGTCTGGTCCTAGGCTTGTCACTACTTCGCCGGGATAGGCCAAGCACTTACCAGCACATGGGGTCGGATTGTGCTAATACTGCACTGCTGTGCATTTTTGCATAGGTCCAGTATTTAAGCAGGAGCAGCAGCAGTAGTAGAGTATTCGTGGGAGTTGAGCATTCCGAGACTGAGGCAGCTTGTAGGCGTCCGCAGGCCCGACGTCTCTTCTATTTACTTATACTATTTGTTGTGGTCTCATTATTCCGAGACATATAGATATTTATCATTTTATTTCAGACCATTATGTGTAGTATTCATTAGTAGTCCGTGAGTTGGTGACTCCGCGTCTTGGGTAGATGATTTCATCAGTGTTTCACCTTAGTATTATTTATCTCTATGTTGAAAGTCTTCCGCGTTTATTAAATTGAATAATTATTTCTCTTGTTAGTAAGTATGAGTTTAAAAATAATGATGTGAATAGGATAATGTTGAATGAATTGGCTTGCCTAGCTACTACGAGTAGGCGCCATCACGATCCCGATGACGAAGGAAAATCCGGGTCGTGACACTGCAGTGAGAGGAAGCAACCCTGCCTGAGCTAAAGTGGTATACATACTCATGAACTGGGCCAGGGTCTCTTGGAGTGCTGGAGTAGTAGAAGCTGTAGTCGGTGTACCAGGTGCCTTCCCTCCAACCTGATCCACCGGTGGCACCTCAGCGGCAGTGTGCGCGGGTGCTATGGCTACACCTCGGGCGCGTCCTCGTCCTCTACCACGGCCCCAGCCTCTGGCGGCGGCAGTAAAGGGTGTGTGTGCCTGATCCTCGCGATTAGCACGTGTCCTCACCATCTGTGAGAGAATAGAAAGCAGAAATTTAGATTTGGTGTCCAAAATGTCGCACGACAAAGAATCCAAAAGAAATGAAGAGTTTCCTAAATAGTTACGTAGACTCTCGTAGATAAATACAGACGTCTCTGTATCGATCAGCGAGACTCTATGTAACAGGTCTGTGTCCCGTGACTCCTATGAACCTAGAGCTCTGATACCAACTTGTCACAACCCTAGTTCACCAGTCGTGAACCTGTCATGATGGCACCCAGTCCCTGCGACTAGGTAAGCCTAACACGATGCGGAATATACAAGTTCATGAACATTAAATGAGAAAATAGCGGAAAAACGATATAAAGGGAATGTAACAAGTGCCGCCTGGCAGATACATTCATCAACCACACCATATAGAATACTACCAAGACCCGGAATCCCATGGGTAACACACACTAAAAAAGGAAAAGTACAACTGTGGCTCCATACATCAAGAGTATCTAAAAGCAACGAAATGAGGGAAAATAACTACTATCACTATGAGAATGGAAGGAGGGCCTCCAGATCCACGGACATAGCAGATCATACCTCGAGGTCTCCGAATGTGCTACTGAATCACCTAGGATGAGCATGTCCTGATGTACCTAGATCTGCAAAATAAAAGTGTGCAAAAGAGTAGCATGAGTACACCACGACGGTACTCGGTAAGTGCCAAGCCTAACCTCGATGGAGTAGTGACGAGGAAGGTCATGGCCCTACTGAGAGAAACAATAACATAATGATCAAAATAGTAATAAGCAGGAATAAGTAACAATGAATCTGAAATAATCAACGATAAAGTAATTACTACAAAGTGACTACGATTAGTTAACTACAAGTAACCAACACAACATGAACTCAAACCAGCAAGTCCAGAACCTCTGGGAATTGAACCCACAGTCCCTCTCTATATTCAACAACACAGGAGCTACGGGAATTTAACCCGCAGTCCCAATATCAGTATCTCTAGGTCTCCAGGAATCGAACACGTAGCCCGTGTCTCAATATCTCTAGACGTGTCTCAATATCTCACGATCTCTGGGAATCGAACCCGCAGTCCATATCTTAATAAATATATCAATAAGCTCCGGGTCTCTAGGAATCGAACCCACAGCCATGGGATCTCCGGGAATCGAACTCGCAGTCCACCAACACAAGCAATAAAAGAAAAGCACAGAGAAAAATATAATATGCTTAACTACAACGTTACCAAAAACTAGTGCCAACAATTATCAAGAAGTTCAAGTAAGACAATTAGGTAATTAGACCGATAAATCCTATCAAATCATGTTTTTCTAACGAATATCAGGTAAA
Organism: Nicotiana noctiflora; assembly: GCA_032618575.1. Classification (NCBI taxonomy): domain Eukaryota; kingdom Viridiplantae; phylum Streptophyta; class Magnoliopsida; order Solanales; family Solanaceae; genus Nicotiana; species Nicotiana noctiflora. The sequence goes on along the minus strand of JASVEL010006090.1, from coordinate 286,154 downwards.
TTTTATAGTTTAATCAACTAAGAACAGGAATATCACGAATTGGACAATTCAAGTAAAGTGAGTTACAACAACCACACATGTACACGCCCGTCACCTCGCGTACAAGGCATTTAAACTATCACATTATATCCTAGGGGTGAAGGTTCCCCCACACGAGGTTAGACGAGCCACTTACCTCGACTGCGGTACAAAACCGCAAAGAGGCAACTCTTTTGCCACGAATATCAGCCTCCACAGGTGTAGTGTCTGATCAAAATCAATAGAAATACATCAAAATAGGCCAATTGAGTATTACACAATCGACACAATTCAAAATACACCAAAAACCATAACTTGCCAAAATCCGACTTTCGGTATGATTCTCAAAAAATTACGAAAGTTATATATTCGGGTTCCTTATCTCAACACGAGTCCATGCATATAAAATTTACCAAAATCGGACTCGGTTTGCCCATTCAAATCAATGATTCTCTATAATTTAGGCCTAGGGCTAAAACCCCCCATTAATCTTCCATTAACAGTGAAATACTCAAGGATTTCATGATAAAATAATGAAATTAGGCCAAGAAACTTACCTTCGATGATTACCCGATAATTCTCTAACAATTCCCCGTGAGTTTCTCTCTCCGGAACTCAAAAATGACATTTTTGTGTATATGGGTCGCGAGTGTTATGTTCTGAACATAAACTCACTGCCAGGCCTGGATCCCCTATGCATCCGCGTTACAACCCATGTGTCCGCGTTGCCTTGCCGCCTAACCCTTCGCGAACATGACCTAGCCTCACGCGTTCGCGATGAGTAACTCCTCAGTCGTCTATCTTTTGTTCTTCGCGAACGCGACCCATCTGGACGTGAACGCAGTGCGCCCCAAACCGCTCCTACGTGAACGCAACCTCACCTACGCGAATGCGATGGTCAGTCTTCCCCTACCTACGCAAATGCGGCACGTGCCTCGCGAACGCGTTGGTCAAAATCCTGCTGCACTGCTGCTGCAATTTTTTATAGATTTCCAAAGCTTCAAAATGTCCAAATGATGGTCCAAATTCATCCCGGGACCCCAACGAAAACCACTAACATACTCTAAAACATGATACGAACTTGTTCCAATCATAAAAACACGTCCTTAAACAGAAAAATCATCGAATTATAGCGGATTGAAGCCTATGACTTCATCTAACTTCCGAAACTAACATTCAATCAAAAACCCGACCAAATGACGTCCGAATGACTTGAAAATTTGCAAACATATCAAAAATCACCTAACGAAGCTACAAAAATTGTCGGTATTCCATTCCGACTCCCGAATCAAAATGTCACCTATCATTCGGATTCGCCAAAATTTTAAACTTCGGCATTTCAAGCCTAATTGAGCTACAGACCTCTAAAATATATTTTGAACACGCTCCCAACCAAAAAATCACCTAACAGAGCTAGTGGAACCATCGGATTTTCATTCCAAGGTTGTCTTAACACTGTTCCGAATATGGGCCATTTTTCAACTACAAAGCTCTCATTTAGGGACCGAGTGTCCCAAAACACTCCAAATTCCAGAACCGACTCTCCCAGCAAACCAAAATAGCAGAAATGAACTTAGGGAAATAGTTAAATTGGGGATCGGGGTGTAAATTTCAAATACGACCGGCCGGGTCGTTACATTATGTTTCTCCAAATGAAGTCTTTAACTTCTTTCTCTCAAACCTATTTAAAAGCTCCTGCTTCTACCCATTTAGTGAAGTAATCTGTAAGCACAAGTAGAAATTTCACCTGACCTTTTGCTTGTGGCAATAGACCTACGATATCCATCCACCATTTCATAAAGGGCCACAGAGCTATGGCAAGGTGGAGTAACTCAGCTGGTCTATCCATATTATTGTCGTATCTTTGAAATTTATCACATTTAGATACGAAATCGTTAGCTTCTTCTTCCATTTTACGCAAATAATATCCTGCTCGAATCAATGTTTTTACTAACAATCTCCCACTAGCGTGACTTCAACAATGTCCTTCGTGTATTTCCCGTATCACATAATATTTTTGAGAAGGTCCGAGACACCTTGCTAATGGTCCACCGAACATCTTTTTATAATGATTTCCTTGATGCAAGCAATAACGAGCAGCTTTGTTGCAAAGTGCATGAGCCTTTGCTTTATTAAGAGGCACGGTTCCATGCTGTAAAAAAGCAACAACTTCGTTTCTCCAATCCCATGTTAAATGATTAATTTACCTCATTTTTGTCAAGTTCGAGAACGGAATGAAATAGATGTACAATTAAATCATTTGCATCATTTGATACGCCCGCTGCAGATGCGAGGTTAGATAAAGCATCTGCTTTTGCATTCTCATCTCTTGGGATCTGCATTACCTTCCATGTTTGGAATTGTTTTATTAGCTCCCGTACCTTTTCGATATATTCTTGCATTCGTGTTTACCTGGCTATATAAGTCCCCAGTATTTGATTAACCACGAGTTGAGAATCACTTTTGATTATTATCTGTGATATTCCAAGTTCTCGTACAAGTTTTAAACCTGCAATTGCAGCCTCATACTCTGCTTCATTATTAGTTATTGAATGACACTTATAGCATGTCTAATAGTTTCACCTGTATGTGGTACGAGAACTATACCTAGGCATGCACCTTTTACATTAGATGAACCATCAGTGAATAAAATCTAAGTCCCCCGGTTTGCACCATTAAAAACTTGCAATTCTTTGTGTGCTTCTAAATGCATTCCTTGACTATAATCAGCTATGAACAACTAGTACATAAGATTTTATAGCAGTCCTAGGTGGATAAATGATTTCATATTCTCTTAATTCTATAGCCCATTTTGCTAATCTTCCTAATAACTCTTGTTTATGCAAAATATTTCGTAATGGAAAAGCAGTAACCATAACAATGGGATGATTTTAAAAATAAGGTCTTAATTTTCTAGATGCCATGATCAAAGCAACTGCTAACTTTTCTAGTTGTCGATATCGTGTTTCAGTATCTAGTAAAGATTTTCTTACATAATAGATAGGATATTGTTTACCTTGGTCCTCGTGGACTAAACTATCACTTACTGCAAATTCTAATACGGCCAAATAGATGAGTAGTTTTTCACCCTCATTTGGTTTTGTTAATAACAGCGGGTTGGACAAGTAAGTTTTCAAATTCCTGAGGGCCTGTTGACAATCTCCGTTCAATTAAAAATGATCTTGGTTTTTGAGTGCCTTGAAAAACTTACAATACTTTTTCGAAGATTTGGAAATAAATCTTCTCAAGGCCGCAATTTTTCCCATTAACATTTGTACCTCCTTTTTACTCGTAAGAATGTTAAGGATTTCTTCTATTGGTATGATCTGAGAAGGATTTACCTCAATGCCACAGTTAGAAACAAGAAACCCCAAAAATTACCTAAGGCAACTCCAAATGCACATTTTTCTGGGTTGAGTTTCATATTAAATTTTCGTAAAATTTCAAATATAATAGATAAATAAGAAATATGATCATTAGAATGCTGGATCTTGATGAGCATATTGTCTATATACACCTCCAACGTTTTTCCTAAATGGTCTTGGATCATTTTGGTGACCAACCTTTTATAGGTTGCTACAGCATTCTTGATACCAAAGGGCATTACTTTATAACAGTAAGTCCCCATGTCTGTGATTAAACAAATTTTTTCTTCATCACTAGGGTCCATTTTTATTTGGTTGTACCCCGAATATGCATCTAAAAAACTTAAAAGTTCATGCCCTGCATTTTCATCAATTAACTGATCTATATGAGGTAAAGGGAAGGAATCTTTTGAGCAGGCTTTGTTAAGATCAGTATAATCTACACAAACCCACCACTTACCATTTTTCTTAGGTACGACAACCGTGTTTTCCAACCAATCGGGATACTTTACCTCACGGATTGACCCAATTTTTAATAGCTCTTGGACCTCCTCTTGAATCACCTGATTTTTGAAAGCTCCTTGCTTTCTTTTCGTTTGTTGTACGGGTGTGCAAGATGGGTCTTCATTTAATTTGTGAGTCATCACATCCGATGGTATTTCTGTCATATCAGCATTGGACCAAGCCAAATAATCCATGTTAGCTTTTAAGAATTCAATTAACATACCTAGCGTATCTGAGCTTAAGTTGGCTCCCAGATAAACCTTTCGTTCAGGCCATTGTTCAAATAGTATCACAGGCTCAAGTTCCTCAATTTTCGTTTTGATTTTTTCATTCTCTTCGGATTCTTGAATCATATCAGGTCTCGAATCTAAATCTGTTTTTCCTTGTTCAGTTGTGGTTTGGCTTATGTCTCCTTCAACTTTATTTACAGCACTCGTACCTGCTACAATATTAATACTCCTAGCAGTATGTTGTTCATCACGAATTTGGCAGATTCCCCATGGTGACGAGACATCGTCCATATCATGAATCCACGGTCTCTCCATGATTATATTGTATGTCATCTCCATATCTACTACCTGAAATTTGGTACCTTTCACAACACCCTCTGCAAAAGTTGTTAGAATTACCTCCCCTTTAGTTACTACATTAGAATTATCGAATCCTGATAGAGTATGCGCCTTTGGAATCATCTTATCCTCCGCTTGCATTTCTCGCAGCACCCTTAATAAGATGATATTTTCATATCTTTCTGAATCAATCACAACTCACTTTACATTAGTATCATGTACAAGTAAAGATATTTCCAGTGCATTGTTGTGGGGGGTGATCACTCCTTCTGTGTCTATATCATCAAAAGTGATATTTTCATCCTCAAAGGTTTGTCGCACTAATTTCTCGTGTGTGATTGTGAATTTGGAAACTTTATTTGAAGTTGTATATGTTACACCAAAAACCTCTTTTCCCCCACTTATAACATTCACGATTCTCTTGGGTGATGGGGGATTTGGTGGTCCGTGTCTATTTTCATGTAGGTTTGCTTACCTTTCTCACTAAATAACTCAGTGGGATAACCGTGTTTCAATAGATGGTCAACTTCACTTTGTAAGAATCTGAAGTCTTATGCCCGTGATCAGTATGAACTTCGCACCAATGATCTAGATTGCGCTTGTTTGGATTTGACCGCATCTCTTTCGGCCACTGTACCTTATCTCCCATGCTCCTCAAAACATATACGAGCTCGAAGGTGGTGACATTGAAATGATATGTACTAAATCTGGCCTTCAAACTCCCATCATCATCTCGTGACTCGCGTCTATTTCGATCATTCCTGAATCTTGCTGAAGAACTAGATTCCCTCCCTTAATTTTTGATCATATCGTTGATTTTCCTGTTTTATCCGTGAATCTTTTCCTACAGGGGCCATATAAGGATCGTACTATTTTTACCTGATCTTTTTTCAGTTTCAGATCTCATGGAACCGCTCCTTTCTTTATGGTGAAATCAAGGCACGGTATCTTCTTCGATTTACAATTTCGTACTGTACCTGTTATACACATCATTTCACATGGTTGCAGGGAAATCTTGAAGGCTTTCTTTAAGTCCTCTCATGGCTTCAGAACTTTTATCGTTCAAGTTGCTCGTAAAAGCTATTGCAGCCCAATTATCTGGTACACGGGGTAAAGTCATTCGTTCCCGTTTGAACCTATTAAAAAACCCTCTAATCAACTCTGTGTCCCCTTGTTTGATTTAGAAAATGTCCTCCATTCTTTTCTCAACCTTTTCAGCTCCTGAGTGCGCCTTAATAAAAGAATCTACAAGCTTAGCAAAAGAGTATAGATTTTTCAGGCAAAAGAGAATACCAGGTTAGTGCACCCTTTGTGAGTGTTTCTCTAAATTTCTTGACCAACACGAACTCAGTCTCCTGCTTGGTTAAATCATTTCCTTTGACTTCTATAGTAAATGTCATAACATGGTCACGTGGGTCGGTTGTGCCATTATATTTTGAGATGTCGGGCATTTTGATCTTTTTAGGGATTGGAAGAGCAGCAGCACACGATTTCCAAGGTTCTTTAGAGTATTTATCCACATCTACTCCTTCGATTATTGGGGGGACTCCAGGGATTTGCTCTATGCGCTCGTTTTATTCTTTGAGCTATTTCTACAAAGTTAGTACCAAATTTTGTAAATAAGAAATATTTGTATTACCTGGATCCACTTTTCGTGGTTAATTGGGGGTTCCTTCATTTGCTGAATTAACAAGGCCAGAACGAGGATTCTCCAGTGTATTGTTATTAGGCGTAGGTATGGGTGGCGCAGCAGGTAACCGGTTAACTAGCGCTTGAAGAGCTTGGCTAACCCGTGCATCAATTATTTTGCAGAGCTTCCTCTGGTCCCTCAAAATGTTCTGATTGCTCTTGCTCATCAGCATGTGATTCTGGTGCAGAAGTACCTTCACAAGATTGACGTGGTGAATTTTGAGGGGAAGGAGCTACGTTAATGTTGTGCAAATCCCCTTGACTCTGATGTATTTGATTTTCATCAGCATTGTTGTTGTTGTTTTTGTTGTTATTGCTTACCATGATGATATCAACAAGTAGAATGCAATTTAAAAAGAAATAGATTATCAGATTCCCGGTAACGGAACCCATCTGTTTAACCAAAAAATGGAATTTCTATCAAAACTAGAAATTAAGAGATAAATTAGATTACTGATAATCAGGAGACGAATATAATAAGGAATATTTGAAGATAATAAAGCAATAAGTAAGTTTGTATTCTCAGATAATCTCAATGATATCTCGTATCTTTACAAATGCTGAGATATCCTCCTTTTATAGTTGATTTTTCTAGGAAAAGGTATAATGCATTTATCTTTAAAGAGGCAATTATGAGTATTAAATGACATTAAATGAGACGTTACATAATCATTCTCATTCAATATTAATTTGCTAACTTATTTGATATTTAATACTTAATTTAGACTATTTTATGCCATCAGGTTCATATCTTCGATTGTCTCTGACTTGGTGGCTTTAATTAAGTTAAATGATACGAGACTCGTATTATTTAAATAGCCTCTTGTCCATATTTAAGTTCCTCTCCTCGTGTCTGATTTTGCCCGTGCCTCTTAACTGATCAACTTGTTTTGACCATTTGACCAGTCTACATGTCACGCCACATCACCTTCAATAAAAATTCAATTTTTTCCTAATACAGGTTTGGGAGAGGAGGAATCAAACTATGGTGACTGAAATCTAAGATATCATTCATCCAATATATAGAGAGAGAGCTCACGTAGTACTAAACTTGTAGCTTATTTAATGTTTAATTTACTGCCCTAATGTCCACTTGTTAGGCGCAAAAATGTTTTTGTCGTGTGGAAAATACTCCGATTAGTATAAGTGAAAAATATTTGTAGTAAAAAGAGACTAATAATAATATTAGCAAGTCACCATCAAAAGATGTGGTACAGTGGATAGGACTGCTCCTTCCGACCAGAGATCTCGAATTCGAGCCCCAGCATGAAAAATTTTTTGGTACGGAGCGCTTCCCCCCGAATGGAATCCTACGCGGTGCGAATTCAGATATAGCCGAACTCCAATACAGGTAACAGACACCGGGTGAAGATACTTAGTTTCTAAATGAGAATCCAGATATTTTTCTGATAAAATTTTTTTGAAATAAAGATTAATTGTAATGTGTAAGTTTTAATTGGAGCAAATAAAACAATGTTAAAAACCTAAACATGTTAAGAATAGAATTCTATTTGGAGTGAATGTCTAGAATTCTATTTGGAGTGAATGTCTATCTTGTGGAGAGTTTTACTTTGTGACTAAGTCATATTTCTCCTATAAATAGAGGGGTCTTACCCCATTGTAAATCATCCCAAAATTCAATAAGAATTTCCTCTCCCTCTCTTTCTCTGCAATATTGTTCTTCTTCTTTTATTGTTTCATAACACGTTATCAGCACGAGACTCTACCGTCTCAAGAAGCTCTTTCAGAAGATTAAGGTAATTTTTCTCCTCTTTTTAATTATGACTGACATTATGAAAAGAAAGTTCGTTGTCCTTGAAATTTCGGGCAAGAACTATATGACATGGGTGTTGGATGCTGAAATCCACTTAGATGCAATGGGTCTTGGAGATGCCATTAAAGACAGAAATAAAGCATCCACCCAAGACTGTGCTAAGGCCTTGATTTTCTTGCGCCATCACCTTGATGAAGGGTTGAAAATTGAATATCTCACAATCAAAGATCCACTTATTTTGTGGAATGGCTTAAAGGAAAGATATGACAACTTAAAGTTGGTCACCCTTCCACAAGCACGGTATAATTGGGCTCATCTGAGGCTCCAAGACTTTAAATCTGTTTCTGAATATAATTCTAGTATTTATTTTAAATAATGTTTAAATTTGCTTAATACTCAAGGATTAATATATGACTTATTAGAATAAATTGTGATGTGAAAAGAATATTTAATTACTGATAAAAAGTGACGATAGCTGAAATATTTTTCACATGTGAGAACAAAATGTCGGGGCAAAATCTCGATTAGCATTCGATGGTAGAATGTAATCACGCCTTTCTTTTGAACCCGTCACCAAGCTTCAACAATAAGCATGGCCTAATTTTTTATATTGATACAAGCTACTATATATAGAGATATTTAATCACAATATGATTTATTTATTTTCAATCATTTGTTAGTATTATAAGTATACTCTCTGAAAATACAAATATTTATTCATATATTTTCTTTTGTATATCAATCTATGGGAAGCAAATATGGATATTTCACAAAGCAAATTTGGATCAAAGTTCAATTGTAAAAATAAGTTGATTCATGTACAACACATACAATACTCAAAGAGAAGAATTATTTCTCTCATTTAATTATGTGTAAGGCAGATGTTACTACAATTTCTGGTAGTAGTAAATTAATTGAAGGCTCTGGAAGAGCTACTATAACTCTGCCTATGGGAACAATACTTATCATAGAGAATGCAATGTTCTCCTACAAGTCCAAGAGGAACTTGTTGAGTTTTAAAGATATCCGCAGAAATGGATATCATATTGAGACAATAGATGAGAATAATCTTGAATATCTCCTCAATACCAAAAATGTCTCTGGCCAGAAAAGGGTTATTGAGAAGTTCCAATCTTTGTCTTGTGGCCTGTATTGGACAAGAATTAGTGCAATTGAGGCACATTCTATTGTAAACCAAAAGGTTACTGATTCCAATACTTTTGTACTTTGGCATGATCGATTGGGACACCTTGGATCAATTATGATGAGACGAATCATAGAAAACTCAAATGGGCATCCATTAAAGAATTTAAAGATTCTTTTAAATGATGAATTTTCTTGCACTTCTTGTTATCAAGGCAAGTTAATTATTAGACCATCACCAACAAAGGTTGGAATTGAGTCCCCTGCGTTTTTGGAACGTATACAAGGGGACATATGTGGACCTATTCACCCACCTAGTGGGTCGTTCCGATATTTTATGGTCTTGATAGACGCATCCTCTAGATGGTCTCATGTGTGCCTATTGTCATCTCGCAACCTCGCGTTTGCAAAATTAATGGCACAAATAATTCGATTACGGGCACAATTTCCTGATAATCCAATTAAGTCTATTAGACTTGATAATGCTGCTGAGTTTTCATCCCAAGCATTTAATGATTATTGCTTATCAATTGGGATAAAAGTGGAACATCCTGTAGCTCATGTTCACACTCAAAATGGTCTTGCAGAGTCTTTAATTAAACGTCTCGCAATTGATAGCAAGACCGTTACTCATGAAAACGAGGCTGCCCACTTTTGTTTGGGGTCACGCCATTTTGCATAAAGCAATGCTAGTTCGTCTCAGACCGAAAAATTATCATAAATATTCCCCGTTGCAATTAGTTTTGGATCATGAACCTAATATATCCCATTTAAGAATTTTTGGATGCGCAGTATATGTGCCTGTAGCACCGCCATATCGCACCAAAATGGGTCCGCAAAGAAGGTTAGGAATATATGTTGGGTTTGAATCTCCCTCCATTATTCGCTACCTCGAGCCATTAACGGGAGATTTATTTACTGCACGATTTGCAGACTGTCGATTCGATAAGACACTTTTCCCAATATTAGGGGGAGAAGTTGGTGAAACCAAACGGGAAATTTTGTGGAAAAATCCATCATTATCTCATCTTGATCCACGTGCCTCTATTTGTGAAAAAGAGGTACAAAAGATTATTCATTTGCAGAGAATAGCAAATCAAATGCCCGATGCATTTACGGATATGAAAAGGATAACAAAATCACATATCCCTGCGGAGAATGTTCCAATCCGTATTGATGTCCCTATTGGACAATCTTCTAGTGTCATAGCTAATGAGTCAAAAGCACGCATGAAACGTGGCGGACCATTAGGTTCCAAAGATCGAAATCCTAGAAAAAGGAAAATAAATGATCAAAATGACACTATGAAAGAATCTCATGAAGAAATCCACGACTTAATAAATTCTGAGATTCATGAGGAATCCACCGAGCCCGAGACTCAAGAAAATAAGGAACTATCAATAAATCCAATCGATATTGAGACAAATTTGAATCGATTGGATATAGTGGTGGATTATGTCTTTGCATATAATGTTGCATCCAGCATTATGCAAGAAAATGAGGATCTTGAACCTCAATCTGTTGGAGAATGTCGACAAAGACTTGATTGGCCAAAATGGCAAGAAGCAATCCAATCAGGAGTTGAATTCACTTGCAAAACGTGAAGTTTTTGGGCCTATAGTCCAAACACCTAATGGTGTTAAGCCCGTTGGCTATAAATGGGTCTTTGTACGCAAGAGAAATGAGAAAAATGAGGTGCAAAGATATAAGGCACGCCTTGTTGCACAAGGATTTTCACAAAGGCCTGGTGTTGATTATGAAGAGACATATTCACCCGTTATGGATGCTATAACATTCCGTTATCTCATTAGTTTTGCTGTCCATGAAAAACTTGACATGTATTTAATGGATGTGGTTACCGCCTACCTTTACGGCTCACTTGATAATGAGATATACATGAAAATTCCCGAGGGCTTCAAAATGCCTAATAATTCAAAATCCCGGAAATATTTTCAATCAAATTGCAAAGATCTTTGTATGGTCTAAAGCAATCAGGGACGAATGTGGTATAATCGTCTTAGTGAGTATTTATTAAAGGAAGGCTATATAAATGATGCCATTTGCCCATGTGTTTTCATAAAGAAAACAACATCGGAATTTGTTGTACTTGCCGTATATGTTGATGACATAAACCTTATTAGAACTCCTATAGAACTCCAAAAGGCAATTGATTATTTAAAGAAGGAGTTCGAGATGAAAGATCTCGGAAAGACAAAACTATGTCTTGGTTTGCAAATTGAACATTTGGCAAACGGAATTTTTGTTCATCAATCTACCTACATAGAAAAGGTACTGAAATGGTTTTACATGGATGGAGCACATCCATTAAGTACTCCGATGGTTGTTCGATCACTTGATGTGAACAAAGATCCATTCCGACCTCAAGAAGAGAATGAAGAGCTACTTGGTCCTGAAGTACCATATCTTAGTGCAATTGGTGCACTAATGTATCTTGCCAATACTACAAGGCCCGACATAACTTTTCCAGTTAATGTCTTAGCAAGATATAGCTCTGCTCCCACAAGGAGACATTGGAATGGGATCAAACACATATTGCGGTATCTAAAAGGGACTACCGATATGGGCTTATTCTATGGCAACAATTACAGTCCCGATCTTGTTGGTTATGCTGATGCTGGGTATTTATCCGACCCACACAAGGATCGATCTCAAACAGGTTATGTGTTTACCTGTGGAGGCACTGCCATATCTTGGCGATCGACTAAGCAATCAATTGTGGCTACTTCATCTAATCATGCCGAGATAATTGCTATTCATGAAGCAAGTCGAGAGTGCGTGTGGTTGAGGTCTATAATACATCTTATTCGAGATAAATGTGGTGTGAAATGTGACAAGTTACCCACTATTTTGTACGAAGACAATGCAGCATGCATAGCTCAACTGAAGGGAGGATTCATAAAAGGAGATAGGACAACGCACATTTCACCAAAGTTATTTTTCACACATGATCTTCAAAAGAATGGTGATATTAATGTGCAACAGATTCGTTCAAGTGATAATATGGCTGATTTGTTCACAAAATCTCTACCGACGTCAACCTTCAAGAAGCTAGTGTACAAGATTGGGATGCGAAGGCTTAAGGATGTGAATTGATGCTCTCATCAGGGGGAGTTAATGCGCGTTGCACTCTTTTTCCCTTACAAGGTTTTGTCCCAATGGGTTTTCCTTGCGAGGTTTTTAACGAGGCAACCAAAAGGCGTATTATTAGATATGTGTACTCTTTTTCCTTTTCTAGATTTTTTTCCCATTGGGTTTTATTTTAGTTAAGGTTTTAATGAGGCACATTACTTATTGAGTAGACATTCAAGGGGAGTGTTAAGAATAGAATTCTATTTGGAGTGAATGTCTAGAATTCTATTTGGAGTGAATGTCTATCTTGTGGAGAGTTTTACTTTGTGACTAAGTCATATTTCTCCTATAAATAGAGGGGTCTTACCCCATTGTAAATCATCCCAAAATTCAATAAGAATTTCCTCTCCCTCTCTTTCTCTGCAATATTGTTCTTCTTCTTTTATTGTTTCATAACAAAACAGTTTTAATAAAAATAATTTTGGGCCTTTTCGACAACGGTAACCGAATATCCGAAAAATAATAAAATGACATCTCAAAAAATAGCTTTCATCTTATCAAATACATCAATAAGATGAAAACAGTGTTTACAAATAGTGCAGCGGTGGAGTTTTGTCTGAAATTATAACCGTGTAATTACATAAAAATAATTTATTTTTTACATATGACAAATCTTTGAACGTAATAGAGGGTTTGTTGGAAACTGTTTTTTTACCCTTGCAAGGACAGGGGTAATACTAAGGTTGCGTGCATTTTATCTTCTCCAGACCTACTCGTAAAAAATTACTTTGTTGTTTGTTGTATATGACAAATCTTTGAATATCTTTAAAACATTGGAAACGTTTCGTATAATGGTAAAAGTGGTTCAAAAATACCAAATATAATATTTGCTGCATTTTCTTGAATTTCTTTATTACAATTTATGGACTCCGGATGCCTAGCCGTACCCATAAACCTACACCATTTTTGCCAAACCCTTTAGGCTTTAGCCTTGCCTTCCCTACCATTTCTCGGCACCCTATTCATCAGCTTTAAATCGCTACTACTGAAATTGTCATCATCTTTCCAAATATACTGTAGCATAAATAACGAAAAGTTACCCATTTAACCAAGTCATGATTCGAGACACATTTAAGAGCTTAAGTTGGATGCACTGATTCAAAAAAAAAAAAAAAATTGCACTATTAAGTTACTTATAAAGTAATACAGACAAATTACTATGATAAGAATTATAACAATAACTACAAATTTAGTATCTCACAAGTGGAGTGTGAAAAAAATAATATGTATGCGTACCTTACTTCTACCTTTAGAAGATAGAGATCATGTTTCCAAAAAAAATCTTGGCTCAAGCAAAGATGAAATAAGAATTAGTAATAACAGGCAATAACACCAACAAAATACATGATAAGCAAAGCGAAAGAACCGAAAAATAGTGATAGAAAATAACCTGTAACCCGATAAAAATAGTAATTAACTAAGTTATAATATGTTAAACAACTCTGATAGTGATTAATTGTGTAAAATTTTCATTTCTCTGTCGGTAATTTAAGATAGATTATATTTCAGTTACATTGTAACGATCCGGCCAGTCGTTTTGAGAATTAACGTGCCAATATCTTTTTTCTGCTACTTTGATTTGTCAGGATGGTTCATCTTGAGTTCCAGAATGTTTTGGGATACTTAGTTTCTAAATGAGAGTTTAAGAATTAAGTATTAGAATTTGGACCGTCGTCGGAACAATGTGAAAACTGCTCCGGAATGGAAATCAATCGATTATGTTCGCTTCGTTGGGTGATTTTGGGCTTAGAGGCGTGTTCGAATCGTGTTTTTGAGGTTTGTAGCTTTTTTAGGCTTGAAATGGTAAAAGTTGAATTTTTTAAGTTTCAGGCCGATAGTGAAATTTTTAATATCACGGTCAGAATCCAATTTCGAATGTTAGAGTAGGTACGTAGTGTTGAATATAACTTGTGTGCATATTTGGGGTCAAAAATTCAAGTTCACTAGATTTGGGTTGGAGGGTGATTCGTGGTTTTAGCGTTGTTTGATATGATATGAGGGCTCGACTAAGTTTGTATGATGTTTTAGGATTAGTTGGTATATTTGGTTGAAATCCCGAGGGCCTCAGATGAGTTTCGAATGCTTAACAGACTTGATTTGGACTTAAGCATTTTCTAAAGCTATTAGAACCTGATATAGTCTCACCTACGGATATAGAACCGCAGGTGCATGCGGTGCTGCAGAAGCAGCTGGGTGGTCGCAGAAACAGGAAAGGACCAAGGTAGCAGGACCGCGGGTGTAGTTGGGGGACCGCAGATCTAGCCCTAACCTGGATAAGTGACCTTGCACCTGCGATGATTATTTCGCATGTGCGGAACTGTAAAAGATGTGGACCCCTCGTAGAAGCGAGATCTGTGGCAGAAAAAGTGCCAAGTCGAAGGTTTTATCCCATTTTCAATTTTGAAACTTTTGGAACTCGGTAGGTGGCGATTTCTTGATGGATTTTGAAGGAGAAATATTGGATAATGAATTCTAACTCTAATTTGGTCCTAATACATTAATCTATTATTGTTTTCCTCATCTAATTAAGGATTTTGAGGGTGGAAGTTTGGAAAATGGGGGAAAAGTTGCCCGATTTAAAATCTACGTTTGAATATTTATTTGATGTCGGATTGGGATGATTTTATAATGGGTGTTTATAGTTTATAATTTTTACCCGATTCCGAGATATGGGCCCTTAAGACTTTTGGGCTTTTTTCATTTTCTTGCCTTAGATTTGAATTCATTAGTTAAATGAGTTGTTTGTAGCTATATTTACCTTATGCAATTGATTTGATTAGATTTGGGCCGTCTAAGTTGGATTCTCGTGGAAAAAGCATGATTTCGGATTGATTTTGAGCTTGGTTCGAGCTAAGTGGTTTGTCTAACCTTATGTGGGGGAACTTCCCCTAGAATTTTGGTACTGTTGTAATATGAATGTCGTGTACGTGAGGTAACGAGAGCTTACACATGCTAATTGCTGAAAAAAACTTATTTTTATTAAGTAATTAACTATGTTTTCCTTCAATTAAGCAATACTAGCATATGTAGCCTCCTGTTTAGCTTAGGAAAGGATGCTTACATGCCTTAACTGTCTTATACGCTTTAACTGCTTACCTGGATTTTGTGTAACATGTTTAGAGTAAGAATTACCTGTCTTCTTTGCTACGAACTTGTTTAGGACTGTAGATTTTTTATAGCTAGAAATGTGGTGTATATTGAATGAGTTGTGTATCTATTTTGGGACTACGCAACGGTGTTCTGGGAGATCCCCCTGTATGTTTATGTTTGTGACTACGAGACGGTATCCCAAGAGATCCCCATGTACTAAAACGGTATTCTGGGAGATGCCTCTGCACATTTATGATTCGGACTAGGAGACGGTATCCTGTGAAATCCTGTATATATTTATGTTCGGAACTACGAAACGGTATCTTGGGAGATCCCCTATTGCTATATTGTGTACTGAATTATTTCTTCTAGTTGTTCCATTTTCATTCGTTGTTAGCATTTGTAACTCTACTGTGATATTTCTTACTGTTTTATCTTATTATATGTATAAATCAGTAGGGCCCTAACTTGATCACATCACTACTCGATCGAGGTTAGGCTTGGCACTTATTGGGTACCGTTGTAGTGTACTCATGCCCTTCCCTGCACATGTTTTTCTTTTGCTGATTTAGGTAATTCTTCTCAGCCATACTTGCAGTGAGGCGGGGCAATCTTAGAGACTTTGAGGTATATCTGTTGCGTACGCAGACCCATAAGCCCCTCTCCATTCCTCCTTCAGTTTTAGACTTCTTGTATTTCTCTTTGTTGTTAGATTTCTAGAGTCAGAAATAGTACATACTTTTGTAGCTTGTGATTCATGAGATTTTAGGTTTTGGGAGTGTTTATGTAACGACCCAACCGGTCGTTTTGAGCTACGGCACGTCATTCAGCATTTTGAGGCCATGAGCAGCTTCATCTCAGGTATATTGACTTGTGTGTATGGTCAGAATTAAAATTCAAGAAGTTTGGAATCAAATTTGAATGAAAATTCTCATTTCCGAAGCTTAAAATTGAAGAAATGAACTAGGATTGAAATTTTGAGTATACGACCTCAGAATTAGGATCTAAAGGTTCCAACAAGTTCATATGATGATTTCGAACTTGGGCGTATGCCCGTATCGGGTTTTGGATAACCCGGGAGCGTTTTGGAGCATATTATGGAAGATAGCGTTTTAGAAGAAATTGCATCAGTTTGGCTTAAAATGCATTTTAGTGTTATTGATGTCCGTTTGGGATTCTGAGGCTAGGAGTAGCTCCGTATGGTTATTCTGGATTTGGGAGCGCGATCGGAAGTGAATTCGGAGGTCCGTAGGTCATTTTGGAGTCGTTTGGCTAAAGATAGAAAATTGAAGGTTTTTGAGAAAATTTGACCGTAAGTGGAAATTTTGATATCGGACTCAAAATGCAAATCTTATGGTTCGGATAGCTTCGTTAGGTGATTTGGGACATAGGAGTGTGTCCGGAATATTTTTGTGATGACCGGTGTAGAATTAAGCTTGAATTGGCAAAGTTAGTATTTTGGCGAATTCCGGTTGATAGGTGAAATTTTGATCCGACGGTCGGAATGGAATTCCGAAAATTTCTGTAGCTCTGTTATGTCATTTTTGACTTGTGTGCAAAATTTGAAGTCAATCGGACTTGATTTGATAGGTTTTGGCATCGGAAATAGAAGTTGGAAACTTCAAAGTTCATCAAGCTTGGATTGGAGGTTAATTCATAATTTTTGCATTGTTTGATGTGATTTGAGGCGACGAGCGAGTCCATAATGTGTTTTGGGACTGGTTGGTGTTATTGCTCGGGGTCTCGGGGGTCTCGGATGTGTTTCGGATGCCCAACGTGTCATTTTTGGAAGATTTTTATCGTTTTGAGCATAAATGTAATGATCAAAAGGTCTAATTTTAGTTCTAGAGATCCAAATTTGATTTCGAGACCTCGAGAATTTAAATCATGAATTATAGGACTGATCTGTAAATTTTGGTTTAATTTCATCGAGTCACGATTGGGTTTTTGACGCGAAATGTGAGTTAATTGTTTAACGAGCGAAATTGATGTTAGACTGAGCAAATGAGATCCAAATTCCGTTTTGTTTGAACCACTGGATCCGTATCGAAATTACGGAGTCATAGGAAAAAGAATCGTCGAATTTCGAGTTCGTATGATGGAGTTAGGACCATTTTGGTGCAAAATGGCTGTGCTGCAATTTTTTTGAAAAAGCTGCTGCATTTTATGAATAGTGAACAGTAACCGCGCGTGAACAGTAACCGCTCGGGTGAACAATGAACAGTATCCCACGCGCATGAACAGTGTCCGCACGTGAACAGTACCGACGAAAATTCTGGGCAGTATATCCGCGATTTTGGGTCATTTTCCTCCATTTTGTTTGAGCAACTTGAGAGCTTTTGGACAGAAATTGATGGGGAATCGCTGGGATATCATTGGAAAATCATCGGGGGTAAGTTTCTTGCCCTTAATTATTTAGTTTATCGTGAAATCCGTGATTATTTCACTGTTAATGGAGGATTAATGGAGGGTTTTAGCCCTAGGCCTAAATTATAGAAAATCATTGATTTGAATGGGCAAACGGAGTCCGATTATGATAAATTTTATATGCACAGACTCGTGTTCAGATAAGGAACCCAAATATATGACTTTCGTAATTTTTCAAAAGTGCACCGAAAGTCGGGTTTTGGCAACTTGTGGGTTTTGGTGTATTTTGAATTGTTTCGATTGGGTAATGCCCAATTGGCCTATTTTGATGTAATTCTATTGATTTTTATCGGATACTACACCTGTGGAGGTCGATATTCGTGGCAAGAGAGTTGTCTCTTAGTGGTTTTGTACCGGAGTCGAAGTAAGTGGCTTGTCTAACCTCGTGTGGGGGAACTTTCACCCCTAGGATATTATGTGATAATTTAAATGCCTTGTACGCGAGGTGACAGGCGTGTACATGCGCTGGTTGTTGTAACACACACGTTACTTGAATCGTCAAATTCGTGATATTCATGTCCTTAGTTGATTAATTTATGATATTTACCTGGCATTCTTTAGGGAAGCATGATTAGATAGGATTTATCTGTCTAATTGCCAAATTGTCTTACTTGAACTTCTTGATAATTGTTGGGACTAGTTTTCGGTGAAATTGTAGTTAAGCATATTATGTTTTCTCTGCGCGTTTTCTTTATTTGTTGTGTTGGTGGACTGCGGGTTCAATTCCCGGAGATCCAAGGGATGCGGGTTCGATTCCCGGAGACCCAGACTTTATTGATATATTATTGAGATATGGGTTGCGGGTTCGATTCCCGGAGATCCTGAGTTAACCCGGAGATCCTGAGTTATTGGTAGGGACTGCGGGTTCTATTCCCGGAGATCCTGAGTTATTGGTAGGGATTGCGGGTTCGATCCCCGGAGATACTGAGTTATTGGTAGGGATTGCGGGTTCGATTCCCGGAGATCCCGAGTTATTGGTAGGGGCTGCGGGTTCGATTCTCGGAGATCCTAAGTTATTGATATATTACTGAGATGTGGACTGCAGGTTCGATTCCCGGAGGACTACGGGTTCGATTCCCGGAGATCCTGAGCTATTGATATATTATTGAGACATGGGTTGCGGTTCGATTCCCGGAGACCCAGGGGTACTGTTGATGGGACTGTGGGTTCAATTCCCACATGTCCTGGACTTGTTAATTGAGATTGTTACTTGTTGTTAGCTCAATTGTAGACGGTTGCAGTAATCACTTTATTGTTGTTATTTCGGAATTATTATCATTTAAACTGCTTATTATTGTTATTATCATTTTGTAATTGTTTTCTCTCAGTAGGGCCCTGACCTTCCTCGTCACTACTCCATCGAGGTTAGGCTTGGCACTTACTGAGTACCGCCGTGGTGTACTCATGCTACTCTTCTGCACACTTTTATTGTGCAGATCCAGGTACATCAGAGCAGGCTCGTGCTAGGTAATTCCGCACATTTGGAGACCTCGAGGTATGATCTGCTACGTCCGCGGATCCGGAGGCCCTCCTTCTATTCTGATAGTATTAGTAGATGTTTTCCTTCATTTCGTTGTTAGATACTTTTTACACATAGAGCCACAATTTTATACTCTCTTTTAGTCTGTGTTGCCCGTGGGATTCCGGGTCTTGGTGGTATTTTATACAGTGTGTTTGACGGGTGTACGTGCCAAGCGGCACAGATTACATTTCCTTTTTATATTATTTTTCCGCTATTTAATTATTTAATATTCATAAACCGGTATATTCCGCAACGTGTTAGACTTACCTAGTCATGGGGACTGGGTGCCATCACGACATGTTCATGATTGGTGAACTTGGATCGTGACAAGTTGGTATAAGAGCTCTAGGTTCGTAGGTGTCACGGGACACAGACCAGTTACTTAGATTCTCACTGATCGATACGGAGATATCTACGAGGGGCTATGTAACTGTTTAGGAAACTCTTCAATTCTTGGAATTCCTTATCGTGCGCCATTTATTCAGTTGGAGCCTATGTCATATGTTCTTTTGCATCCACTCGTGTATTGAAATTTCACGCTCGGTATTAAGTATGCGCCGACGGTTCGTGACGCTGCAGAAGGATTTCGAGGGAGTCAAGAATTTGCTCAACCATTATTACCGCGTGTCATCCATATCGATAATGCAAGAGAATTGAGAGATCTTCAATTGTGCACATGGGGGTGCACTAGGTTCTGACATTCGGTTGATAAGTACGGTCTTGAGAAGGTTACTTAACTGCCTAATCGTCACGGTAATGATAGAATCACAAGGTGGATATAGATCTAAAGATAGTTGGTGGTAATAAAGACTATATGGTTCACATGAGATATCTATTTAGCGAAGGATTCAGCCAGCAGAGATACTGGGGAAATGAGTTTAGTTGTCTTAAGAAGGACATGTACCAAACGAATGTCTTGGGCTTGTCTTATGATGAAGACGTATGAATGTTAAAAGCTAGTATCATGGATTAGCAAGATGTACCTTAAGTCTTCGTGCCAAGTGAAAGGATTTCACTATCAACGATCAAATTATGGTCATGTGTCATATCATATTTGGCCTGCGATGTATTTAGGTGCTATTCAAAACGTTCTTAAAAATTTGCGGATGGGCAAGAGTTGAGGCTCGTATGGTATGATGTTGGGACTTTTGATGTCCCTGTGTCCCTAATAAACTCTACATTTTATTATCAGCAGGGAAAAAGCTTCGACAAAGGCTACATGGTGCTTCGTAGGTGTGTGAGAATCATAGTATATTTTAAGATGTCGTCGGTAGAGAATGCTCGGTGCATAGAGCGGGGTGATGTTTGGTTGTATTGGAATGAGGTCATACCCTATGGTGTCAGAGTGATAATAGAGCACAGGTGGTTATGTTTGTTGGATCAAGTGAACTGCAGTTGAATAAGAGTAAATGACTTGAGAGAATGGTTCTAATGAGTTCGAGAGTTGTGTAATAGTGGCCTTGAGCTAAGTGGGAGAGTCCCACCGCTTACGATTGGGTCGCATGGTTAATTACCTGCGTGAATTCTGGTTATCAGCATTAATGGGCTATTGCAGCTACAAAAGGACCATGAGTGGTAATTGAGTATATGAATTGTTGAATGCATGTTATGGCTAGCCTTATTGGCTCATGTTCAAACTTGAGGGAAAATTCGTGATTTATGCCTCGTATAGGTGCATGCTTCGAGGGAAGTGATCCCGTTGGGTGCTTTATTGAGAGGGTATTCATATGTTATAAAATTGAGTAGAGTTTGTTGCATATTGGGACAAGTCAGGGCTGGATGGTTCTCAATAGAGGTCTTAGTGAATTCAAGAGGTAAAGTGTGGTGCCTGATAATACTGAGACTACAAGTACAGTTGGGAGTCAAATTTTTGAAGCAACTTACACGTTCTATGATGTTTTGACTTGTGGTGTAATATTTGAGAGACATGAAATGGCCGTCGTTCTGGAGATAGCATGGCCTTATGATTTAAGGTCACTCAGGGTGAGTGCGGTTGGAATAAGTTAGGTATTGAAGGGAGATATTAACATTTCTAAGGCAAACCAAGATAAACTGGAAGGAAGTAGATTGATTAGCCATAGTTGAGTTGGCATATTGATGTCAATGATCGGTTCATGCAACGTGATCGAGTTATGCATGTGATTGTGGCGGTGCAATTGAGGCTTGTCGGCCGCAGTGATTGATGGCATTTTTAAGTATTCTTCTGTTAGGGCCTGTTATGAGTAGGCGGACCTTGGAAAGGATTATGGTGGCTTAGACCACTACTTAGAGATTGGCATATTCAACGGTTATGAGAACTCGCCTGTGTGTTGCTATAGTTCTCCTGAAATGAGTTAAATGGAAAGTCTTATGTGATAAAGTATTAGCCTATCGTCAGTTCTAGAGTTGTGATGGAAATCGTGTCTATCGTATATCGGCACGTGAGGTGCAGTGAGTGGTATGGAATTTGAAGTAAGAACCAAGGTCGCAATTTGGTCAATAAATGTGATATAAAGAGCTCGGATGAGCAGGAAAAGAGTTTCAGTGTTTGAGTAAGATGGGTATTAACGTCAGTATCACTTGAGATCAGTGTTCTGTGGGAAAGGCTTTGCATCCCGATTAGGGACTCCTGATCGCTTTTCACTGTTAGTGCAGCCGGTGGTTTGAATATGTAGGCCCATTTAATTATTCGGAAGATGGTGGGAGCTTGTCCCACAAGAAGATTGTATAGGTGTGACATGTAGTCACTTGATTGGTTAGAAATTTAAACCAAGTATGAGGATTTTGGTGATATCATCCATTTGAGAATTTATGCCTGGAGGGCACTCTGCTTATTGGGTTATAGACCTGTGAAATATTATTGACTTAGCTTGGCACGACCAGGATAGATTTAAGGTCGGTGGATAGATTTAAATGTGGAAGTGAGCCTTGCGTCAGGCCGGTTGTGTTTCTTCCAGCAATGCGCCCTTTATAGAGGGATAGTCGCGGTCTTATTTTGCGGTTAGTTAATTCATGTAAAGATATATTGCGCCGTATGAGTGTGAGACGGCTTGGTAAGTTCCTTATGTGTTGAGGTTCCGCTCTGCGGTGATGTTATATGAGCATGATGGCTGTCGAGACTCAGATCATATATCGCATATCAGTTGTGCTTGTGTTTGTAGCGTATAGCGCTATATGTTTCCTTGTGTCTGATATCATGCACCTTAGTGTGCTTATGATCGATATTCAGCATTTTGATGTGATGAGCTATTCAGCTCAACGTATGGCTCCTTGTGTGAGTTTTATATAGGGATCGGGTGGCACGTCGCCATGGGTATATTGTTGGGATCGGGTTGCACGCCGCAACAGTGTGATGTTTATTTCAGTGTCCATAATTGCTTTTATGTGTTCTGTTTCCTATTTTACCTGAGGAAGTCCATGTTAGTGTGAGAGTTGAATAGTTCTCTCTAGTGTTCGCCTTCGTTTTGTATCAAGTACGAATTAGTAGCCTATTGGCATATTGTGTCATCTTGCAGGACTTTTGAGTATGTTTGAGGTAGCTTATCGCCTGCGCAGATCGTACTGGGTGAGATGAGACTATGGGACTTGGGGTCAGTGAAAACTGATTATATGAAGTATATTATACAGGAAAAGATCATTCTCTGGTTTAGGACAAGGTAACGGATCTTGTCAGGGGTATAGACCCAATGAATTGTTGATTCAGTAGTTGGTTATGGATATCGGCACATCTCTTCCGTCGTGTCAGTGTTGTAAAAGCTAGAGCATGACCTATGTAGGTCATGAGATGCAATGAGAGCATCAGATTTGTGGAATTTCGACTATTATATTTAAAAAATATTATTGTGGTCCCATAAGTAAAGTGATGCAAAGTATGAATTCAGCAAAGTTATGCAGTCATGTATGGGTACAGCGTGTGAAGATTGATATAGTGGTCGTATGATGGAAACATGCTAGGCAGGAAATTTCGGATGTTGGAATTGGGTCTAATGGCTTATTTACTCGAATAAAGGAGTATATCTATAGAGTTATCAAGCTAATGTGCTCAAATGAGTTGTGGAAGCATAGGAAGTTGCATGAGATGTTAAACCAGTGATTTCAGACTACTTTAGTGTAGTTCTCAGCACGTTCTAGGACGAACGTATGTTTAAGTGGGGGAGATTGTAACGACCCAACCGGTCGTTTTGAGCTACGGCACGTCATTCAGCATTTTGAGGCCATGAGCAGCTTCATCTCAGGTATATTGACTTGTGTGTATGGTCAGAATTAAAATTCAAGAAGTTTGGAGTCAAATTTAAATGAAAATTCTCATTTCCGAAGCTTAAAATTGAAGAAATGAACTAGGATTGAAATTTTGAGTATACGACCTCGAAATTGGGATCTAAAGGTTCCAACAGGTTTATATGATGATTTCGGACTTGGGCGTATGCCCGTATCAGGTTTTGGATAACCCGGGAGCGTTTTGGTGCATATTATGGAAGATAGCGTTTTAGAAGAAATTGCATCAGTTTGGCTTGAAATGCATTTTAGTGTTATTGATGTCCGTTTGGGATTCTGAGACTGGGAGTAGCTCCGTATGGTTATTCTGGATTTGGGAGCGTGATCGGAAGTGAATTCGGAGGTCCGTAGGTCATTTTGGAGTCGTTTGGCTAAAGATAGAAAATTGAAGGTTTTTGAGAAAATTTGACCGGAAGTGGAAATTTTGATATCGGACTCGAAATGCAAATCTTATGGTTTGGATAGCTTCGTTAGGTGATTTGGGACTAAGGAGTGTGTCCGGAATATTTTTGTGATGACCGGTGTAGAATTAAGCTTGAATTGGCAAAGTTAGTATTTTGGCGAATTCCGGTTGATAGGTGAAATTTTGATCCGATGGTCGAAATGGAATTCCGAAAATTTCTGTAGCTCTGTTATGTCATTTTGGACTTGTGTGCAAAATTTGAAGTCAATCAGACTTGATTGATAGGTTTTGGCATCTTGTGGGTTTTGGTGTATTTTGAATTGTTTCGATTGGGTAATGTCCAATTGGCCTATTTTGATGTAATTCTATTGATTTTTATCAGATACTACACCTGTGGAGGTCGATATTCGTGGCTAGAGAGTTGTCTCTTAGTGGTTTTGTACCGGAGTCGAGGTAAGTGGCTTGTCTAACCTCGTGTGGGGGAACTTTCACCCCTAGGATATTATGTGATAATTTAAATGCCTTGTACGCGAGGTGACGGGCGTGTACATGCGCTGGTTGTTGTAACACACACTTTACTTGAATCATCAAATTCGTGATATTCATGTCCTTAGTTGATTAATTTATGATATTTACCTGGTATTCGTTAGGGAAGCATGATTAGATAGGATTTATCTGTCTAATTGCCAAATTGTCTTACTTGAACTTCTTGATAATTGTTGGGACTAGTTTTCGGTGAAGTTGTAGTTAAGCATATTATGTTTTCTCTGTGCGTTTTCTTTATTTGTTGTGTTGGTGGACTGCGGGTTCAATTCCCGGAGATCCAAGGGCTGCGGGTTCGATTCCCGGAGACCCGGACTTTATTGATATATTATTGAGATATGGACTGCGGGTTCGATTCCCGGAGATCCTGAGTTATTGGTAGGGACTGCGGGTTTGATTCCCGGAGATCCTGAGCTATTGATATATTATTGAGACATGGGCTGCGGGTTCGATTCCCGCAGACCCAGGGGTACCCAACTTGTCACGACCCAAGTTCACCAATCATGAACATGTCGTGATGGCACCCAGTCCCCATGACTAGGTAAGCCTAACACGTTGCGGAATATACCAGTATGAATATTAAATAATTAAATAGCGGAAAAATAATATAAAAAGGAAATGTAATCTGTGCCGCTTGGCACATACACCCGTCAAACACAATATATAAAACACCACCAAGACCCGGAATCCCACGGGCAACACAGACTAAAAGAGAGTATACAACCGTGGCTCTATGTGTAAAGAGTATCTAACAACGAAATGAAGGAAAACATCTACTAATACTATCAGAATAGAAGGAGGGCCTCCGGATCCGCGGACGTAGCGGATCATACCTCGAGGTCTCCAAATGTACTGCTGAATTACCTAGTACGGGCATATCCTGATGTACCTGGATCTGCACAATAAAAGTGTGCAGAAGAGTAGCATGAGTACACCACGGCGGTACTCAGTAAGTGCCAAGCCTAACCTCGATGGAGTAGTGACGAGGAAGGTCATGGCCCTACTGAGAGAAAACAATTACAAAATGATAATAACAATAATAAGCAGTTTAAATGATAATAATTCCGAAATAACAACAATAAAGTGATTACTGCAACCGTCTACAATTGAGCTAACAACAAGTAACAATCTCAATTAACAAGTCTAGGACCTGTGGGAATTGAACCCACAATCACATCAACAGTACCCCTGGGTCTCCGGGAATCGAACCCGCAGCCCATGTCTCAATAATATATCAATAGCTCAGGATCTCCGGGAATCGAACCCGCAGTCCCTACCAATAACTCAGGATCTCCGGGAATCGAACCCGCAGTCCCTACCAATAACTCAGGATCTCCGGGAATCGAACCCGCAGTCCCTACCAATAACTCAGGATCTCCGGGAATCGAACCCGCAGTCCCTACCAATAACTCAGGATCTCCGGAATCGAACCCGCGATCCCTACCAATAACTCGGTATCTCCGGAATCGAACCCGCAGTCCCTACCAATAACCCAGGATCTCCGGTGTCACGACCCCAAATCCGGTCGTGATGGCGCCCAGCACATTGCTAAGCCAGCCTGACCGATCAATATTAACAACGGAGCTAGAAGCTCTCTTTAACCCATTTAAGCATTTCAAAATATGAAAACAATAGCGATACCAATAACGAAAACGGGAAAACCAAGTCCCATAATACATCAACTCCCATAGACCAAGGGTCAAGAGTCATGAGCCTCTACTGAACATGAGTATAAAAGGTTTACAAGAATACCAAGTGCGGAAAGAAATGTCAATACAAAATCAAAAGACAATAGGAAGGAATATCGGGTCCTGCGGACTCTGCAGCTACCTCGAATATCCACAAACGTCGCCTCGCACAGCTACTGGATCACTGCTGAGAGGTACCTGGATCTGCACACAAGGTGCAGGGAGTAAAATGAGTACTGCCAGACTCAGTGGTAATAAACAAGGGTAAGACAACGCAGATAAGAAATCCGCAATAAAGCACTATGTAAAGCTATAATCAGCTACCCTGTCACAGAATCAATCTTCACTGTACCTATACCAACAAATACCAATAAATAGCATAACAACTAGCAGATGTAGCTAAATGCAATGCAATGCATGATATGACCGCTACGGCGCGTAGCCCGACTCCAATTTTGGGTACCCGTGCTCACTGTGGGGGTTCAGACTTCGGAGGGGCTCCTACAGCCCAAGCACATCTCATAGAGATATTCCTTGCGGCGTGCAGTCCGATCCAACATATATCTCGCTGCGGCGTGCAGCCCGATCCACTACTAGTCAGCTAATATGCGGATACAGCCTCGCAGGCTCAAAAGTAGTTTTTGAAAACTCTTTTTATCATTTTTCAGTTGGAAAACAGTAATATCAAGTTCCAGAGATTGGAATTAGCATAATAACAGAAATAGCTGCGGACTAGTAGTAAACTAGCATGTCTATGTGATAAGACAATGATAATGATCCTCGCGGGATCCAATAACTGGCTCACGGCCCACAAGTGTACTCAACCGCCCAAGAAGGGGTTCCTCGGCTCAAGAGTGGCCATTATCACAATATATATATATATGCAACCATTCGAGAAGGAGGTTCGATGGCTCGAGAATAGCCAATAATACAGTATCAACAGGTCGGACTAATATATAGTCTCCGGTTCATGATCGACCCCGCACTCTCAAGAGTGTGCGTGTCTCGCCGCTATACAGCGTCACAAAGTGGTATACCGGGGTTTCGAACCCGCTGGTCATCACCCACATCTATTACTCACCTCAATACGGCGCGACGACTACTCCGCAATGCCCTTGCCACGAGAATCAAGCTCCGCACGCATAGAATCTGATCAAATACAGTAGAAATACAACAAATTAGGCCAATGGGACGACACCCAATCGATACAACTCAATTTACATCAAAATTCCCAAAGTTGTCAAAACCCGACTTTCGGTACGCTTATCGAAAAATCACGAAAGTCACATATTCGGAACCCTCATCTCAATACGAGTCTAAGCATATCAATTTTACCAAATTCGGACTCCATTTGCCCATTCAAAACCTTGATTTTCTAAAGTTCAAGCCTAGGGCTAAATCCTCCATAAATTACCCCAAATTCCTCCATTTTCATGATATAATTGCATAATATTATCAATACTAATCATAGTTTAAGTCCATAGTTGATTACCCGATGATTTCCCTTGAATTTCTCTTCAAAATCGCCCAAATCGCCTCTAAAGCCGAGACCCAAATGTGTGAAATGTTCTGAAATTTTTCTAACTTCGGATACACTTAACTTATAGCGATTTTCGCTTCTGCGGAAGAATTTCCGCTCCTACGAGCCCGTATCCGCGACCAAAGGGTCGCTTCAGCGATTCCAGGCCTAGCCGGCCAATCCCGCTTCTGCGAGAAAAGGACCGCTTATGCGCGTCCGCTCCGCGATTAAACCTCTGCTTCTGCGAAGACATCCGCTTCTGCGCACCAGAGTCCGCTCCTGCGGACTCGCCCAGGCAGTCAAGTGTCCGCTTCTGCGGACCTTCCCATTTTCTTCTCGTCCGCTTCTGCGATCACTGGCTCGCACCAGCGATGCCGCTTCAGCGGAAAGGAGTCCGCTTCTGCGGTGCCAAGCGCCCCTGCGCCCCTCGTCCGCTTCTGCGGACTCGCTCCTGCGCCCGTAATTCCGCAGGAGCGGAAACAACAGAAACAGGATCCCAACCTGCAATTTCCATGATTTGCTTCCGTTTAACCATCCGAAAACACCCCGAGGCCCCCCGGACCCCAACGAAAACCACCAACATACTCCAAAACACGATACGAACTTGTTCCAATCATAAAAACACCATCCTAAACATTAAAATCACCAATTACACACGGATTCAAGCCTAAATTCTTTAAAACATTCCGAATTACACAATCAATCAAAAACCCGACTAAATGACGTCCGAATGACCTGAAATTTTGCAGGCACATCCAAAATCACCTAACGAAGCTACTACAACTGTCGGAATTCCATTCCGACTCCCGGATCAAAATCTCACCTACCGTTCGGATTTCGCCAAAATTCAACCTTAGCCAATTCAAGCCTATTTCTACACCGGGCCTCCAAATTCAATTCCGATCGCTTCCCTAAGTCACAAATCACATTCCGGAACTAACCGAATCATCAGAATCCGATTTCGAGCCCTCTAACCCAATAGTCAACTCCGGGTTGACTTTCTTTATTCAAGTTTCCTTCACAAAGGCTATATGCCTCATTTCCAATCCCCATCACTCCTAACTCACCCGATAGACTCTAACACTGATATAAAACCATAAAACATGTATTTACAACATAACGGGGTGGTAATTCTCATGACGACGAGCCGGGTCATCACATTCTCCCCCTCTTAAGCAAACGCTCGTCCTCGAGCGGGTCAAGAAACATACCTGAAGTCTCAAACAAGTAAGGATATCTGCTCCGCATCTCCCGCTCGATCTCCCAAGTGGCCTCCTCCACGGGTCGACCTCTCCAGTGAACCTTAACCGATGCAATCTCTTTGGACCTCAATTTTCTCACCTGACGACCCAAAATAGCAATAGGCTCCACATCATAGGATAGATCACCATCAAGCTGAATGGTGTTGAAATCTAATACATGAGACGGATCTCCAATGTACTTCCGGAGCATAGA
This sequence comes from Nicotiana noctiflora, assembly GCA_032618575.1. Lineage (NCBI taxonomy): Eukaryota > Viridiplantae > Streptophyta > Magnoliopsida > Solanales > Solanaceae > Nicotiana > Nicotiana noctiflora. Next base: position 257,041 of record JASVEL010006090.1, on the reverse strand, counting down.
CACATGGAATACTGGATGAACGCTGGATAATCTGGGCGGCAAGGCCAACTCATATGCCACCTCTCCAACTCTTCTAAGTATCTCAAAAGGACCAATGTACCTGGGACTCAACTTTCCTTTCTTCTCAAACCTCATGACACCCTTCATAGGTGAAATCTTCAACAATACTCTGTCACCAACCATGAAAGACAACTCTCGAACTCTACGGTCCGCATAACTCTTCTGACGAGACTGTGCTGTACGAAGCCTCTCCTGGATCAACTTTGCTCTATCCAGAGCATCCTGGACTAACTCGGTCCCTATCAATCTAACCTCACGAGGCTCAAACCATCCCACGGGGGATCTACACCGCCTGCCATACAATGCCTCATACGGGGCCATCTGAATACTCGACTGATAACTGTTGTTGTAGGCAAACTCGGCAAGTGGTAGGAACTCATCCCACGAACCACCAAAATCAATCACACAAGCTCGCAACATATCCTCCAAGATCTGAATAGTGCGCTCAGACTGTCCGTCTGTCTGGGGTGAAATGTTGTACTCAACTCAACCCGTGTACCCATCTCTCGCTGAAATGCTCTCCAAAACTGAGAAGTGAACTGAGTACCCCTGTCGGATATGATAGACACTGGGACTCCATGCAACCGAACAATCTCTCGAATAAAGATCGATGCCAACCGCTCCGATGAGTAGGTAGTACTAACTAGAATGAAGTGAGCTGACTTGGTCAGTCTATCCACAATCACCCATACAGAATCAAACTTCCTCGCCGTCCGAGGGAGTCCAGTAACAAAGTCCATAGTGATCCTCTCCCATTTCCACTCAGGAATAACAATGCGCTGAAATACGCCACCGGGCCTCTGATGCTCGTACTTAACCTGCTGACAGTTGAGGCACCGTGCTACATGTCCGACAATGTCCATTTTCATCTTTCTCCACCAATAGTGCTGTTTCAAATCTTGATACATCTTCGCGGCTCCTGGATGGATAGAATACCGCGAGCTATGGGCCTCCTCCAGAATCAACTCACGAAGGCCATAAACATTGGGCACACATATCCGGCCCTGTATCCTCAATATGCCATCACTATCAATGGTGACATCTCTAGCATTATCATACTGAACTCTGTCCCTCAGGACAGCCAAATGTGGATCATCATACTGGCGCTCACGAATACGATCATATAGAGATGACCGAGATACAACACAAGCCACTACCCTGCTGGGCTCCGAAATATCTAACCTCACTAGCCGATTGGCTAGCACCTGAACATCATAAGCAAATGGCCTCTCCTCAGCTGGAATATATGCCAAACTCCCCATACTGACCGCCTTCCGGCTCAAAGCATCGGCCACCACATTGGCCTTCCCCGGATGATATAATATAGTAATGTCATAGTCCTTCAGCAACTCAAGCTATCTCCGCTGTCTCAAATTAAGGTCTTTCTGTTTGAACAAGTGCTGGAGACTACGATGGTCGGTATATACCTCACAAGACACACCATATAAATAGTGCCTCCAAATCTTCAAGGCATGAACAATGGCGGCTAGCTCCAAGTCATGAACAGGATAGTTCTTCTCATGTGGCATCAACTGCCGAGAAGCATAAGCAATCACCTTACCTTCCTGCATCAACACACAACCTATCCCCACTCTCGAGGCATCACAATAAATGGTATATGAACCCGAAGCTGATGGCAATACTAACACTGGAGCTGTGGTCAAAGCTGTCTTGAGCTTCTGAAAGCTCCCCTCGCACTCATCCGACCACACGAATGGTGCACCCTTCCGGGTCAATTTAGTCAATGAAGAAGCAATGGATGAAAATCCCTGAACAAACCAGCGATAATACCCCGCCAAGCCAAGAAAACTCCTGATCTCTGTAGCTGAGGACGGTCTAGGCCAACTCTGCACCGCCTCTATCTTTTTTTGATCAACCTGAATACCATCACGAGACACCACATGTCCCATAAATGCTACGGACTCGAGCCAAAACTCGCACTTGGAGAATTTAGCATATAGCTTCTCCTCCCTCAATCTCTGCAACACAATACTCAAATGCTGAGCATGCTCCTCCCGACTACGGGAGTAGACTAGAATGTCATCAATGAACACAATCACAAATGAATCCAAATAAGGCCCGAACACACTGTTCATCAGATGCATAAATGCTGCTGGGGCGTTGGTCAGCCCAAACGACATCACAAGAAACTCATAATGACCATATCGGGTCCCGAATGCAGTCTTCATAATATCCGAGTCCCTGATCTTCAGCTGATGATAGCCTGAACGAAGATCGATCTTAGAAAACACCCTCGCACCCTGTAACCGATCAAACAAATCATCTATGCGCGGTAGAGGGTACTTGTTCTTCACTGTCACTTTGTTCAATAGCCTATAATCAATACACATTCGCATGGAACCATCTTTCTTTTTAACAAATAATACCGGCGCACCCCACGGTGACACACTAGGACGGATGAAACCCTTATCCAGAAGCTCTTGAAGCTGCTCTTTTAGTTCTTTCAACTCGACTGGTGCCATTCGATAAGGAGGAATGGATATGGGCTGAGTGCCCGGCACCAAGTCAATGCCAAAATCAACATCCCTGTCCGGCGGCATGCCCGGCAGGTCTGAGGGGAATACATCTGGGAAGTCCCTCACAACAGGTACAGAATCAATGCTAGGAGACTCAGCTCCCACATCTCTCACAAAAGCTAAGTACGATAAGCACCCTTTTTCAACCATCTTCTGAGCTTTTAGGAATGAAATAACACGGCTAGGGACGAAATCGGTCGAACCCCGCCACTCAATCTGAGAAATACCAGGAATGGCCAACGTAACTGTCTTAGCATGACAGTCCAATATAGCATGATACGGAGACAACCAGTCCATACCCAATATAACATCAAAGTCCACCATACCCAACAATAACAAATCTGCCTGGGTCTCCGGACCCCCAATAGATATAACACAGGATCTATAGACATGATCCACAACAATCGTATCACCCACGGGGTGGATACATGAACAGGTAAATCAAGACTACCACGAGTCGCACCCAAGTGATTTGCAAAATAAGAGGACACGTAAGAATATGTGGACCCCGGATCAAATAGAACAGAGGCATCTCTATGACGGACGAAATGATACCCGTAATCACGAGCATCGGAGGCAACCGCATCACGCCCGTCGGAAGTGCATAAAACCGTGCTTGGCCTCCACCGGATCTCTTCTCGCCCCTGGGCGACCACGAAAAGACCGACCTCCACCTCTACTAGATCGAGATGGTGCTCGAAGAGGAGGGCCGATCCCTCTCCTGAGTCCCGCCCCTACGTAGTCGAGGGCACCGTCTCCTCATGTGACCAAACTCACCACACTCATAACATGCACCCGGTGCCGGAGAAGGGGGTGTTGCACTCTGGGCCGGGAGGGCACTAAGTGATGACCGACCCTGCTGAAACCCCCGTCGACCACGACCATGCGAACCTCCGCTCCGCTCCGGGCGGCCCGAATGAGAAGGTCCAGATGAGCGACCTCCGCTCCGCCGGGAATGCCCTCTAGATGGAGCTCCGCTGAAACCGCCCGAACCACGAGGCCTCTCGGCCTCCCGCTCCTCTCTCTCTCGGCGACAATCCGCCTCAATGGAGCGTGCCATATCAGCAACCTCCTCAAACGATGATGACAGAACTCGCTCGCCGGTCATAAGAATACGGATAGAGTAGTTGAGGCCATCAATGAACCTCCTGATCCTCTCCCTATCAGTGGGGATCATCCATGTGGCATGCCTAGCCAACCGAGTGAATCTAAGCTCATACTGGGTCACAGACATGTCGCCCTGAATCAACCACTCGAACTGGCGACGTAGCTCCTCGCGACGAGACTGAGGTACATATTTCTCTAGAAAGAGAGTAGAGAACTGCTGCCATGTGAGAGGTGTTGCTCTTGCAAGCCTACGCCTCTCAAACTCCTCCCACCAATCAAATGCGGGACCGGTGAACTGAAATGTAGTAAATGAAACTCCGCTGGACTCAAGAATACCAGCCGTACGCAGCATCTTCTGACACTTATCCAAGAAACCCCGGGCATCCTCGCCCTCAATGCCACTGAAATGGGGTGGCTGAAGCCTACCAAATCTCTCAAGACGACGCTGCTCGTCATCGGGCATAACCTCAACCATATGCTCTGGAGCTGGAGCTGGTGCAGCTGGAGGAATAACCGGTGCAACCACCTGAGCGGGGACCGCCTCTGGCGTCTGAAGTCCCTGAACAACCGGGTCATGTGTGGGAGATGCATGGGTCTGCTGACCACCCCCTGACTGAGATGTCGCTACAGTAGCGGTAGCTGAAACTACCTGAGCCAAATCGGAACACACTGATAATATTTGAGCAAGAGTCTCCTGAAGACCAGGAATAGCAATAGATATAGTCTGGCCCTGAACTGGGACCGCTGGAGCATCAACCACTGGGGGCTGCTCCTGAACTGGTACAACGGGCGGGTCAGCTGGTACTGCCTCAGCCGCCCTACCTCTACCTCTAGCACGACCGCGCTCACGACCTCTAACAGGTGGCAATGGAGGTCGTCCACCTCGTCCTGATGCTCGCGTTCTCACCATCTGCGAGAGAATAGAATATAAAAATTATATCTCAAGCTGCATCAAGTACGCACGATAAGAATTCCAAGAAATGTGAAGTGTTTTCTAAAGGTTCGCAGCCTCCCGAGGATAAGTACGAGCGTCCCCGTACCGATCCACAAGACTCTACTAACCGGCTCAAGACTCATGAGGCCTAGTAAACCTAGGCTCTGATACCAACTTGTCACGACCCCAAATCCAGTCGTGATGGCGCCCGGCACATTGCTAAGCCAGCCTGACCAATCAATATCAACCACGGAGCTAGAAGCTCACTTTAGTCCATTTAGGCATATTAAAATATGAAACAATAGTAATACTTATACTAACAACGGGGAAACCAAGTCCCAAAATATACTAACTCCCATAGACCGAAGGGTCAAGAGTCATGAGCCTCTACCGAACATGAGTGTATAAAGGTTTACAAGATACCAAGTGCGGAAAGAAATGTCAATACAAAATCAAAAGACAGTAGGAAGGAATATCGGGTCCTGCGGACTCTGCAGCTACCTCGAATATCCACAAACGTCGCCTCGCACAGCCACTGGATCACTGCTGAGAGGTACCTGGATCTGCACACAAGGTGCAGGGAGTAAAATGAGTACTGCCAGACTCAGTGGTAATAAACAAGGGTAAGACAGCGCAGATAAGAAATCCGCAATAAAGCACTATGTAAAGCTATAATCAGCTACCCCGTCATAGAATCAATCTTCACTGTACCTGTACCAACAAATACCAATAAATAGCATAACAGCTAGCAGATGTAGCTAAATGCAATGCAATGCATGATATGACCGCTACGGCGCGTAGCTCGACTCCAATTTTGGGTACCCGTGCTCACTGTGGGGGTTCAGACTCCGGAGGGGCTCCTACAGCCCAAGCACATCTCATAGAGATATCCCTGCGGCGTGCAGTCCGATCCAACATATATCTCGCTGCGGCGTGCAGCCCGATCCACTACTAGTCGGCTAATATGCAGATACAGCCTCGCAGGCTCAAAAGTAGTTTTTGAAAACTCTTTTATCATTTTTCGGTTGGAAAACAGTAATATCAAGTTCCAGAGATTGGAATTAGCATAATAACAAAAATAGTTGCGGACTAGTAGTAAACTAGCATGTCTATATGATAAGACAATGATAATGATCCTCGCGGGATCCAATAACTGGCTCACGGCCCACAAGTATACTCAACCGCCCAAGAAGGGGTTCCTCGGCTCAAGAGTGGCCATTATCACAATATATATATATGCAACCATTCGAGAAGGAGGTTCGACGGCTCGAGAATAGCCAATAATACAGTATCAACAGGTCGGACTAATATATAGTCTCCAGTTCATGATCGACCCCGCACTCTCAAGAGAGTACGTGTCTCGCCGCTATACAGCGTCACAAAGTGGTATACCGGGGTTTCGAACCCGCTGGTCATCACCCACATCTATTACTCACCTCAATACGGCGCGACGACTACTCCGCAATGCCCTTGCCACGAGAATCAAGCTCCGCACGCGTAGAATCCGATCAAATACAGTAGAAATACAACAAATTAGGCCAATGGGATGACACCCAATCGATACAACTCAATTTACATCAAAATTCCCAAAGTTGTCAAAACCCGACTTTCGGTACGCTTATCGAAAAATCACGAAAGTCACATATTCGGAACCCTCATCTCAATACGAGTCTAAGCATATCAATTTTACCAAATTCGGACTCCATTTGCCCATTCAAAACCTTGATTTTCTAAAGTTCAAGCCTAGAGCTAAATCCTCCATAAATTACCCCAAATTCCTCCATTTTCATGATATAATTGCATAATATTATCAATACTAATCATAGTTTAAGTCCATAGTTGATTACCTGATGATTTCCCTTGAATTTCTCTTCAAAATCGCCCAAATCGCCTTTAAAGCCGAGACCCAAATGTGTGAAATGTTCTGAAATTTTTCTAACTTCTGATACACTTAACTTACAGCGATTTTCGCTTCTGCGGAAGAATTTCCGCTCCTACGAGTCCGTATCCGCGACCAAAGGGTCGCTTCAGCGGTTCCAGGCCTAGCCGGCCAATTCCGCTTCTGCGAGCAATGGGCCGCTTAAGCGCGCCCGCTTCTGCGATGAAACTTCCGCTTCTGCGGAGACATCCGCTTCTGCGCACCAGAGTCCGCTCCTGCGGACTCGCCCAGGCGGTCAAATGTCCGCTTCTGCGGACCATTCCCATTTTCTTCTCGTCCGCTTCTGCGATCACTGGCTCGCACCAGCGGTGCCGCTTCAGCGGAAAGGAGTCCGCTTCTGCGGAGCCAAGCGCCCCTGCGCCCCTCGTCCGCTTCTGCGGACTCGCTCATGCGCCCATAATTCCGCAGGAGCGGAAACAACAGAAACAGGATCCCAACCTGCAATTTCCATGATTTTCTTCCGTTTAACCATCCGAAAACACCCCGAGGCCCCCCGGACCCCAACGAAAACCACCAACATACTCCAAAACACGATACGAACTTGTTCCAATCATAAAAACACCATCCTAAACATTAAAATCACCAATTACACACGGATTCAAGCCTAAATTCTTTAAAACATTCCGAATTACACAATCAATCAAAAACCCGACTAAACGACGTCCGAATGACCTGAAATTTTGCAGGCACATCCAAAATCACCTAACGAAGCTACTGCAACTATCGGAATTCCATTCCGACTCCCGGATCAAAATCTCACCTACCGTTCGGATTTCGCCAAAATTCAACCTTAGCCAATTCAAGCCTATTTCTACACCGGGCCTCCAAATTCAATTCCGATCGCTCCCCTAAGTCACAAATCACATTCCGGAACTAACCGAATCATCAGAATCCGATTCCAAGCCCTCTAACCCAATAGTCAACTCCGGGTTGACTTTCTTTATTCAAGTTTCCTTCACAAAGGCTATATGCCTCATTTCCAATCCCCATCACTCCTAACTCACCCGATAGACTCTAACACTGATATAAAACCATAAAACATGTATTTACAACATAACGGGGTGGTAATTCTCATGACGACGAGCCAGGTCGTCACATCCGGGAATCGAACCCGCAATCCATACCAATAACTCAGGATCTCCGGGAATCGAACCCGCAGTCCCTACCAATAACTCAGGATCTCCGGGAATCGAACCCGCAGTCCATATCTCAATAATATATCAATAAGGTCTGGGTCTCCGGGAATCAAACCCGCATCCCTTGGATCTCCGGGAATTGAACCCGCAGTCCACCAACACAACAAATAAAGAAAACGCACAGAGAAAACATAATATGCTTAACTACAACTTCACCGAAAACTAGTCCCAAAAATTGTGAAGAAGTTCAAGTAAGACAATTTGGCAATTAGACAGATAAATCCTATCTAATCATGCTTCCCTAACGAATGCCAGGTAAATATCATAAGTTAATCAACTAAGGACATGAATATCACGAATTTGACGATTCAAGTAAAGTGTGTGTTACAACAACCAGCGCATGTACACGCCCGTCACCTCGCGTACAAGGCATTTAAATTATCACTAATATCCTAGGGGTGAAAGTTCCCCCACACGAGGTTAGACAAGCCACTTACCTCGACTCCGGTACAAAATCACTAAGAGACAACTCTCTTGCCACGAATATCGACCTCCACAGGTGTAGTATCCGATAAAAATCAATAGAATTACATCAAAATAGGCCAATTGGGCATTACCCAATCGAAACAATTCAAAATACACCAAAACCCACAAGTTGCCAAAATCCGACTTTCAGTACACTTCTCGAAAAATTATGAAAGTCATATATTCGGGTTCCTTATCTCAACACGAGTCTGTGCATATAAAATTTATCAAAATCGGACTCCGTTTGCCCATTCAAATCAATGATTTTCTATAATTTAGGCCTAGGGCTAAAACCCTCCATTAATCCTCCATTAACGAGTGAAATAATCACGGATTTCACAATAAACTAACGAATTAAGGCCAAGAAACTTACCCCCGATAATTTCCCGATGATATCGCAGCGATTCCCCATCAATTTCTGTCCAAAAGCTCTCAAGTTGCTCAAAAAAATGGAGGAAAATGACCCAAAATCGCGGATATACTGCCTAGAATTTTCGTCGGCACTGTTCACGTGTGGACACTGTTCATGCGCGTGGGATACTGTTCATTGTTCTCCCGCGCGGCTACTGTTCACGCGCGGTTACTGTTCACTATTCATAAAAAGCACCAGCTTTTTCAAAAAAATTACAGCACATCCATTTTGCACCAAAATGGTCCTAACTCCATCATACGAACTCGAAATTCGACGATTCTTTTTCCTATGACTCCGTAATTTCGATACGGATCCAGTGGTTCAAATAAAACTGAATTTGGATCTCATTTGCTCAGTCTAACATCAATTTCGTTCGTTAAACAATTAACTCACATTTCGGGTCAAAAACCCAATCGTGACTCGATGAAATTAAACCAAAATTTCTAGATCAGTCCTATAATTCATGATTTAAATTCTCGAAGTCTCGAAATCAAATTTGGATCTCTAGAACTAAAATTAGACCTTTTGATCATTACATTTATGCTCAAAACGATAAAAATCTTTCAAAAATGACACGTTGGGCATCCGAAACACATCCGAGACCCCCGAGACCCCGACCAATAACACCAACCAGTCCCAAAACACATTATGGACTCGCTCGTGGCCTCAAATCACATCAAACAATGCAAAAATTATGAATTAACCTCCAATCCAAGCTTGATGAACTTTGAAGTTTCCAACTTCTATTTCCGATGCCAAAACCTATCAAATCAAGTCCGATTGACTTCAAATTTTGCACACAAGTCCAAAATGATATAACAGAGCTACAGAAATTTTCGGAATTCCATTCCGACCGTCGGATCAAAATTTCACCTATCAACCGGAATTCGCCAAAATACTAACTTTGCCAATTCAAGCTTAATTCTACACCGGTCATCACAAAAATATTCCGGACACACTCCTAAGTACCAAATCACCTAACGAAGCTATCCGAACCATAAGATTTGCATTTCGAGTCAGATATCAAAATTTCCACTTCCTGTCAAATTTTCTCAAAAACCTTCAAATTTCTATCTTTAGCCAAACGACTCCAAAATGACCTACGGACCTCCGAATTCACTTCCGATCGCGCTCCCAAATCCAGAATAACTATACGGAGCTACTCCTAGCCTCGGAATCCCAAACGGACATCAATAACACTAAAATGCATTTTAAGCCAAATTGATGCAATTTCTTCTAAAATGCTATCTTCCATAATATGCGCCAAAACGCTCCCGGGTTATCCAAAACCTGATCCGGGCATACGCCCAAGTCCTAAATCATCATATGAACATGTTGGAACCTTTAGATCCCAATTCCGAGGTCGTATACTCAAAATTTCAATCCTAGTTCATTTCTTCAATTTTAAGCTTCGAAAATGAGAATTTTCATTTAAATTTGACTCCAAACTTCTTGAATTTTAATTTTGACCATACACACAAGTCAATATACCTGAGATGAAGCTGCTCATGGCCTCAAAATGCTGAATGACGTGCCGTAGATCAAAACGACCGGTTGGGTCGTTACAGTTTATGTTTAGATCGAGAGTGTTTTTATTTTATATATCAAGCGGCATTTTTAATTCCTTTATTATATTTACCTGTTAATTGTTAGTTTTCGTATTTTTATTTCATTTCGCAAATTGTTAGGCTTACCTAGTCGTAGAGACTAGGTATCATCACGATAGTTCACGGAGGAATAACTTAGGTCGTGACTGTATCGGTGAAAATTAGACTCTCCATGTGGGTCTATTAATTGGCGACATGTGTCATCAAAGTTTGAAGAAAAATGAAGAATGACATGTAAAGATGATACGTGAAATATCCCCGGGACCGAACATACTCGTACCGTACCTATTAGCCATAGAAATTATCATCATAAAATAGCCTAGAACAGGTGCGGGACAATATCTCATAATTACAAATGAGGAAGGAATCAATTACTTCCAGATTATATGGGATTTACCATAATTATACCATCAGTTACAAATCAATTATTTAACGTACAATAAATGCAATATTTGATTGTAACGGTCATAACAAGGCAGTCAATTATAAGATTGACTCAACAAGTACGAATTGACACGATAGGTGCCGGATTGACACAATAGTCATGGGATTGACTCAACAAGAACGGGATTGACTCACTTAACAGGCACGAGATTGACACGACAGGCACAGGATTGATACAACAGGCACGTGATTGACTCAACAAGCATAAGATTGACTCACCTAACAGGCATAAGATTGACTCAACAGGCAAGGAATTGACTTAACGGGTACGAGATTAACTCATTAATTACAGAATTAACTCATCAGTTATGGAATTATCTAATCAGTTACAGAATTCTAACATTTACACAGTTGTTACAAGTCTTCTAAAAGTAATGGATGGATTGAATAAATGCTCATAATGGATCCATAATTCAAGGAGACTAGTTACTTAGATTTATCCCTATAAATAGACATACTTTTACCACCGTCAGGGGAATCTAATTTACTTCTCTACAATTTTATACATTGTAATATTCATAGCATACTGCTCTCAAGTTAGCCATAGTTTTGCCTTTCAAGCTCTATTCAGCTCATTATCCTATCAAGGATCATTCAATAAGAATTCCTTTTTCTTTACTTTATTTTTGTTATAGTATTTGTCATTGAATTTATTTTTCACTTCTCTATCAGGTTGTATTAATGAAATTTTATATCTTTCAGATTGAATCGGTTGCTTGTGGCCCGTCATATAAAATTATAGCTTTGACTGAAATTCTATTTTTTGGTTAAACACACTAGTTCAGTTACCGAAAACTCAAGCAAATTTGCTATTCATCCGAAGAGAGAAAAAATTTTGTTAATATTTGCTTGTTTTCAGTTTAAACCTTCATCATGGCCGAAACTTGCCAATCAACACAGTTGAGGACAACCAAGTTGGAGATGGCTTTCCCATACAAAATAAAAAGGAAAGAATAGCCATGATAATGATATGTAAACAACAAGTACAGAAAAATAGAGAATGTACATCAATATATTGGTACCGCAACTATCAGTACCAAAACTGATTATAACAAATCTGTACGAAATAGTTCTGGACTAGGAGGTTCAAGTACACCAGCACCGGATTTAAACAGAAGAAGTCATGGTCCGAGCAAAGAGATATGATATTATCTTCACTGCTGGAGAAGATCCATATCTATCCAAACAGGTAAGGAATTACCTTGGTAAATTGTAAAATTTCATAGGAGAAGAATGAGGATTAGGAGGAACATGGGTAAAACACCCACAGAATTGCTTACAAAGATACCACACCTAACAACTAAAAAAGAAGAACTAAATGTGGGATGAAATAGCCACGAGGAAAGAAGGTTCATTAATAACATCGGATAATTATACAAATATTTTTCGAAGCAATCATTGAACCGAAAATATCAGAAGCCACGAGGTCAAATGCTGAAGAACTAGAAATTATCATTGACTTCCCAAATAGGAAGGTTTACGTTGGTCATGACCCGACACCAAATTTAAAGGTAATATTTACATGTTAAAAAAAATTGCTTTGCTTGCCTCCATGCTAACATAACAGGTGTACCACCAGAGATAAAGGTTTATATGCTCAATATTGACCCGTAAAATAATCTGGTCAAGCAAAAGAAGAAACTATAGTCAAATAATAAATGAAAAAAGTTACAGAACTTTGAAAGATCGGTTTAGTCCGAAAATTCAAATCATTCGAACTCGCTATCTAACAACAACTCAAAATTCTGAGGAGAAAGAAGATTGCCGCTACACCAAATTATCTTGGATGTCTCAATAAATGGAATTTTAATTCAAGAAGATAAAGGTACACATTCTCCTATCTATTATAGAATGCTCTTAGATACGGAAACTACATATCAACATTTTGATAAGTTGGCATTAATTGTAGTTGCCTTAAATCTAAGGCTTTAGTTTCAATGTCATTCATTCCCGTAGTCACTATACTTTTATTGCGCAATATTTTGCATAAACATGAATTGTCAGGAAGGCTAGCTAAATGAGTAGTCGAACTAAGTGAATATGATATTGTTTATCAGTCACATTCGGCTATAAAATTACAAATTTAGCAGATTTTATGATTAATCTTAGCTCGAACATATTATTTCTAGGATAATTCTCGGGATCTAGACCTTCTACACAAATAGGTCCACAAGTACTAAACTTTCCTAGTTAGTGATAATGTTTAATGCCTATCAGTGAAAGTAGTTAGATAATTCATAAAAGTTATTTTATTACAAATAACAAAGCCGAGTATGAAGCATATGCTACAGGGCTTAAATTAGCTTGGGGACTCAGAGCAAAAGTATTGATTTAATGATTGATCAAATCCAAGGAAACTATGCAGCCCAAGAAAATATAGCCGGATGTGCTAGTCTCGGATCTACAGTTGATATCACTAACTCCGCAAAGAAACTCCGGGCTCATATTGAGAAATTTTCGGACCAAACAGTCTCGGGATTGAGCCATCTCTTATTTAGGCGATCGCTGATCTATCATCAATTAGTATGAATTATAATTCTATTTGAGAATATTCAAGACTCGAAAAGCTAAAATGCCACATGGACCAAACAAACAAAATATATGATGCGAGAAATTTATAAAGAAAGCAATAAAAGTTACTCCGGTAATAAGGCTTTAAATGAAAAACTCATCAAAGTCAATATGAATAGATCCAATAAAGATATGGCATGATCCTCAAATATTTTGGTAACTCTGTAGTTCCCGTCCAGAGTATAAAATATTTGATAAAAAAAGCTCTGGTACCGTCCCTATATATCAGAACTAGACCATTTGAAAGTCCATCACTATCAAAACTAACTATCCTACTGGGGCTATTAAACTGCAGACTATCAAATTATGATTCCAGTGTTTGAGTTCTCATACCTCAAAACTCAAACACTAAGAAGATTACTTATACTTGAAGATTAGTCAATTTGACCTGACATTATAAGAGTGATACAAACAATTGATTGTGTTGGGAGATAGAATTCCTAAGAGTATTCCTACATTAATGACCAGCTCAACTCAGTTAGGTATAGTATTGTAACGACCCGACCGGTCGTTTTAGAAAATTACGCCCCAATCCCTAACTTAACTGTTCCCCTAAGTTCATTTCTGCCATTTTGGGATGCCGGGAGAGTCGGTTCTGCCTAAATAAGAGCTTTGAAGCTAGGAAATGGCCCGTAGCCGGAACAGTGTTAAGACGATCTCGGAACGGAAATTCGATGGTTCCATGAGCTCCGTCAAGTGATTTCGGGGTTGGGAGCGCGTTCGGAATATATTTTGGAGGTCCGTAGCTCAATTAGGCTTGAAATGCCGAAAGTTGAAATTTTGGCGAATCCGAACGATAGGTGAGATTTTGATCCGGGGGTCGGAATGGAATTCCGACAATTTCTGTAGCTTCGTTATGTGATTTTGGATATGTCCGCAAATTTTCAGGTCATTCGGACGTCGTTTGGTCGGGTTTTAGATCGAATGTGCAATTCGTAAAGTTTTAAGAAATTTAGGCTTGAATTCGATGTGAATTATGGGTTTTGATGTTGTTAGACGTGTTTTGATGATTAGAATAAGTTCGTATCATGTTTTGGAATAGGTTGGTGGTTTTCGTTGGGATCCCGGGGCCTCGGGATGAATCCGGGGGTCAAATCGGGCTATTTCTTGCATTTTGGAAATGCTGTTAACTGCTGGTGTGTGCTGCAGACGAATGCTCTATGCGATCGCAATGGGCTAATACGATCGCATAGAAGGTTTTGGAGAGGCCAAAAATTTGTTCTATGCAATCGCGGGCATGGATATGCGATCGCATAGTTCTGGAAAGTTGTTCTATGCGATCGCGTACAGTCCTATGCGATCGCATAGTGTATAGAGAAGAGGGATCCCAAGTCCAGCTTTTGTTCTATGCGATCGCGGAGCAGGGCATGCGATCGCATAGTTATATTTCGGTAAGCATTGCGATCGCATTAAGGTCTATGCGATCGCATAGAGTAGTTTGGCGAGGGTCAAAATTTGTTCTATGCGATCGCAACAGGGATCATGCGATCGCATAGAGTAAAAATGTCTGGCAGTGACTTAAGTCCAGAAACATTTCAGCCGCGACCCTCATTCGCAAAAACGCCATTTTTGAGCTCCAAGAGAGGATTTTGAAAGGGAAACGTTGGGAAATCATCGGGAAATCATCGAGGGTAAGTTTCTTGACCTTAATTCGTTGGTTTATCATGAAATCCGTGATTATTTCACTGAAATTGGAAGATTAAAGGTGGGTTTGAGCCCTAGGCCTAAATGTTAGAAAATCTCCGATTTGAGTGGGCAAATGGAGTCCGATTTTGGTAAATTTTATATGCCTAGACTCGTATTGAGATAAGGAACCCGAAAATATAATTTTCGTGATTTTTCGATAAGCGTACCGAAAGTCGGGTTTTGGCAACTTGTGGGTTTTGGTGCATTTTGAGTTATTTTGATTGGGTAATACCCAATTGGCCTATTTTGATGTGATTCTATTGATTTTTATCAGATACTACACTTATGGAGGCCGACATTCGTGGCAAGAAGGTTATTTCTTAGCGGTTTTGTACCGGAATTGAGGTAAGTGGCTTGTCTAACCTCGTGTGGGGGAATTTTCACCCCTAAGATATTATGTGATAGTTTAAATGCCTTGTACGCGAGGTGACGGGCGTGTACATGCGCTGGTTGTTGAACACGTACTTTATTTAAAATGTTCGACGAGCAATATTTCTGTCTTTGGCTGTTAAATTTGATATTTTTACCCGGTAGTGGTTAGAAGAGCATGATTAGGTAGCACTTAACTGTTTAGTTGTCTAATTGCCTTATTTGAACTCCTTGATAATTATTGGCACTATTTTTTTTTCGGTGAAGTTATAGTTAAGCATAATTATTCTCTTTGTGGATTTCCTTTATTGGCTGTGCTTGTGGACTGCGGGTTCGATTCCCGGAGACCCAGGGCTGTGGGTTCGATTCCCAGAGACCCGGCGTGATATTGGTAGGGACTACGGGTTCGATTCCCGAGATCCTGAGTTATTGGTAGGGACTACGGGTTCGATTCCCGAGATCCTGAGTTATTGGTAGGGACTACGGATTCGATTCCCGAGATCCTGAGTTATTGGTAGGGACTACGGGTTTGATTCCCTAGATCCTGAGTTATTGGTAGGGACTGCGGGTTCGATTCCCGGAGATCCTGAGTTATTGATTATTTATTGAGATATGGGCTGCGGGTTCGATTCCCAGAGACCCAGAGGTACTGTCAATGGGACTGTGGGTTCGATTCCCACAGGTCCTGGACTTGCCGATTGAGTTTTTATTTAGTTATTTACTTGCTGCTAGCTTACATTGTAGACGGTTGCAGAAATCACTTTACTGTCGTCATTCAGATTCATAATTATTTAAACTGCTTATTATTGTTATTCATATTATTATTGTTTCTCAGTAGGGCCCTAACCTTCCTCATCACTACTCCATCGAGGTTAGGCTTGGCACTTACCGAGTACCGCCGTGGTGTACTCATGCTACTCTTCTGCACACTTTTGTTGTGCAGATCCAGGTACATCAGGACATGCTCATATCAGGTGATTCAGTAGCGCTTGGGGAGACCTCGAGGTATGATCTGCTACGTCCGCGGATCCGGAGGCCCTCCTTCTATTCTGATAGTTCTAGTAGATGGTTTCCTTCATTTCATTGTTTTAGATACTCTTTGCACATAGAGCCACAGTTATATTTCTTTTAGTCTGTGTTACCCGTGGGATTTCGGGTCTTGGTGGTATTTTTATGCAGTGTGTTGACGAGTGTATGTGCCAAGCGGCACGGATTACATTCCTATTTATATCATTTTCCGCTATTTCTTGTTTAAAATTCATAAACTTGTACATTCCGCAAAGTGTTAGGCTTACCTAGTCGTGGGGACTGGGTGCCATCACGCCATGTTCACGATTGGTGAACTAGGGTCGTGACAAGTTGGTATCAAAGCTCTAGGTTCATAGGAGTCACGGGACACAGACCGGTTACTTAGATTCTCACTGATCGATACGGAGACGTCTGTATTTATCTACGAGGGGCTATGTAACTGTTTAGGAAACTCTTCAATTCTTTGAATTCCTTATCGTGCGTCATTTATTCAGTTGAAGCCTATGTCATATGTTCTTTTGCATCCACTCATGTATTGAAATTGCGCACTCGGTATCAAGTATGCGCCAACGGTTCGTGACGCTGCAGAGAGATCTCAAGGAAGTCAAGAATTTACTCAACCATTGTTACCGCGTGTCATCCATATCGATAATGCAATAGAATTGAGAGATCTTCAACTGTGCACATGGGGTGCACTAGGTTCTGACATTCAGTTGATAAGTATGGTCTTGAGAAGGTTTACTTAACTGCCTAATCGTCACAGTAAAGGTAGAATCACAAGGTGGATGTAGATCTAAAGATAGTTAGTGGTAATAAAGACTATATGGTTCATATGAGATATCTATTTAGCGAAGAATTCAGCCAGCCGAGATACTGGAGGAAATGAGTTTAACTGTCTTAAGAAGGACATGTACCAAACCAATGTCTTGGGTTGTCTTATGATGAAGACGTACATATGATAAAGGCTATTATCGTGGATTAGCAAGATGTATCTTTAAGGCTTCGTGCTAACCGAAAGGATTTCACTATCAACGACCAAATTATGGGTCATGTATCATATCAGATTTGGCTCGCACTGTATTTAGGTGCTATTCAAAAAGTTCTTTGAAACTTGTGGAAGAGTAAGAGTTGAGACTCGTATGGTATGACGTTGGGACTTTTGATGTTCCTGTGTCCATAATAATTCTACATTTCATTATCAGTAGGGAAGACTTCGGCAAAGGCTACATGGTGCTTCGTAGGTGTGAGAATCACAGTATGTCTTAAGCTATCGTGGTAAAGAATGTTCGATACATAGAGCGGGAATATGCTTGGTTGTATTGGGATGAGTTCATACCCTATGGTGTTAGAGTGCTAATATAGCACAGTGGTTATATTCGTTGGATCAAGTGAGTTGCAGTTGAATAATAGTAAATGACTTGAGAGAATGGTTATAATGTGTTCGAGAGTCGTGTAATAGTGGCTTTGGGCTAAGTGGGAGAGTCCCACCGCTTAAGATTGGATCGCATGGTTAATTACCCGTGTGAATTATGGATACCAGCGTATTATTGTGTTATTGCAGCCACGGGAAAAGGACCATGTGTGGCAATTTGAGTATATGTATTGTTGAATGCATGTTATGTTTAGCCTTACTGGCTCATGTTCAAACTTGAGGGAAAATTCATGATTTATGCCTCGTATAGGTGCAGGCTTTGCGGGAAGTGATTCCGCTGGGTGCTTTATCGAGAGGGTATTCATATGTTATAAAGAAATTCAGTAGAGTTGGTTGCGTATCGGGGCAAGTTAGAACCGGATGGTTCTCAATAGCGGTCCTAGTGAATTCAAGAGGTAAAGTGTGGTGCCCGATAATTCTGAGTCTATAAGTACAGTTGAGGCTCAAGCTTTTGAAGCAACTTATGAAGAAAAGCACAAAACGATCTATGATGTTTTGACTTGTGGTGTAGTATTTGAGAGACATGAAATGGTCGTCGTTCTTGAGATAGCATGGCCTCATGATTTAAGGTCACTCGGGGTAAGTGCGGTTGGAATAAGTTAGGTATTGAAGGAAGATATTAACATTTCTAAGGCAATCAAGGATAACCTGGAAGGAAGTAGATTGATCAGCCATAGTTGAGTTGGCGTATTGGTGTCAATGATCGATTCATGCAACGTGATCGAATTATGCATGTGATTTGTGGCGGTGCATTTGAGACTTGTCGGCCGCAGTGATTAATGTAATTCTGAAGTATTCTTCTGTTAAGGGCCTGTTATGAGTAGGCATATCTCGGAAAGGGTTATGGTGGCTTGGACCACTACTTAGAGATTGGCATATTCAACGATTATGAGAACTCACCGTGTGTTGCTATAGTTCTCCTGAAATGAGTTAAATGGAAGGTCTTATGTGATGAAGTATTAGCCTATCGTCAGTTCTAGAGCTATGATGGAAATTGTGTCTATCGTATATCGGCACGTGGGGTGCAACGAGTAGTATGAAATTTGAAGGACTAAGGTCACAGTTTGGTCAATGAATGTGATATAAAGAGCTCGGATGAGCAGGGAAAGAGTGTCGGTGTTTTGAGTAAGATGGGTATTAGCATCGGTATCATTTGAGGTCGGTGTTCTATGAGAAAGGCTTTGCATCCCGGTTAGGGACTCCTGATCGCTTTTCAGGTGTTAGTGCAGCCGGTGGGCTGAATGTGCAAGTCCGTTTAATTATTCGGAAGATGGTGGGAGCTTGACCCACAAGAAGATTGTATAGGTGTGACTTGTAGTCACTTGATTGGTTAGAAATTTAAACCAAGTATGAGGAGTTTGGTGATATCATCCATTTGAGAACTTATGCCTGGAGGGCACTCTGCTTATTGGGTTATAGACCTGTGAAATACTATTGACTTATCTTGGCACGACCATGATAGACTTAAGGTCGGTGGATAGATTTAAATGTGGAAGTGAGCCTTGCGTCAGGCCAGTTATGTTTCTTCCAGCAATGCGCCCTTTATGAAGGGATAGTCACGGTCTTATTTCGCGGTTGGTTAATTCATGTAAGATATATTGTGCCGTATGAGTGTGAGACGGCTTGGTAAGTTCCTTATGTGTTGGGGTTCCGCTCAGCGGTGATGTTATAGGAGCATGATGGCTCTTGAGACTCAGATCTTATATCGCACCTCAGTTGTGCTGGAGTTGTAGCCTATAGCGCTATATGTTTCATTGTGTCTGATATCATGCACCTTAGTGTGCTTATGATCGATAGTCAGTATTTTGATGTGACGAACTATTCAGCTCGACATATGACTCCTTGTGTGAGTTTTATATTGTTGGGATCGGGTGGCACGCCACCATGGTTATATTGTTGGGATCGGGTGGCACACCGCCATGGTTATATTGTTGGGATCGGGTGGCACACCGCCATGGTTATATTGTTGGGATCGGGTGGCACGCCGCCATGGGCATATTGTTGGGATCGGGTTGCACGCCGCAACAATGTGGTGTCTATTTCGGTGTCTATAATTGCTTTTATGTGTTATGTTTCCTATTTTCTGAGGAGGCCCATGTTTATGTGAGAGCTGAATAATTCTCTCTAGTTTTCGCCTTCCTTTGTATCACGTACGTATTAGTGGATTAGTAGCACATTGTGTCATCTTGTGGGACTTTTGATTATGTCCGATGTGGCTTATCGCCTGAGCAGTTCGTACTGGGTGAGATGATATTATGTGATTTGGGGTTAGTGCAAATTGATTATATGAAGTATACTATAGAGGAAATGATCATCCTCTGGTTTAGGACAGGGTAATGGATCTTGTCAGGAGTATAGACCAATGAATTGTTGATTCAGTAGTTGGTTATGGATATCAACACATCTCTTCCATCGTGTCGGTATTGTAAAGGTTGGAACGAGACCTATGTAGATCATGAGGTGTGATGGGAGCATCTGATTCGTTGAATTTTTGGCTAATTTGATCATAAAATATTATTGTGGTCTTGTGGATTTTGAGTTGCAAGGTAAGAATCCAGCAAGGTTATGCAGAGTCATGTTTGAGGACGGCGTTTGAGGAATATTGAGCGATCTCTTGATGAAAACAAGCCCGACATAGAATTCCGAATGTTGGAATTAGGCTCTAAGACTTAATTGCTTAAACAAGAGGGAATATCTTCAGATATATCAGGCTAATGTGCTCAGCCGAGTCTTAGATTTATTGCCCCTTTTTAGATTTTGAGGCGTGTTGGGGAGGTTGCTTATGAGTTGGCCTTACCTCCCAGCCTAGCCGGAGTTCACCCCGTGTTTCATGTCTCCATGCTCCGGAGATACCATGGTGACCCGTCGCATGTGTTGGATTTCACATCTATTCAGGCTAGACAAGGATCTGTCTTATGTTGAGGAGCCAGTAGCCATTCTAGACAGGCAGGTTAGAAAGCTAAGGTCAAAGAACATCGCTTCGGTAAAGGTTCGGTGGCGGAGCCAGCCGGTCGAGGAGGCGACTTGGGAGACCGAGCAGGATATGCGCAGCCAGTACCCTCATCTTTTCACTACTCCAGGTATGTTTTCTATGCTCGTTCGAGGACGAACGAATCTTTAAGTGTGAGAAGATGTAACGACCCGACCGGTCGTTTTAGAAAATTACGCCCCAATCCCTAACTTAACTGTTCCCCTAAGTTCATTTCTGCTATTGTGGGTTGCCGGGAGAGTCGGTTCCGAAATTTTGAGCATTTTGGGACACTTAGTCCCTAAATAAGAGCTTTGAAACTAGAAAACGGTCCGTAGCCGGAACAATGTTAAGACCATCTCGGAACAGAAATTCGATGGTTCCATGAGCTCCGTCAAGTGATTTCGGGGTTGGGAGCGCGTTCGGAATATATTTTGGAGGTCCGTAGCTCAATTAGGCTTGAAATGCCGAAGGTTGAAATTTTGGTGAATCCGAACGATGGGTGAGATTTTGATCCGGGGGTCGGAATGGAATTCCGACAATTTCTGTAGCTTCGTTATGTGATTTTGGATATGTCCGCAAATTTTCAGGTCATTCGGACGTCGTTTGGTCGGGTTTTTGATCGAATATGCAATTCGGAAAGTTTTAAGAAATTTAGGCTTGAATTCGATGTGAATTATGGGTTTTGATGTTGTTAGACGTGTTTTGATGATTAGAATAAGTTCGTATCATGTTTTGGAATAGGTTAGTGGTTTTCGTTGGGATCCCGGGGGCCTCGGGATGAATCCGAGGGTCAAATCGGGCTATTTCTTGCATTTTGGAAATGCTGTTAACTGCTGGTGTGTGCTGCAGACGAATGCTCTATGCGATCGCAATGGGCTAATGCGATCGCATAGAAGGTTTTGGAGAGGCCAAAAATTTGTTCTATGCGATCGCGGGCATGGATATGCGATCGCATAGTTCTGGAAAGTTGTTCTATGCGATCGCGTACGGTCCTATGCGATCGCATAGTGTATAGAGAAGAGGGGTCCCAGGTCCAACTTTTGTTCTATGCGATCGCGGAGCAGGGCATGCGATCGCATAGTTATATTTCGGTAAGCATTGCGATCGCATTGAGGTCTATGCGATCGCATAGAGTAGTTTGGCGAGGGTCAAAATTTGTTCTATGCGATCGCAACAGGGATCATGCGATCGCATAGAGTAAAAATGTCTGGCAGTGACTTAAGTCCAGAAACATTTCAGCCGCGACCCTCATTCGCAAAAACGCCATTTTTGAGCTCCAAGAGAGGATTTTGAAAGGGAAACGTTGGGAAATCATCGGGAAATCATCGGGGGTAAGTTTCTTGACCTTAATTCGTTGGTTTATCATGAAATCCGTGATTATTTCACCGAAATTGGAAGATTAAAGGTGGGTTTGAGCCCTAGGCCTAAATGTTAGAAAATCTCTGATTTGAGTGGGCAAATGGAGTCCGATTTTGGTAAATTTTATATGCCTAGACTCGTGTTGAGATAAGGAACCCGAAAATATAATTTTCGTGATTTTTCGATAAGCGTACCGAAAGTCGGGTTTTGGCAACTTGTGGGTTTTAGTGCATTTTGAGTTATTTTGATTGGGTAATACCCAATTGGCCTATTTTGATGTGATTCTATTGATTTTTATCAGATACTACACTTGTGGAGGCCGACATTCGCGGCAAGAAGGTTATTTCTTAGCGGTTTTGTACCGGAATTGAGGTAAGTGGCTTGTCTAACCTCGTGTGGGGGAATTTTCACCCCTAAGATATTATGTGATAGTTTAAATGCCTTGTACGCGAGGTGACGGGTGTGTACATGCACTGGTTGTTGAACACGTACTTTATTTAAAATGTTCGACGAGCAATATTTCTGTCTTTGGCTGTTAAATTTGATATTTTTACCCGGTAGTGGTTAGAAGAGCATGATTAGGTAGCACTTAACCGTTTAGTTGTCTAATTGCCTTATTTGAACTCCTTGATAATTATTGGCACTATTGTTTTTTCGGTGAAGTTATAGTTAAGCATAATTATTCTCTCTGTGGATTTCCTTTATTGGCTGTGCTTGTGGACTGCGGGTTCGATTCCCGGAGACCCAGGGCTGTGGGTTCGATTCCCGGAGACCCGGCGTGATATTGGTAGGGACTACGGGTTCGATTCCCGAGATCCTGAGTTATTGGTAGGGACTACGGGTTCGATTCCCGAGATCTTGAGTTATTGGTAGGGACTACGGGTTCGATTCCCGAGATCCCGAGTTATTGGTAGGGACTACGGGTTCGATTCCCGAGATCCTGAGTTATTGGTAGGGACTGCAGGTTCGATTCCCGGAGATCCTGAGTTATTGATTATTTATTGAGACATGGGCTGCGGGTTCGATTCCCGGAGACCCAGAGGTATTGTCAATGGGATTGTGGGTTCGATTCCCACAGGTCCTGGACTTGTTAATTGAGTTTGTTACTTGTTGTTAGTTTTAATTGTAGACGGTTGCAGTAATCATTTATTGTTGTTATTTCAGAATAATTATCATTTAAACTGCTTATTATTGTTACTATCATTTTTGTAATTGTTTTCTCTCAGTAGGGCCCTGACCTTCCTCGTCACTACTCCATCGAGGTTAGGCTTGGCACTTACTGAGTACCGCCGTGGTGTACTCATGCTACTCTTCTGCACACTTTTGTTGTGCAGATCCAGGTACATCAGGACAGGCCCATACTAGGTGATATCAGCAACACACTTGGAGACCTCGAGGTATGATCTGCTACGTCCGCGGATCCGGAGGCCCTCCTTCTATTCTGATAGTTCTAGTAGATGTTTTCCTTCATTTCGTTGTTTTAGATACTCTTTGCACATAGAGCCACAGTTGTATTTCTTTTAGTCTGTGTTACCCGTGGGATTCCGGGTCTTGGTGGTATTTTTATGCAGTGTGTTGACGAGTGTATGTGCCAAGCGGCGCGGATTACATTCCTATTTATATCATTTTCCGCTATTTCTTGTTTAAAGTTCATAAACTTGTACATTCCGCAAAGTGTTAGGCTTACCTAGTCGTGGGGACTGGGTGCCGTCACGACATGTTCACGATTGGTGAACTAGGGTCGTGACAAGTACTCATATTAGGCATAAACACTTCAAATAGTATTGAATGAGTTCTTCAAAAATATGTATACTACACATACATAAAAATGATCGAGAACTCCATGTCAGAGTAAATAATCCCACGATAAAAAATGAGAGTTTTACATCTAAAACAAGATAAAGGTATGCAAATATGCCGCCAAAATAAAGCTCACTGTGAACAAACACGCAACTTATATTCGGCTCAACAACGACCATTCAAGCCAAATATATAAGCCTTTATTAATGGCTAATTGTATTATGACTCGGATCGATTATCCCGTAAATCTCAAATATTATTTTGGACATTTGTCCCTCTCTACTTGGAAGTATATTCATATACTCCAATTTGGATTTAAAATCCAATTAGATTAAATGTCTCTTCAGGACAAATTTACTAAGATATATATTTATCTAGGATCAATATTTCCTGAAACTCAATGTCTTACCGAGATCAATACTCCCATAAATTTTAATGGGGTCAATACTCTTGTAAATCCTACCGGGATTAATATTCTCTCAGACTATACTCGGATCAATCGATTCTATTTTACGCCTAAATGAAAAGGAGACATCCTATTCATAGCATTTAAAAGTTAGACACCCAAAGGTGCAACTTTAGACATCGCATATGTAATGATGCATTCAAACTTATATTTTAAGTCCAAATGATTAAGTATGAGCACTCAAATAATTTTCTAAAGTGTCAAGAAAAACTTGTACTCGGAAAAATTTCCTAAAATGCCAAATGATGATATTAGACCCGAAAGATATGAGGAACACTGTATTATTCTCGGTATAGGTTACAACCCTTTTGAAAAAAGGGTTAAGCAATCATCATCTAAGTATATACCTCCGAGTATCGTATGTTTTCCCTTTTCAGAAAATGGACCACATGGAAGGAATAATCAAATGCTCGAGATTTCATGCTTTAAAGCTCTAACACTTGGGGGACAATATATATGAAATGCAAAGAAGACTAGACAAATGAAAATCCAAGTCAAGCCTAAGGTCTACCCAACAAATCGAAAGTTAAGAGCAAAGTCATGAGCTAAGGCCAAAGAAAAACCTTATAGGCTAAAAGGCAATGTAATGAAAATCTTGTGAATTATTCAAGTGAAATGAGGTTATAAATAAAAACCTTGTATAGTGAAACGAGGATGAATAAAAACCTCGTGTAGTGAAACAAGGTTATGAGTAAAAACCTTATGTATTATTCAAAATATTAAAACAGGTTACAAGTAAAAACCTTGTGTTTTATTTCCTTTTTTGAAATCTGTTACAAGAAAAATAGTTACGAAAGAGTTATAGATGATACTTAAATAAATATAAAGTATTATGAAAAATAAAATGCTACAAAACTTTCCTCAAAGTTGTTCAAAGAAACATGTATGTTTCTATCTCTTCTTTTGTATATTTACACCATTATGAAGTTGAGACGTCTTCTTCATTAAGTGTCATGCATAAAAGGGACCTCTTTTATAATTCGTTCTTATTCAAAAAACTCACGGAGCATTAAAGCATTTTTAATGCAAAGTTATAGGGTAAAACAAAAAATCAAACATTAAAATGAGCAGAAAATAAAGCCTAATATATATATATATATATATATATATATATATATATATATATATATATATATATATATATATATATATATATATATATATATATATACACACACATATACATATATCAAACTTTGCAAATATAAGGCAAAGATTTGTCTTCAAACCCCTAAACAAGACAAGGGTAAACCAACTGATTATTGACTAAAGGAACATAAGCGGTGGAGTTATCATCTGAATCTTTAAGTTCTGCACTCGTTTTTCCTTTGTCCGATTTTTGTCCCTATTGGATTTTTCCGGCAAGGTTTTTAATGAGGCAGAGACAAGGATGAAAAGGATAAAATCTTCCACTTTCCGGTCACATCATAGTGAGTAACAGGAAAGTGGGGGGACTATCTGTATTGTGAAAATTAGACTCGCCACGTGGGTCTATCAAATGGCAACACGTGTCAACAAAGTTTGAAGAAAAATGAAGAATGACATGTAAAGATGATATGTGAAATACCCTCGGTACCGAACATACTCGTACCGTGCCTGTTAGCCATGGAACGGATCATCATAAAATAGCTCATAACAGGTGCGGGTGAATATCTCATAATTACAAATGAGGAAAGAATCAACTACTTCCGGATGATATGGGATTTACCATAATTATACCATCAGTTACTAATCAATTATGTAACGTACAATAAATACAATAAATGATTGTAACGGTCATAACAAGGTAGTCAATTATAAGATTAACTCAACAGGCATGAGATTGACACGATAGGCACGATATTGACACAACAGGCATGGGATTGACTCACTTAATAAGCACGAGATTGACACGACAATCACGGGATTAACACAACAGGAACGTGATTGAATCAATAGGCACGGGATTGACTCACTTAAAAGGCACGAGATTGACTTAACGGGCACGAGATTGACTCATTAATTACGGAATTAACTCATCAGTTATGCAATTAACTAATCAGTTACGGAATTCCAGCATTTACACAGCTGTTACAAGTCTTCCAAAAGTAATGGATGGATTGAGTAAATGCTCATAATGGACCCATAATTCAAGGAGACTAGTTACTTAGATTTAGCCCTATAAATAAGCGATTCCTTCGGATCTTAGGTGCGACCTTAGGTAGTGACATATTTTTACCACCGTCAAGGGAATGTAATTTTCTTCTCCACAATTCTATACATTGTAATATTCATAGCATCTTGCTCTCAAGTAAGCCATAGTTTGGCCTTTCAAGCTATGTTCAGCTCATTATCCTATCAAGGATCATTCAATAAGAATTATTTTTTATTTGCTTTATTTTTGTTATATTATTTATCATTGAATTTATTTTCCACTTCTCTATCACGTTGTATTAACGAAATTTTATATCTTTCGAATTGAATCGGTTGCTTCTGGCCCGTCACATAAAATTATAGCTTTGAATGAAATTCTATTTGTTTGGTTAAACAGTGACACACATGTATTACTTGTCTAAATAAAACTTCAAGAATCATAGGTGTTTGATGGTTGGTGATTCTCTTCACTACTTAGCATTACAAATAAGACTTCAGCTTTTTTGTATAACCTCAGCACACCGTATTGAAGGGAGGTGCCATGGTGTATGTTATTTGTTGATGACATAGTTCTAACTGATGAGACGCGATGTGGCTTTAACGAGAGGCTGGAGGTTTGGAGATAGACCTTGAGTTTAAGGGTTTCAAATTGAACATGACTAAGACAAAATAACTGGAGTGCAAGTTCAGTGCCAATTCGAAGGAAACAGGCATGAACTTGAAGCTTGAATCACAGGTCATCCCCAAAAGAGGCAGTTTCAAGTACCTTGGGTAGATTATCCAGGAGGTGGGTGTCAATGACGATGTCTCACCGTATAAAGGTGGAGTAGATGAAATAAAAGTTTGCATATTGAGTGGAAAATTTTATTTTGCTTCTCAAACAACTGACATTAGTTGTATGAGGCAACATTTTTGTCTCACAGTTTTATGGATCCAAATTTTTATAAACCCAAAAGTATAAGATTGTGGTCCACAAATTTGTGAGACGAAACGGAGACTCATACAACTAGTGTCAGTTGTATGAGACACAAAATAAAATATCTCCATTTAGAGTCATGTATGATAAGAAAGTGCCATTGATTCTCAAATATAAAGTGGTGGTTAGACCAATAATGTTGTATAGGGCAGAATGTTGGCCGGTTAAGAACTCACATATTCAGAAGATAAAAGTAACAGAAATGAGAATGTTGAGGTGGATGTGTGGGCATACTAGGATGGATAAGATTAGGAATGAAGATATTTGGGAGAAGGTGGACGTGGCTCCTTCAGATGATAAGGTGTGGGAATCATGGGTCAGATGGTTCGGACACGTACATAGGAGAAGCCTGAATGTCTGGTAAGAAGGTGTGAGTGGTTGGCTTTGGTGAGTATGAAAAGAGATAAAGGAAGTCTTAAGAAATATTGGATAGTGGTGATCATGCAGGACATACGTGGCTTCAGATTTTCGAGGACATGCTCCTTGATAGGAAGATGTGGAGGTCGAACATCAAGGTTGTAAAGTAGGAATTAGTTGAGTATTTTTCTACTACGTATCAAGTATAAGGATAGTCTGATAGGGTTGTGTCTTAGACTGTTAGTGGTTAATGTTATTTTTCACATTATTCTTTCATTTTCCATAGTACCGGACCTTATTTACTTGTCATTATTATTATTTTTCATCTATTTTCTGGTTCTTATGACGTTGTTATTATCTCTATGATTTATGTTGATTGATACTGAGTTATTATCTCTTTTCGTCTTCTTAAGTTGATGGTCTATTAGAAACAACCTCTCTACTCCCTCAGGATAGCGATAAGGTATATATATACACTACCCTCCCCAAACCCCACTTGTGAAATTTCATTGAGTTGGTGTTATAGTATAACTTCAGCACACCATTCTCTATTGTTGAAATTCCAGTTGGCTCAAATATAGAACTGGAAAGGATTTTGACAATGCAAAACATAACATCTTTTGCATAGTTTAGAAAAAGGCAATGTATATCAAGTGATAAGATTATAAATGCAAACACCAAAAGCCAAGAATCCAAGTTCACGAGTGTTCAAGGCAATCCGGTGCACTAAGCTTCCTCTATACGCGAGGTTCGAGAAAGGGCCGGACTACAAAAGTCTATTATACGCAGTCTTAACCCGCATTTCTGTAAAATTCTAGATAAATAAAAAAGGGATACTAGTTGAATCGCAACAAAGAAAAGCAAAGGCATCCTCACTACCACAAAAACCAGAGATATCTTAACTGTTCATAGAACTTAACCAAGATAATTTGCCTGGTTAACAAAGTAAAAGCTCTTTCTTCCGTTCCTCTTTGCTCTTCTAACGTCTCGCTAATTTGGATTATTATTATGAGATCACCATAATCAATCTTCAAGCTGACTGTTTGGGGCCGAAGTGAACTCCAGAAGCCACACCTAGAATAATCAGAGGAACCAATTGGAGGAGCTTGATGATGAAATCTATCGTTTTGTCCTGGTTGTAATGAGGTTTCTTTGGCAGAGTATACTTGACCTTTGTTGGTATGATGGAAGAATCAATATCACCTACATAATACTCATCCAACACTGCTCGAGCACTGGTGCTGTGACCAATATCCTCAAAACCATCAGTAGCATCCATTCCTGCAAAAAGAAACGGTTATCTCGGACCACCTCTCAGAAAAAGCAGCCTACTTGTTGGGCACCGTGTACTTATAGCTTCTACAATAAGCAAATGAATGTGGCCGGTGCATGGTGAACGGTTCATCAATGTCACGACCCAAATCCGGTCGTGATGGCGCCCAACAATCAAGCTAGGCCAGCCAGACCAACAATTACTTATTTCATCTAATACCAGTCCCAAATGGACAACCCAAGAAGAATATATGAGTTTAAGAACTCCAATAATAATAATAATGAACGAAATACCGACACTCCCAAAGATCTGGAGTCACAAGTCTAGAGCCTCTAGCAAAACCCAACAGGAATAGAGAGTACTGTATAGAAATACTCAAATCCGAATACAAAATACAAATAACAACGGGAAAGGAGAGGAGAAGCTAGGTTCTGCGAACGTAGGCAGCTACCTCAGCAACTCGATATGACACTGCAAACGCTGGAAATGCCTGACTACTGCTCCTGAGTACCTGAGTCTGCACACAAAAGGTGCAGGGAGTAGGGGTGAGTACTAAGTACTCAGTGAGTAATAAATATATAAAAGTAGCTGAAAATAAGAAATCCACAGAATACCACAATATGAAGCTACACTACAGTCCGAATCTCCTACGAACTAGCATCAACAGTACAATTCAACTACCACAGAGTAATTCAACAAATAAAGATGCAATGCAATGCACATAACCGCTACGGCGTGTAGCCCGATCCAATTTAACGTCGACGACGCTCACTGGGGGTGTGTACAGACTTCGGAGGGGCTCCTACAGCCCAAGCGCAATACTGCTGCGGCGTGCAGCCCGATCCTCATATCAACCACTGCGGCGTGCAGCCCGATCCCATGCTCAATCCACAATAAGCAAATAAGTCACAAAA
Source organism: Nicotiana noctiflora (assembly GCA_032618575.1). NCBI lineage: Eukaryota > Viridiplantae > Streptophyta > Magnoliopsida > Solanales > Solanaceae > Nicotiana > Nicotiana noctiflora. The sequence goes on along the minus strand of JASVEL010006090.1, from coordinate 227,004 downwards.
CAGTTCATTTTTCTTACTTCCAGTTTCCAGTTCATAATTTATGAAAAATACTTTAACTTTATTAATTTTGCAAAAGCCGGTGACTTAGCATTTCAAAAAGGTGATTTCAATTTTCAGGACTGAGATCAGTGATTTAAGCAATAATAGCTATCACATAAATATTGTCCTCTAAGGACGCTACAGATCGGCACAAGGCCCCAAACAAGGCTTACAGCCCACAAATATATAAAATACGATGTATTTCCAACACTAATAACATATTATTCATTTCCGGGATGGACCAAGTCTCAATCCCCAGTCACAATCAATCCCGCACCTGCCACGGTGTGCGAGCCACGCCCTACTAGCGTCACAATATGCTAAGCCGGGGTTTCGAACCCTCAGGCTACCATATACACAAACTACTCACCTCTAGCCGACCGTAGACTCGTCCGCGATGCCTTTTCCTTTGAAATTCGCTGCCTCGTGTGTAGAATCTAGTCAAATAACAATAATTATATCAAATACGGGTCAAAGAATCATAACCCACTTCAATTTACATGAAATTCGCATAAATACACTAAGTTGGTAAAACCCGACCCCGGGCCCCCTGCTCGGAAAATTCCGAAATTAGAACCAACGCGACCCTCATCTCGCCACGAGTCCGTGCATATAAAATTTATCGAAATCGGAATTCAAATGGCCTTCCAAATCCAAAAATCCCGTTTTCAATACTTAGGCCAGATTCTTCAAAATTCTACCTAAATTCATGAAGATTGATGTTAATTCTACCATAAAATGAAGTTTTTGAGTCAAGAATCTTACCTCCGACGAATACCCGATGATTTCTCAGTGATTTCCTCGAGTTTCTTCTCTCTAGGGCTCAAAATTATGTTTTGGGGGTGTAAACCCGTAAGCCTTCTGTTCTGTGATATAAATTCACTGCCAGAACATTTTGTTCTACGCGTTCGCGTGAGCTCCCACGCGTTCGCGATGTTCAACTTCCAGCTACCCTTCGCGAACGTGACGCCAACCACGCGTTCGCGATGCTCAAACTCCCAGCTGCCCAAATTCTTTCTACGCGTTCGCGATACACCTCCCGCAAACGCGAAGCACACTCCCACGACCCTGCGCGAACGCGACCCTAGGAACGCGATCGCGTTGCTCAACACCCCTGGCCTACGCGAACGTGACACCCCGACCGCGAACGCGATGCATTGATTCGCCTGACCTTCGCGAACGCGGCCCATGCCATGCGAACGCGAAGGCTTAAATGCCTGGACAGAACCTGCAGTTTTTCTGCAGATTTTTGCCAAGTCCAAATGCCCGGTTGATGGTCCGAAATCATCCCGAGGCCCCCAGGACCCCAACGAAAACCACCAACGTACTCCAAAACATGATACGAACTTGTTCCAATCATAAAAACACCATACTAAACATCAAAATCACCATTTACTCACGAATTCAAGCCTAAGTTTCTTCAAAACTTTCAAAACTAACATTCAATCCAAAACCCGATCAAACGATGTCCGAATGACCTGAAAATTTGCGGACATATCCAAAATCACATAACGAAGCTACAGAGAAATTGTCGGAATTCCATTCCGACCCCCGGATCAAAATATCACCTACTATCCGGTTTTCGCCAAAATTCAACCTTCGCCAATTCAAGCCTAAAACTACACCGGACCTCCGAATTCAATTCCGATTGCTCTCCTAAGTCATAAATGATCCCCCGGAACTAGTCGAATCATCGAATCCGGTTCCGAGCACTCTAACTCAATAGTCAACTCTTGGTTGACTTCCCATATTCAAGCTTCCTTCAAACATGCTATTTGTTTCATTTTCAATCCAAATCACTCCTAACTCACCCGATATACTCCAATACTGATATAAAAGCATAAGATATGTAAATGCAAGGTAACGGGGTGTTAATTCCCGTAACGACGGGCCGGGTCGTTACATTCTCCCCAACTTAAACAAATGCTCGTCCGCGAGCGGGTTAAGAAACATACATAGAGTATCAAACAAGTGTTGATATCTGTTCCGCATCTCCTGCTCGGTCTCCCAAGTTGCTTCCTCCATGGGACGACCTCTCCACTGCACTTTCACTGAAGCTATATCCTTGGATCTCAGCTTACGAACCTGTCGACCCAAAATGGCTACTGGTTCCACATCATAAGTCAAATCCTCATCTAGCTGTATCGTGCTGAAGCCTAACACATGAGACGGGTCTCCGACATACTTCCGGAGCATAGATACATGGAACACCGGGTGAACTCCCGACAAACCGGGTGGCAAAGCAAGCATATAAGCCACCTCCCCAACTTTCCTAAGCACCTCAAAAGGTCCAATAAACCTTGGGCTCAACTTCCCTTTCTTTCCAAACCTCATAACACCCTTCATAGGCGAAACCTTCAACAACACCTTCTCACCTACTGAATAAGACACATCTCGGACCTTCCGGTCCGCATAACTCTTCTGACACGACTGAGCTGTGCGAAGTCTCTCCTGAATCACCTTCACCTTGTCTAAGGCATCTTGGACTAACTCCGTCCCCAACAACCTAGCCTCGCCGGGCTCGAACCAACCGACTGGAGACCTACACCGTCTCCCATATAAAGCTTCATACGGTGCCATCTGAATACTGGACTGATAGCTATTATTATAAGCAAACTCCGCCAAAGGCAAATAATCAGCCCACGAACCACCAAAATCAATGACACAAGCACGCAACATGTCCTCCAATATCTGAATAGTACGCTCAGACTGTCCATCCGTCGGTGGATGAAATGTTGTGCTCAGCTCTACCTGTGAACCCAACTCTCACTGAAATGTCCTCCAGAACTAAGAAGTGAACTGGGTACCTCTGTTTGATATAATAGAAATGGGAACTCCATGCAATCTCACTATCTCACGGATGAATATCTCTGCCAACCGCTCTGAGGAATAAGTAGTACACACTGGGATGAAGTGAGCTGACTTGGTCAACCTATCCACCACCACCCAAACTGAATCAAACTTCCTCGCCGTCCGAGGGAGTCCACTAACAAAGTCCATAGTAATCCTTTCCCACTTCCACTCCGGAATATCAATACGCTGGAATACACCACCAGGTCTCTGATGCTCATACTTGACCTGCTGACGGTTTAGACACCGAGCCACATGGCTCACAATATCTTTCTTCATCTTTCTCCACCAGTAATGCTGCTTCAAATCCTGATACATCTTCGCGGCTCCTGGATGAATAGAATACCGCGAGCTATGGGCCTCCTCCAATATCAACTCACGAAGGCCATCAACATTGGGCACGCATATCCGGCCCTGCATCCGCAATACACCATCACTATCAATAGTGACATCTCTGGCATCATCATGCCGAACTCTATCCTTAAGGACAAGTAAGTGTGGATCATCATACTGGCGCTCTCGAATACGATCATATAAAGAAGAACGAGCAACTACACAAGCCATCACCCGACCGGGCTCAGAAATATCCAGCCTCACCATCCGATTAGCTAACGCCTGAACATCAACTGCAAGGGGTCTCTCCCCAACTGGAATATACGCCAAACTGCCCATACTAATAGCCTTCCGGCTCAATGCATCAGCCACTACATTGGCTTTCTCGGGATGATACAAATAGTAATATCATAGTCTTTAAGCAACTCAAGCCATCTCCGCAGCCTCAAATTTAGATCTTTCTGCTTAAACAAATGCTGAAGGCTGCGGTGGTCTGTATATACATCACAAGATACACCATATACGTAATGCCTCCAAATCTTCAAGGCATGAACAATAGCAGCTAATTCCAAATCATGAACAGGGTAGGTTCTTCTCGTGGGGCTTTAGCTGACGAGAAGCATATGCAATAACTCTACCCTCCTGCATCAACACACAACCGAGTCCAACTCTAGAAGCATCACAATACACCGTATATGACCCTGAGGCTGATGGCAACACAAGTACTGGAGCTGTGGTCAAAGCCTCTTTGAGCTTCTGGAAGCTCTCCTCACATTCATCAGACCACACAAATGGAGCATTCTTCCGTGTCAACTTAGTCAACGGTGAAGCAATAGATGAGAAACCCTGAACAAACCGGCGATAATAGCCTGCCAAGCCGAGAAAACTCCGAATCTCTGTAGCTGAGGAAGGTCTGGGCCAATTCTGCACTGCCTCGACCTTCTGTGGATCAACCCGAATACCATCACTGGACACTACCAGAAAACCGACAGTATCAAGCCAGAACTCACACTTAGTGAATTTTGCATAAAGTTTCTCTTCTCTCAACCACTGCAATACCACCCTCAAATGATGTGCATGCTCCTCCTGGCTGCGTGAATATACCAGAATGTCATCAATAAACACAATTACAAAAGAATCAAGGTACGGCCGAAACACACTATTCATCAAGTGCATGAATGTTGCTGGGGCATTAATCAACCCGAAAGACATCACCAGGAACTCGTAGTGCCCATATCGCGTCCTGAACGCTGTCTTCATAATATCCGAGTCCCTGATCTTCAACTGATGATAGCCCGATCGAAGATCAATCTTAGAAAATACACTAGCTCCCTGGAGCTGATCAAATAGGTCCTCAATACGAGGCAATGGGTACTTATTCTTTACTGTTACCTTGTTCAGCTGCCTGTAATCAATGCACATTCTCATTGTGCCATCTTTCTTCTTCACGAACAACACCGTTGCACCCCAAGGTGACACACTCGGACGAATGAAACCCTTATCTAAGAGTTCCTGAAGTTGTTCCTTCACTTCTTTTAACTCCGATGGTGCCATGCGATAGGGAGGAATAGAAATGGGCTAAGTGCCCGGCACCAAGTCAATACCAAAATCGATATCTCTGTCAGGCGACATGCCCGGCAGGTCTGCTGGAAATACATCCGGAAACTCCCTCACAATGGGGACCGAATCAAGACTGGGTGTCTCAGCCTCAACATTTCTAATGAAGGCCAAATAAGATAAACAACCCTTGCCAATCATTCTTTGGGCCTTTATATAAGAAATCACCCTGTTAGACACATAATCAGTCAAGCCACGCCAATTGATCCTCGGATTACCTGGAATAGCTAGTGTGACTGTTTTGGCATGACAGTCCAGAATCGCATGGTAAGGAGATAGCCAATCCATGCCTAGAATTACATCGAAATCTACCATGCCCAGTAGTAATAAATTAACTCGGGTCTCCAGACCCCCAAAAGTAATAATATAGGATCGATATACCTGATCCACAACAGTATCCCCCACGGGGGTAGACACATGTACGTGCAAAGCAAGAATACCACGGGTCATACCCAAATAATGTGCAAAATAAGTAGAGACATAAGAATAGGTGGATCCGGGATCAAATAAGACAGTAGCATCCCTGTGGCAGACTGAGATAATACCTGAAATGACCGCATCTGAAGCACTAGCATCCTTCCTATCCGGAAGAGCATAGAAACGAGCTTGACCTCCACCAGTACGATCCTCGCCCCTGGGGCGACCTCTGGATACCTGGCCACCAGTCCTAGCCGACTGTGCTGGCGCCGAAGAAACAGGAGTAGAAGACGAGGGCCGATCCCTCTGCTGAGACCGCTTACGAAGCCACTGAGGACACTCTCTCCCGATATGGCCCAAATCACCGCACTCAAAACAATGGCCTCGAAGATGGAAGAAGGGGTTGCCGAGGACCCCTCGCTACGTATGAACCCTCGTGTCGAAGAAGCGAGGAGTAGCAGCTTTGAGTTGGAAGAGCACTCGGCGTGTGGCCGACTCGCCGACGGCTCCGCCGACCCCGATAACCCCGATGGCCCCGACGACCACGATCCGATGAAACCCCACCGGACTCTGCACGTCCGGACTGATGAGACTTGAAAGAACGACCTCTGGCTATGCCGAGATTGGCCCCTAGACGGAGCACCACCGTAACGCCCGCACCACGAGGCCTCTTAGCCTCTCTCTCCTCCCGCTCTCTACGGCGATCCGTCTCAATGTGACGGGCAGCATCAACCACCTACTCAAAGGTAAACTGTCGAAACTCTCTCCCCGGTCATCAATATGCGGATGGGATAAATAAGACCATCGATAAATCTCCGAATCCTCTCTCTGTCTGTAGGAACCATCCACATGGCATGACGGGCCAACCGTGTGAATCTCATCTCGTACTGATTAACCGTCATATCTCCCTGCTTCAACCACTCGAACCGACGTCGCAGCTCCTCTCTCCGAGACCGAGGCACGTACTTCTCCAAGAATACCGCGGAGAACTGCTGCCAAGTGAGGGGCGCTGCCCCACTGGGCCTACGCCTCTCGAAATCCTCCCACCACCGAAATGCTGCACCTGTGAACCGAAAAGTGGCGAATGAAACACCGCCGGACTCTAGAATACTCGCGGTGCGAAGCATGCACCGACATCCGTCAAGAAAACCCCGGGCGTCCTCGCCCTCAGCGCTCCACCGAATGTCGGAGGCCGTAGCCTCTCGAATCTCTCCAAACGACGCCGCTCATCGTCGGGCATAGCCGGAACCATATAAGCAAGGAGCCGGTGCAACGGGCGCAACCGGCCGAACCGGCTCGGGTGTGCGGGCCACGGGGGTCCGATTCCCTCCCCCTGCCCGTGAAGAAGACGTTGCAGCAGTAGTTGCAACTACCCGAGCTAAGCCAGTGCACACTGATAATATCCGAGCCAAGGTCTCCCGAAGACCCGTATCACAACGGGCACGGCCGGTGCCTGAACCTGAGTCGCCGGAGCGTTTGCCGCTGGAATCTGGTCCTGAGTCTGGGCGTCCTGCCAACGCATAAATACAGTTTTGAGGACTACTCGAGCAAGATGCTCCGCCTCTACCTCTACCACGACCACGACCTCTGGGTGCCAACGGTGGTCGTCCGCCACGTCCGTTAGCTCGTGTTCTCGCCATCTGCGAGAGAATAGAGTATGGAAAAATTTAATTTCATGATAACACAAATTGCACGATATGAATCCAAGAAAATGAGGTTTTTCCTAAAGTTTCTGTAGCCCTCCGAGGATAGATACGGACGTCTACGTACCGATCCGCGAAAGCCTACTAAACCGGCTCATGACTCGCGAGTCCTGATAACCTAGGCTCTGATACCAACTTGTCACGACCCAAATCCGGTCGTGATAGCGCCCAACAATCAAGCTAGGCCAGCCAGACCAACAATTACTTATCGCATCGAATACCAGTCCTAAATGGACAACCCAAGAAAAATATATGAGTTTAAGAACTCCAATAATAATAATAATGAACGAAATACTGACACTCCCAAAGATCTGGAGTCACAAGTATAGAGCCTCAAGCAAAACCCAACAGGAATAGAGAGTACTATATAGAAATACTCAAACCTGAATACAAAATACAAATAACAACTGGAAAGGAGAGGAGAAGCTAGGTTCTGCGAACGTAGGCAGCTACCTCAGCAACTCGATATGACACTGCAAACGCTGGAAATGCCTGTCTACTGCTCCTGAGTACCTGAGTCTGCACACAAAAGGTGCAGGGAGTAGGGGTGAGTACTAAGTACTTAGTGAGTAATAAATATATAAAAGTAGCTGAAAATAAGAAATTCACAGAATACCACAATATGAAGCTATACTACAGTCCGAATCTCCTACGAACTAGCATCAACAGTACAATTCAACTACCACAGAGTAATTCAACAAATAAAGATGCAATGAAATGCACATAACCGCTACGGCGTGTAGCCCGATCCAATTTAACGTCGACGGCGCTCACTAGGGGTGTGTACAGACTCCGGAGGGGCTCCTACAGCCCAAGCGCAATACTGCTGCGGCGTGCAGCCCGATCCTCATATCAACCACTGCGGCGTGCATCCCGATCCATCCGCAGTCCACATAAATTAGATAAGTCACAAAACAGTTCATTTATCTTAATTTCAGTTTTCAGCTCATAATTTATGAAAAATACTTTAACTTTATTAATTTTGCAAAAGCCAGTGACTTAGCATTTCAAAAGTGTGATTTCAATTTCCAGGATTGAGATCAATGATTTAAGCAATTATAGCTATCACATAAATATTGTCCTCTAAGGACGCTACAGATCGGCATAAGGCCCCAAACAAGGCTTACAGCCCACAAATATATCAAATACAGTGTATTTCCAACACTAATAACATATTATTCATTTCCGGGATGGACCAAGTCTCAATCCCCAGTCACAATCAATCCCACACCTGCCACGGTGTGCGAGCCACACCCTACTAGCGTCACAATGTGCTAAGCCGGGGTTTCGAACCCTCAGGCTACCATATACACAAACTACTCACCTCTAGCCGGCCGTAGACTCGTCCGCGATGCCTTTTCCTTTGAAATTCGCTGCCTCGCGTGTAGAATCTAGTCAAATAACAATAATTATATCAAATACGGGTCAAAGAATCATAACCCACTTCAATTTACATGAAATTCGCATAAATACACTAAGTTGGTAAAACCCGACCCCGGGCCCACTGCTCGGAAATTTCCGAAATTAGAACCAACGCGACCCTCATCTCGCCACGAGTCCGTGCATATAAACTTTATCGAAATCGGAGTTCAAATGGCCTTCCAAATCCAAAAATCCCGTTTTCAATACTTGCGGGAATTAATTACTAGTTAACAGAGTCAACCCTAAAATAATTTGGCAAAACAAGATGTTGCGGAGACAGGATTTGAACCCGTGACCTCAAGGTTATGAGCCTTGCGAGCTACCAAACTGCTCTACCCCGCGCCGAAGATAAGAACTGAAAACTAATAGATAAACAAGGATTAAATGCGCCCCTCCACCCTATCTGTACAAATAGAATAGCCCATTTATACAGAATGGTAAAGGGGCTTCTATGATCATCGACCATAGAAATAGAAATGAAGCGTTAATCCTTACCAACTTGATCTTGTTGCTCCTGGCAACAAACATGCATGAACCATTTCACGAAGTATGTGTCCGGATAGTCCAAAGTCTCGATAGTTAGCTCTCGGCCTTGGCCACAATTCTTCAAAATTCTACCCAAATTCATGAAGATTGATGTTAGTTCTACCATAAAATGAAGTTTTTGAGTCAAGAATCTTACCTCCGACGAATACCCGATGACTTCTCAGTGATTTCCTCGAGTTTGCTTCTCTCTAGGGCTCAAAATTATGCTTTGGGGGTGTAAACCCGTAAGCCTTCTGTTCTGTGATATAAATTCACTGCCAGAACATTTTGTTCTACGCGTTCGCGTGAGCTCCCACGCGTTCGCGATGCTCAACTTCCAGCTACCCTTCGCGAACGCGACGCCAACCACGCGTTCGCGATGGTCAAACTCCCAGCCGCCCAAATTCCTTTTACGCGTTCGCGATACACCTCCCGCGAACGTGAAGCACACTCCCACGACCTACGCGAACGCGACCCCAGGAACGCGATCGCGTTGCTCAACACCCCTGGCCTACGCGAACGCGACACCTCGACCACGAACGCGATGCATTGATCCGCCTGACCTTCGTGAACGCGGCCCATGCCACGCGAACGCGAAGGCTTAAATGCCTGGACAGAACCTGCAGTTTTTCTGCAGATTTTTGCCAAGTCCAAATGCCCGGTTGATGGTCCGAAATCATCCCGAGGCCCCCGGGACCCCAACGAAAACCACCAATGTACTCCAAAACATGATACGGACTTGTTCCAATCATAAAAACACCATACTAAACATCAAAACCACCATTTACTCACGAATTCAAGCCTAAGTTTCTTCAAAACTTTCAAAACTAACATTCAATCCAAAACCCGATCAAACGATGTCCGAATGACCTGAAAATTTGCGGACATATCCAAAATCACATAACGAAGCTACAGAAATTGTCGGAATTCCATTCCGACCCCCGGATCAAAATATCACCTACCATCCGGTTTTCGCCAAAATTCAACCTTCGCCAATTCAAGCCTAAAACTACACCGGACCTCCGAATTCAGTTCCAATTTCTCTCCTAAGTCATAAATGATCCCCCGGAACTAGTCGAATCATCGGAATCCGGTTCCGAGCACTCTAACTCAATAGTCAACTCTTGGTTGACTTCCCATATTCAAGCTTCCTTTAAACATGCTATTTGTTTCATTTTCAATCCAAATCACTCCTAACTCACCCGATATACTCCAATACTGATATAAAAGTATAAGATATGTAAATGCAAGGTAACGGGGTAGTAATTCCCGTAACGACGGGTCGGGTCGTTACAATCAAGCTATTTTTCGCCTCAACTCCCTTATTATGAGCCTATGAACCAATGTCTTCTACAACAGAGGCGGAAACAAAATTTTTGAAATTTAAGTGGCTCTTTACATACTAAAAATTAGGCTAGATGGATCGTTTTTAAATCATCATTAATATTTTGTGGCAAAATCCTAACGATCACCATAACTGTTGCATGCATCAACATTCTGGCAATCAAACTTTGTGTCAAAATTCTAACGATCACCATAACTGTTGGATGCTTTAACATTCTGGCAATTGAGAAAAATCCTGCGAGCAAATTCTGGCATGGGTTTTTTCCCAAACTTCTGTTACGTGGATCAAAATATCAATAATGAAACCGAAGATTCCTATTCTTTCATTCTTTGTTGTACATATATGTTCCATATCGAGAATATTGGGTTCTGTTAAACCCCTAACACATAAGCTACATCCGCCTAATTCTACAGGATTACTCAAGTATACTTAACATATTCAGGATTAGAAAACTTGAATACCAAAATACAGAGTGTTTTCTGTTGGAAGAATTTGTCAAACTATTTCACCTGTTGAAGATAATAAAACATCATCACCGCCTGGGTGGTCTTCCAAGAACTTCGTCACATTATACACCTGTTCAAACAGTATCGGCTCCAATGTTATATGTAGTAAGGCATTTGCCTTAGGCCCCCAAAGTTTGGGGGGGGGAGGCATTTTTTAAAAATAACAAGTTCATTGGTATTTAAAAAATAATATTAATACTTTCAATACAAAGTAGAGTCTTTAATATATATAAAAACATTTTTACATATATAAATAAAGTAATAATTTTACTTGCTTAAAAATAGGTAGAGAAATAATTTTTCCAAGGTTTAAATTTTCCACTTCTTACTTCATTAAAATTTTTACTCTCTCGTCCATAATTTGTTCCGGGTCAATTTTTTTTTTGTTTTCAATCTCTTTAGATTTCGGAGATTCATACATATTTTTTGTCTTTCTCTTTGACATTTTACTCACCTTCTTTCTCCGAAATTTCATTATTCACCTTCTTTCTCCAATATTTCATTAGTTCAAGTATTCAAGAATATTTTTAAGTTTCCAATATAGTTCTATTTCTCTATAAAATCTTATCTAAGACCAAATATATCTCAAGAAAAATCAAATGAGTTGGCTATTTTATCAATTGAAAAGAATTATAACAGAATATCGATTGTAAAAAAGATTATTAACAAATTTATATCTCAAAAATTAGAAGAATATACTTCAAATAAAAATATTTCTTATAACTTTCTTTTAAAAATTTAGGCCTCATATTAAGATTTGGCCTTAGGACTCACATATGCTTGAACCGCCCCTGGTTCAAATGAAATGCACCATATGAAATGGTTGAGAAACTCGGAAAAGCATTACCAAATTTACCAGAACCAAAAACATAAATTGGGAATAGGCCTTGGATTCTAGCAGTAATTGAAAGAATAGGTTGTATTGGGAAAGTTGAATTTATATTAAAAATGACGTGGCTGACACGTGGATTGATCAAATGGTCAAAGCATAACAATTGAGAAAAAGGCACGGAATATTATGAATACGGGAAGAGGAAGTTAAAGAGGCACGAGAAGCAATTTAGGCACGACACTCCTATTAATTCAAGTCATTTAAAGCCAACAGATTGAAAGGAATTAAGACATGGATCTGAAGACAAAAAGGAGTCCAAATTAGGTATTAAATACTTGATACGTTAGAAAATTTGTATTTAATGGGAATGATTATGTAACAACTTATTTAATGTAATTTATTGCTCATAATTGACTCATTAAAGCTTAAGTTTCACTCATTTACCTAGAATCAACTATAAAAGGAAGAAGTCCCATCACTTGTTAGGACACGAACTATCATTCATGGCATATTGGAATACAAATCTCTTTATTTCTTATACTTATTTAAAGAAATCTTATTGTACCTTTTGGTCTCTTGATTATCAGTAACCCGATATTTCTCTTAATTTCTAGTTTTAACCGATATTCTATTTTTTTGGTTAAACATAGGCTTTCTTGCTTTGTTTATTTTGTCAACTCTTATTATGGACTCTGAAAGGTCGGGTGGCACAAAAGGATTTGGGCCTAGACTTGGGTGGTGGTATAGGAGTGGGCGTTGGTGTTGATGTAAGCTTGGGCTTAAGAGGTGGAAGTGGTTTAGGAGCCAGTGAAGGAGCTGGCTCTAGCTCTGACTCCGACTGAAGATCGAGTTCTAGCTCAAGCTCAACTTCCTTGGGTCTTCGTGAGGTTATTTTCTCGATATTTTGTACTCTTTTTTTTATTATAATGGATTGCTTATCACCATTGTGAACATAGGTCAGTTGACCAAACCACGTTAAATGTTTAAGTCACTTTTGGTAGATTTCTCTTTGTTGTATGATTTGTTGTCTTTCAAAGTGTGCTTTGCTAGCTTCCGCATGACACCCGATTTTTTTGTTCCCAACAAGTAGTACCAGAGCGAGGTTCAAGACATGTTCATCTTGGCAGGTTCAGTTTTAGCCGCAAACATATTTGACGATAATCGTGACTTTTGTCTGAGAAATTTGATCGGAGTGCTACGCACGTTGCGACAAAATTTTTGGCGAAGATTTTGAGATGCGACCTATTGAAGGCTAAGTAAATAAGGTGGATCAAGTTTATTTTGTCATAAAATTCAGACCAAGGGAGAGAAATATTAGGTGTTTGCCATAATTTTCTTACCATATTTAATTTTCCTATTTATTGAAGGAAAGGACAATATAATTACTTTAATTGGATTTTCCTTCTTGTAGAATGAAATTATAATTCTCTTATACTTGGCTTGTCCTTTTACTTGCAGGAAAAGATTTGGACTTCTATAAATTGAAGATTCATCATTCTCATTCAGTAGCATCTACAATGTAGCCATAGGGGACTTGAGAGTCTTGTTTAGGGGGTGAATTTTACGGGACAAGTGTTAGTATGTCACTTGTATTTGCCTCTTAAGATGCAGGCTCATATGCTGGATCAAGAGCTGATTTTGGTTCAGGCAATCGAGGTGAATCAAGTGGTGCATGTTCAAACGCAGGCTCATATGCTGGATCAAGAGTTGGTTCTGTGTTAAGCCACTTATGTTTCAGAAAAAGCAAAAAAATTAGGAGAAAGATAATTCTTGGAGCTTTCAGTTATTAGATGTTTATTAGAAGTTATATGTTTAGCAATTTTATTATGGCTTATTAGAAGTTACTTATCTTATCCTAATAGGTTATGCAGTAGTTATGGTCAACATATTATATAAGTAATAGATCCTGTAATGTGTAGGTATCATTATCAGAATCAAAACTACTTTATTCTGGATCATTATCCTCTCCATACGGATAACCTTAATGGTGTAGTTGTGTTTAAGATTCTTCCACAAACTATTGCCAATAACATTTACTTCTTTGTTTCTATTTATTTTGTTATTACTTTTGGTTTCTGTCATTGGTATAAGAACAGTAAGATCTGTCATGATGAACACACGGACCAATGCTTCCCACAGTGATCCCACCATTCCTAATCTCTACTCTATTTCCTAACAATTGACGACTATTGCAACAAAATTGGAAGCAATAGATGCTTTAGCTACTGATGTGGCTGCATTAAAAGCACAGCACAGTGGAGATCACAACACTAAAGGAAAAGATAAAGCCACACTAGACGAGGGTGAGGTTAACAACACTTGGCATCGAGAAACTTTCCCGCGCTCACAGATAAAGATGGAATTTCCAAAGTATGAGGGAGGAGATCCTAGTGGCTGGATTTTAAAACCAGAGAAGTATTTCCAGTGCTATCAAACTTATGAGGAATGCAAGGTTGATGTGGCTTCGATGTACTTGGAAAGAGATGCACTGGATCTTTTTGATTGGATCAACAATGAGTGAACCATTTACTGTTGGGACAAATTGGTGAAAGTAATACAAGAAAATTATGGGCCTGCTGAGTTGCAAAATCTAATGAACATATCTGTGATATCCAACAAACAGGAACGGTGTTTGAGTATAGGCAAGAATTTGCAAAACGAGCAGCGCGTGTGCAAAATTGGCCAGAACATTGTTTGTTTGGATTTATCCTCGGTGGGTTGAAAGAAGTCCTTCTCGTGGACGTAGGATTCACAAACCTGATCTGTGTACAAGTCAATGAGCCTGACTTTCGAATATGAAGGAAAATAGGGACCTAATCGGTTCAGTAAGGCACCCACTTTGCCTTTTGTATCACGACCTCCTTCGATTGGGACATCATCTCCAGCGGTTCGAGAATCCTTTGATTTTTTGTCATTCCGCCAGCCAGTTACACGTCCTTTTCAACCACTATCACTTTCAAATACTCGACAGTTGACTCTGAACAACAAATTCGGCGAGACAAAGGCTTTTGCTATCGTTGTGGAGAAAAGTATAGCCCTGGTCATCGCTGCAAACCTGGGGCTTTTGCTCATCTAGAGTTGATGCAAGAAAAGAACGACGCACAGGTTGTGAAAGATAACAACAAAAATGACATGTTTCCTACTAAAGCGGGCACAATTTCTCGAACTTCGCCTTGAGGATAAGTCGTATTTCCAGGAGGGATGTACTGATAAACCACTTATTTTTCAGAAGAAGCAAAAAAATTTAGGAGAAAGATAATTCCTCGAGCTTTCAGTTACTAGAAGTAATCTATTTAGCAGTTTTATTATAGTTATTAAAAGTTACTTATCTTATCCTAATAGGTTATGCAGTAGTTAAGGTCAGCCTATTATATAAGTAATAGATCATATAATGTGTAGGTATTATTATCATAATAAAACTACTTTATTATGGAGCATTATCCTTTCCATACGGACAACTTTATTGGTATAGTTGTGTTTAAGATTCTTGCACAAATTATTGCCAATATATTAACTTCTTTGTTCTATTTATTTTATTATCTACTTCTTATTTCTATCATTCTAGTTCCGGTAATTAAGGCCGATCATGTGTGCTTGTGAATATGGATGTTATTATGGTAACAGAATATTCCATTAGCATATAAAAGAAAACAAAATAGGAGACTAATTACTAGTTTTGTATGAATAAGAATAAAGAATATATAATGGATGGAGTCCTATATTTGTAATTAGTACCTTGTACCATTTTGTGCTGTTGTCACTTGTGTATTACTAGATTAAATGAAGTAATTAAAGTATGGTTTGCGTTTTATGTTCTCTTTTGCTACAAGAAATCATTTTACGTGCACAATTAGGTTATGTTAATCTACACCCACGCTTTATTTATTTGGAGACATTAATTTTAACCAAACTTGGTCCAAAAGCCAACTAAATTTA
This sequence comes from Nicotiana noctiflora, assembly GCA_032618575.1. Classification (NCBI taxonomy): domain Eukaryota; kingdom Viridiplantae; phylum Streptophyta; class Magnoliopsida; order Solanales; family Solanaceae; genus Nicotiana; species Nicotiana noctiflora. The sequence goes on along the minus strand of JASVEL010006090.1, from coordinate 211,479 downwards.
CCTGTTGAATTGGATGGCAGATTTTAGCCATCTAACATGTAGTAATGTTGCAAAGTCTGAATCTTTTTTATAACCGGGAAATCCCCGTCCAATGGTGCACATGCCAAAACTCGTTAGATAATGAGTCCGCTTTTTTACCTAGAGGCGGACCTATGCCGTAAAGATAGGGGTCGCCGGCACCCAGAAAGCTCGATAAAAATTTCATGTAAAATATATATGTCTTTAAAAAATAGTGATATATTAGTAGTTTACTCTAAATACAAAGCAGTTTTTGTTGACTGCAAAAGTGCACCCGCGATCTTCAAATACTGGGTCAGCCTATGTTTCTAACTTAACTAATACCAAAGCTTTTATCAACATCAGGATTGTAAATCTGAAAATTATATGGAAGTGTTTGCAAAAGAACCTGTATGGGGTCGAATCAAATTTAACTGACAAGGGCCGAGTGCATTTCCCCCCACGCCTATGTAACATCGAGGATACGGCCCTCACTTACGTCTTTGAAAGCAAATGCGTGGCGTCGACGTGCATACGTAGACGCCCCTTCCCCTCCCTTTTTTCGAGTGCGTCAACAGCCCCTCGACGAACTGTACTTTTAGTGAGAAAACTCCCCCTATATAAAGTGGGGCTTTCCATGTTGTAAGGCACCAGGTGTTATTCTCTAATAATACAGCTTCTATCATTATGTCTCTATCATTCTCTCTCTGTTGCCCTCTTAATTGTGATCATCGATTATATTCATAACTTCTTCATTTCTGCTAAGATTCACTATATTATAATGACATTGATCCTACTTTGGGGTTTATTATATTTTATTACGATTTACCCGTTTCTATATTTTCGATTCTATGCTCATAAAATAATCGATAACTTATGAGTCAAACAATTTGGCACTGTTTGTGGGAATTTCGAAAATCAAACCTATAGTATTCACCCAAAGATCAGCTAACCATATCATCCATATCACACAAAAACCCAGAAATGGCCAAAAACAACTCCAGATCCAAAGCTATAATGGGGGTCACAGCTGTGACGATCCGGCCCGTCGTCACAAGAATTACCACCTCGTTACCCCTTCATTTATGTGTTTCATGTTTCTATATATGTGTTAGAATCTATCGGGTGAGTTAGGAGTGATTCTTGTTGATAATGAGGCATATAGTCTTTTGAAATGAAGCTTATTTATGAAAAGTCAACATGGAGTTGACTATGTGGTTAGAGGGCTCGAAATTAAATTCTGACGATTTGATTTTTTTTGGGAGATGATTTGTGACTTAGGGGAGCGATCGGAATCGAATTTAGAGGTCCGGTGTAGAAATAGGCTTGAATTGGCAACTTTGTGGTTTTTGGTGTAATTCGAGTTGTTTCAATTGGGTAATGTCCCTTTAGCCTATTTCGATGCATTTATATTGATTTTGATCACTTGTTCCAATTATAAAAACACACCCTTAAACACGAAAATCATCAAATCAAAGCGAATTCAAGCCTATGTTTCAACTAGAACTTCCGAAACAAACATCCAATCAAAAAACCCGACCAAACGATGTCCGAATGACCTGAAAATTTGCAGATATATCCAAAATGACCTAACGAAGCTACTGCAACTGTCGGAATTCCATTCCGACTCCCGCATCATAATCTCACCTATCGATCGGATTTCGCCAAAATTCCAACTTAGCCATTCAACCCTATTTCTACACCGGACCTCCAAATTCGATTTTGATCGCTCCCCAAAGTCACAAATCACCTCCCGGAACTAACCAAATCATCAAAATTCAATTCCAAGCCCTCTAACCAAATATTCAACTCCAGGTTGGCTTTTCATAAACAAGCTTCATTTCAAAAGGCTATATGCCTCATTATCAACCAGAATCACTCCTAACTCACCCGATAGATTCTAACACATATATAGAAATATTAAACACATAAATGAAGGGGTAACGGCGTAGTAATTCTCGTGACGACATGCCTAGTCGTCACATTCTCCCCCACTTAAGCAAAAGCTCATCCTCGAACGGATCAAGAAATATACCTGGAGACTCAAATAAGTGAGGATTTCTGCTCTGCATCTCCCGCTCGATCTCCCAAGTGGCCTCCTCAACGGGTCGACCTCTCCATTGAACCTCTACTGATGCAATGTCCTTGGATCGCAATCTCCTCACCTGACGACCCAATATAGCTACAGGCTCCACATCATAGGTCAAGTCATCATCAAGCCGAATAGTACTAAAATCCAACACATGCGAATGGTCGCCAAAATATTTCTGGAGCATGGATACGTGGAACACTGGATGAACACCCGATAGACTGGGTGGCAAAGCAAGCATATATGCCACCTCTCTAATCCTCTTGAGCATTTTAAAAGGGCCAATGAATCTCGGACAGAGCTTTCCTTTCTTCCCAAATCTCATGACGCCTTTCATAGGCGAAACCTTCAGTAAGACCTTCTCACCCACAAATTAACACATCCCGAACCTTCCCGTCCGCATAACTCTTCTAGCGCGACCGAGCTGTGCGAAGTCTCTCCTAGATCACCTTCACCTTGTCCAAAGCATCCTGGACTAACTCAGTCCCCAACAACCTTGCCTCACCGAGCTCAAACCAACCGACTGATGATCCACACTTGCTTGTCCTTAAGGATAAAATTCAACATGATGATGCCAGAGATGTAACTATTAATAGTGATGGTGTATTGAGGATGCGAGGCCGGATATGCGTGCCCAATATTGATGGCCTTCGTGAGTTAATATTAGAGGAGGCCCCTAGCTCGCGGTATTCTATCCATCCACGTGCCGCAAAGATGTACCGGGACTTGAAACAGCATTATTGGTGGAGACGATGAAGATGGACATTGTGAGACATGTAGCACGGTGCCTCAACTGTCAGCAGGTCAAGTAAATAGCACTATGTGACGCTGTATTGAGGCGAGACACGTACTCTCTTATGAGTGCGGGGTAGAATGTGATTGGGGACTAATGCTTAGTCCGACCTATTGATACTATACTGTGTTGTTGGCTATTATTAAGCCGGTCAACCTCCTACTTGGATGGTTGTGGTTATCTTTGGGCTATGAGCTAGTTATTGGGATCCCGCGAGGATCGTTGCTATTATTTCTATTATATTGACATGCTATTTTGATACCAGTCCTGAGCTATTATTGTCTAAAATGGTTTTCCAGAGAATGTGATGACCCACCCCGTAGTCTTGAGAATTACCACCCTATTACCCCTTCATTTATGTGTTTTATGTTTCTATATATGTGTTAGAATTGATCGGGTGAGTTAGGAGTGATTCTGGTTGATAATGAGGCATATAGCCTTTTGAAATGAAGCTTGTTTATGAAAAGTCAACATGGAGTTGACTATGTGGTTAGAGGGCTCGGAATCGAATTCTGATGATTTGGTTAGTTCCGAGAGGTGATTTGTAACTTAGGGGAGTGATCGGAATTGAATTTGGAGGTCCGGTGTAGAAATAGGCTTGAATTGGCTAAGTTAGAATTTTGGCGAAATTCGATCGATAGGTGAGATTGTTATCCTGGATCCAGAATGGAATTTCGACAGTTTCAGTAGCTTCATTAGGTAATTTGGATATGTCTGCAAATTTTCAGGTCATTCAGACATCGTGTGGTCGGGTTTTTTGATTGGATGTTGGTTTTGGAAGTTGTAGTTGAAACTTAGGCTTGAATTCGCTTTGATTTGATGATTTCCGTGTTTAAGGGTGTGTCTTAAAGATTGGAACAATTATACCATACCGCGCATTGATGATTTATTTGATCAGTTACAGGGTACGAGGGTGTTCTGAAATATTGATCTTCGTTCAAGCTATCATCAGCTGAAGATTAGGGATTCTGATATTATGAAGACCGCATTCAGGACTAGATATGGGCACTATGAGTTCCTTGTGATGTCTTTTGCTCTGACCAACGCCCTAGCAGTGTTCATGCATCTGATGAACAGTGTGTTCAGGCCATATTTAGATTCATTCGTGATCGTGTTCATTGATGATATTCTAGTTTACTCCCGTAGTCAGGAGGAGCACGCTCAACATTTTAGCATTGTGTCGCAGAGGTTGAGAGAGGAGAAATTGTATGCTAAGTTCTCCAAGTGCAAGTTTTGGCTCGAGTCAGTAGCATTTTTGGGTTATGTGGTGTCTTGTGATGGTATTCAGGTTGGCCCAAAGAAGATAGAGGCGGTATAGAGTTGGCCTAGACCATCCTCAGCTACGGAGATCAGGAGTTTCCTTGGTTTGGCGGGGTATTATCGCCGGGTTTGTTCAGGGATTTTCATCCACTGCTTCTTCTTTGACTAGGTTGACGTAAAAGGGTGCACCACTCGTGTGGTCAGATGAGTGTGAGGAGAGTTTTCAGAAGCTCAAGACAGCTTTGACCACAGCTCCAATATTAGTGTTGCCATCAGTTTCAGGTTTATATATTGTATATTGTGATGCCTCGAGAGAGAGGATAGGTTGTGTATTGATGCAGGAGGGTAGAGTGATTGCTTATGCTTCTCTACAGTTGAAGCCTCATGAGAAGAACTACCATGTTCATGATTTGGAGCTAGCTGCCATAGTTCATGCCTTGAAGATTTGGAGGCACTATTTGTACATCGTGTCCTATGAGGTGTATACCGATCATCGTAGTCTCCAGCATTTGTTCAAACAGAGGGATCTTAATTTGAGATAGCGGAGATGGCTCGAGTTGCTCAAGGATTATGACATTACTATTCTATATCATCCGGGGAAGGCCAATGTGGTGGTCGATGCTTTGAGCCAAAAGGCGGCCAGTATGGGCAGCTTAGCATATATTCCAGTTGGAGAGAGATCATTTGCTTATGATTTTCAAACGTTAGCCAATCGGCTAGTGAGGTTAGACATTTCATATCCCAGCAGGGTGTTGGCTTGTGTTGTCTCTCGGTCTTCTTTATATGATCGTATTCATGAGCGCCAGTATCATTATATTGTGCTTGGGCTGTAGGAGCCCCTTCGGAGTCTGAACCCTAACAGTGAGCACGGGTACCCAAATGGATCGGGCTACGTGCCGTAGAAGTCATATTTATGCATTAAATTGCATTTAGCTATACATGTTATTCTGATAGCTTATATTGCTGGTTCTGATATTGCTGGTTCTAATATTGCTGGTTTTGATATTGCTCATGTTGGTAACTGATACAGGATATTGTGTATAGCTTTACTTAATGTTGTATTGGGTTTTCTTACCTTCGCTGTCTTACCCTTTCTTATTACCACTGAGTTGGAAGTAATCACACTACTCTCTGCACCTTGTGTGCAGATCTAGGTACATCACAGCAGAGCTGATTCTATAGCTACTCAGGAGTTACATTTGGACAGTCGAGATAGCTGCCAGCATCCGCATGACTTGACTCACCAGTTTATCCTTATTTTTTTTGTCTATTCTACACTTGTGCACAGTTGTATACACTATCACAGCTTATAAATTATGGTAGAGGCTCACGACTTGTGACTCCTAATTCGTTATGAGGTTATACTGGTTTTGGGATGTCTAAATCCGGGTGTGTTGGATATTATCTTCATTTTTCTGTCATAGTTTATGCTTAAAAAGGGTAAAGTATGAGATGATAGCTCCGTGTTTCAGTTGATTGGTCGGGCTAGCCTAGCAGTGTGTTGGGCGCCATCACGACCGGGTTTTGGGTCGTGACAACAACCAATCTCCTAAGCTCTCTTAATGAGGTCAGCGATGATGCTGTCACCAATACCACCCCCGACGCCGCACCAGAGATAGAAACTTCACCTTCTCCCTCCACGAATCTAGCGACCTTGCATAACAAGAAAGCTTCCACATCCGCTGCAAAATCACCCCTCGCTGTCAGCAAACTACTGGAAGAATGGTTAACGAGTACCTTGAGTGGCTTAGTCAAAAAATCTCCATAGGGTCACATCAAAATGATACCAACGATGAGTACCGCTACTACCGCGGACGAGCAAGAAAAAGCACGAACAAATAACCAATTCGTTGAAACACAAATCCATGACGACACGCTGGCATCCATCCTGAGAAAAATGGAAGAAATGGAGAGCGAAAATAAGGCTCTCCGCGACCAAATGAAGGAGCACCAAGATAGGGTCGACAAAATCCCCGGAGCACCTAAGTTACTACCAAAACGCGACGTGGAAATGTTCGTGGAGAAACCATACTCCGAGGAAGCCGCCCCCTATTGGTGATATCGATGTAGGCCGGGATCTTTGTGACTTGGGGGCGAGCATAAATTTAATGCCCTTGTCATTGTTCAAACAATTGGGTCTTGGAGCTCCTAGACCAACCACTGTGATGTTGCAGTTAGCAGACAGGTCCATAGCACACCCTGAAGGGGTGATAGAAGATGTATTGTTGCAGATTGGGAAATTCATCTTTCCTGCAGATTTCATTATTCTTGATTATGAAGCAGATCAATTGGTGCCAATCATTCTAGGGCGACCTTTGCTAGCTACTGGTGATGCGATCATTAAAGTGAAAGAATGGAAGATGATTCTAAGGGTTGATGATGAGGAAGTTGTGTTTAACGTATACAAAGCAATTCAACTTCCTTGTCAATATGAGGAACTTTCTATGATATCCGTGATTGAGAATGATGAACAAAATTGTGATTCAAGTGTGTATCTCAATGATTCATTAGAGAAAGCACTTACAATATTTGATAATTTGGCAACTGATGAAGAGGTTGAAGAGATGATGTACATCCTTGATACATCTTGTGCATACTTGCAAGGAACATATCCTTTTGAACCATTGAACAGGCCACATGGACCTCCTCCAAAGCCATCAATTGAGGAAGCCCCGAAATTGGAGCTTAAACCACTACCATCTCACTTGCATTATGCTTATTTGGGTAGTTCGGATACATTGCCTGTTATCATTTCTTCTGATTTATCTGAATTGCAGGAGGAACAATTGCTAAGAGTATTGAGAGAGCACAAGTGAGCCATTGGGTGGACAATGTCAGACATTAAAGGTATTAGTCATGCGCTTTGCATGCATAAAATCCTAATGGAGGAAGGATACAAACCAAGTATCGAACACCAACATCGCCTCAATCCTAACATGAAAGAAGTGGTAAGGAAAGAGGTGATCAAATGGCTTGATGCAGGTATTGTATTCCCTATCTCTGACAGTAAGTGGGTGAGTCCAGTTCAATGCGTTCCTATGAAGGGGGTATAACTGTAATAGTTAATGATAATAACGATTTAATACCAACAACAACTGTCACAGGGTGGAGAATTTGTATTGATTACAGAAAACTGAATAATGCCACCAGGAAGGACCACTTTCCTCTCCCTTTCATGGATCAAATGCTTGATCGATTGGCCGTCCATGAGTATTACTGCTTCCTGGATGGTTACTCTGGGTATAATCAAATAACTGTAGCCCCAGAGGACCAAGAGAGACCACTTTTACGTGTCCTTATGGCACGTATGCGTTCAAAAGAATGCCCTTTGGTCTTTGCAATGCACCTGCAACATTTCAAAGGTGTATGATGGCCATTTTAACTGATATGGTCGAGAGATTTGTAGAAGTATTTATGGATGATTTCTCTGTTTTCGGATACTCTTTTGATAAATGTTTAACTAACTTCGATAAAGTGCTAGCCAGATGTTAAGAGACCAACTTGGTCCTGAACTGGGAAAAATGCCATTTCATGGTAAGAGAAGGTATTGTCCTAGGGCACAAAGTGTCCAAGAACGGATTGCAAGTAGACAAGGCAAAAGTGGAAGAAATTGAAAAATTGCCCCCACCCATATCTGTTAAGGGCATACGCAGTTTCTAGGCCATGCAGGATTTTATCGAAGATTCATTAAATATTTTTCAAAAATTTCATCTCCTCTTTGCAGGCTCATTGAGAAAGATACAACATTCAAGTTTGATGATGCTTATTTGAAGTCATTTGAAGAGCTTAAAAGAAAATTGGTCTCTGCACCAATCATTGTTGCTCCAGATTGGGAATTGCCTTTCGACTTAATGTGTGATGCAAGTGACATAGCCATTGGTGCTGTGTTGGGACAGAGGAAGGAGAAAAGTTTTTACTCCATTCATTATGCGAGCAGAACTCTAAATCCCGCTCAAATGAATTACACTGTCACAGAGAAAGAATTACTTGCAATAGTATGGGCATTTGACAAGTTTAGATCCTACCTAGTAGGAACTAAAGTCATAGTCTATACTGATCACTTGGCTATCAAGTATCTATTTGCAAAGAAAGATCCAAAGCCAAGACTAATCCGATGGGTTCTTCTTTTGCAGGAATTTGACCTTGAGATACGTGATAGAAAAGGTACTGAGAATCAAGTGGCCGATCATTTGTCCAGATTGGAAAACATAAGTCATGTGATTGAAGGAGACTCAATAAAAGAAACGTTCCCAGATGAACATCTGTTGTTCATCACATCTAATGAAACTCCATGGTATGCTGACTTTGTAAATTATATTGCAAGTGGAGTGATGCCATCGTGAGTTTGAGCCGGGGAAACAAGTGCTGTTATTCAATTCTAGGTTGAAACTCTTTCCGGGAAAGCTCAAATCCCGTTGGTCAGGACCTTTTGTGGTGGTAAGTGTAAGTCCCTATGGAGCAATAGAATTGAGGGACCAAAACTCAAATGACATTTTTCTGGTGAATGGACAAAGAGTGAAACATTATTGGGGTGGTGATGTTAATTGTCACAAGACCTCGGTTGAATTCAATGATGTTTGATGAATTGTGGAGTCGTGCCGCGACAGTAAATCAGGCGCTCATTGGGAGGCAACCCAATAATCGCGATAATTGTGTGTTAATTTTTTTTAAGTGTGTTATATTCTTCGTGTTTATTTTGTTTGGGTGTAATTTGTGTGTTGATGATTGTAGGACAACAAGGAGGGATGCTAAAGTATTACTTCATTGTTTGTTTGATAAAAAATAAAAAAAAAAATAAAAATATTTTTCAGTCAACCCAGCTGCGCGTAGTCATCACTTCGCGCACACTTCGCGAACTTTAAGCAGAAAGCTCAAAGGTTGTGCGCGAAGTGATGTGCGAAGTGATCACTTCGCGCACACTTCGCGAACCTTAAGCAGAATGCTTATGTTTTGTGCGCGAAGTTGTGCGCGAAGTGACCACTTCGCGCAGAAGAGACGGGTTGTGTATATACTTAGCTTATTTTTATTTTAACCGACCATCTTCATATTTCTTCCAATTTTTCTCTCAACATACCCTAAAATCTCCTCTCTTCTCCAAACCCTAACCTCAAATACCATAATTCCTCTATCAATTGTTCTAAAACTCTTCAACAATTTGTAAAAGCTCTTCATCCTTGGTAAAGATTCATCTTAATCCCATCAAGTAAGAACCCTAAACTTTTAATTTCTTGAATTTTTTTTTAATTTCGTTTTTTTTATTTTATTACTCATGACTTTAATTTGTCAATATTGTTGATATATGTTAGAAATTATAGGTTGTATAATGTTTTTGTAGTATTTATGTTGTTTATGATAAATTAGAAGTTCTTGTGCAAAAAAATAAAATATTTGAGCAATGTTGATAGAATTTAACATAGTTTTATATACTTTTGGGTTTTAATTTGTGTATAAATGTGACGACCCAGCCCGTTGTTACGGGAATTTACCACCCCGTCATGTTGCAATTACATGTTTTATGCTTTATATCGGTGTTAGAGCCTATCGGGTGAGTTAGGAGTGAATTGAATTGAAAATGAAGCAAATAGCATGTTTGAAGGAAGTTTGAATATGGAAAGTCAACCTAGAGTTGACTATCGAGTTAGATTGCTAGGAATCAGATTCTGATGATTCGACTAGTTTCGGGGGATCATTTATGACTTAGGAGAGCAATCGGAATTGAATTTGGAGGCCGGTGTAGAAATAGGCTTGAATTGGCTAAGGTTGAATTTTGGCGAAAACCGAACGGTAGGTGAGATTTTGATCCGGGGGTCGGAATAGAATTCTGACAGTTGCAGTAGCTCCTTTAGGTGATTTTGGATGTGCCTGCAAAATTTCAGGTCATTCGGGCATCGTTTAGCCGGGTTTTTGATTGATTGTGTAATTCGGAATGTTTTAAGGAATTTAGGCTTGAATTCGATGTGAATTATGGGTTTTGATGTTGTTAGACGTGTTTTGAGGATTGGAGCAAGTTCGAATAAAGTATTAGGATGTGTTGGTGTGTTTGGATGAGGTCCCGGGGGCCTCGGGGTGTTTTCGGATGGCTAAACGGGAGAAAATGTGGAAAATTGCAGGTTTGGGATTCTGGTTCTGTTATTTTCGCTCCTGCGGAAAAGGGGCGCAGGAGCGAGTCCGCAGAAGCGGATGCTGGAGCGCAGAAGCGCTGTTGATCGCGGAAGCGGAGTTTCGTCCGCAGGAGCGGCACCGCTGGTGCGGAAAGTGAGCCGCAGAAGCGGAATTGGCCGGCTAGGCCTGGAAACGCAGAAGCGACCCTCTGGTCGCGGATACGGGCTCGCAGGAGCGGACTCCTGTCCGCAGAAGCGGGAAGGACCGCAGAGGCGGAGGGTATTCCGCAGAAGCGGTTCCGCAGGGGCGGGAATTCTATCCGCAGAAGCGAAAATCGCAGTGAGTTAATTGTATCGAAGTTAGAAAATTTCAGAAACATTTCACACATTTGGGTCTCGGCTTAAGGAGGCGATTTGGGCGATTTTGAAGAGAAACTCAAGGGAAATCATCAGGTAATCAACTATGGACTTAAACTATGATTAGTATTGATAATATTATGCAATTATATCATGAAAATGGAGGAATTTGGGATGAGTTCCTACCACTTGCTGAGTGTGCCTACAACAACAGTTATCAGTCGAGTATTCAGATGGCCCCGTATGAGGCATTGTATGGCAGGCGGTGTAGATCCCCCGTGGGATGGTTTGAGCCTGGTGAGGTTAGATTGATAGGGACTGAGTTAGTCCAGGATGCTCTGGATAAAGCAAAGTTGATCCAGGAGACGCTTCGTACGGCACAGTCTCGTCAGAAGAGTTATGCGGATCGTAGAGTTCGAGAGTTGTCTTTCATGGTTGGTGACAGAGTATTGTTGAAGGTTTCACCTATGAAGGGTGTCATGAGGTTTGGGAAGAAAGGAAAGTTGAGTCCCAGGTACATTGGTCCTTTTGAGATACTTAAGAGAGTTGGAGAGGTGGCATATGAGTTGGCCTTGCCGCCCAGCTTATCTAGTGTTCATCCAGTATTCCACGTGTCTATGCTCCGGAAGTACATTGGAGATCCGTCTCATGTATTAGACTTCGGTACCATTCAGCTTGATGGTGATCTATCCTATGATGTGGAGCCTATTGCTATTTTGAGCCGTTGAACCCCCTCCTTGGGTGGTTGAGTATACTTGTGGGCTGTGAGCCAGTTATTGGATCCCGCGAGGATCGTTATCATTGTCTTATCATATTGACATGTTAGTTACTACCGATCCGTAGCTATTTCTGTTATCATGCTATTTCCAATCTCTGGAACTTGGTATTACTGTTTAACAACTAAAAAATGATAAAAAGGTTTTCAAAACTACTTTTGAGCCTGCGAGGTTGTATTTGCATATTAGCTGACTGGTAGTGGATCGGGCTGCGCGCCGCAGCAGTATATATGTTGGATCGGACTGCACGCCGCAGTGATATTGTGCTTGGGCTGTAGGAGCCCCTCCGGAGTCTGAACCCCCACAGTGAGCACGGGTACCCAAATTTGATCGGGCTACGCGCCGTAGCGGTCATATCATGCATTGCATTGCATTTAGCTACATCTGCTGGTTGTTATACTGTTTTGTTGGTACTTATTGGTACAGGTACAGTTGATATTGATTCTGTGACGGGGTATTCGATTACAGCTTTACATAGTGCTTTATTGCGGATTTCTTATCTGCTGTGTCTTACCCTTGTTTATTACCACTGAGTCTGACAGTACTCATTTTACTCCCTGCACCTTGTGTGCAGATCCAGGTACCTCTCAGCAGTGATCCAGTAGCTGTGTGAGGCGACATCTGTGGGATATACGAGGTAGCTGCAGAGTCCGCAGGACCCGATATTCCTTCTTACTGTCTCTTGATTTTGTATTGACTTTTCTTTCCGCACTTGGTATCTTGTAAACCTTTATACACTCATGTTTAGTAGAGGCTCATGACTCTTGACCCTTCGGTCTATGGGAGTTGATGTATTATGGGACTTGGTTCCCCGTTTTTGTTATATGTATCGCTATTGCTTCGTGATTTGATATGCTTAAATGGGCTAAAGAGAGCTTCTAGCCCCGTTATTGTTATTGATTGGTCAGGCTGGCTTAGCAATGTGCTGGGCGCCATCACGACCAGATTTGGGGTTGTGACAAGTTGGTATCAGAGCCTAGGTTTACTAGGCCTCATGAGTCTTGAGCCGGTTAGTAGAGTCTTGTGGATCGGTACGGGGACGCCTGTACTTATCCTCGGGAGGCTGCGAACCTTTCGGAAACACTTCACATTTCTTGGAATTCTTATCGTGCGCACTTGATTCAGCTTGAGATATAATTTTTGAAATTCCTTCCACACGTCCGTGTAGGCATCGAGCGCTCAGTAATGTGATTGCCTTATGGCTTGTGATTTTCTCCGAACGAGGGGAGAGATATAATCTCTGTGAGTTCATGTTGGGCCAATCGGGATGACTTGAGGCTGGACCTTGTTTATGACTTGAGCATTGAGGTGCTGATTTTGTGAGTGGTGGCAATAGATAATGTACTGAGGGTTTGAAATCCCGTATTTTTGCACTATACAGTGTTGTGCTGAGATGGAATATGCATCATGTGACAAGCGTGGTGGTATTGTGACTGGGGATTTGGACTTGATCCTTCCCAATTGATAAATTATTATGTATTATGACTGTGAATGAGCTTATAAGTGTGTAATTGGGCTAGTAGCCATGTTTGGGGCCTTGTGCCGATCTGTAGAGTATTAGGGAGGCTTACTAATGGATGAGCTGTTAATTGTTCGACTCTTATCTAAACTGTTGTGTAGCCCTGAGCTATGGGCGTGGTAAATATTTATCATATCTCGTAATGGGAAGGTAAAATGCCTTATGTGTAGTGGAACAAGTTTAAACTCGGGAAGACTAAAGTGATTTTGCTATGTGTATCCTGGTGGAAGGTATTGTGATGAAATGCTAAATTGAGAAGAAGTAGGAGGGTTGATCCTCATGTGTAATTGAAAGGTATTTGATATGTGTTATGATTCGAGCAGGTACAAGCGCAGGTTCAAGTATAAATTGTGATAATATGATTCGTATAGTATTGAGATTTAATGTTGTTGAAATACGTTATGATATCTTGTTGAGTTGTGGGTGTATTGTTAGAATGGTTTGGTGAATCTCTGGCAGGTGGATAGGCTAATTTACAAAGGAAACTTTGCCGAATGTTTTTGGAAAATTTGGGACTTAGAAAAGCTTTTTGTCACCTAAAGAGTGGGCGTAACTGTTGTGTGTGAATGAATGCAAGAATTGCAAAAGAATTAATATTTCTGATGATTCGAACCTCCGCCGAAGCTTGTAAATGACTTGAGTTTAATCTAACTAGAACTTTGTTGCATCATTTGAGTAAGAAGGCTATGAGTGGCTAAAAGTGCTTTGATGTATGACTCCGAGCTAAGTTGGGGAGGTTGTTATTGATTAACCGATTGCACTGTCGTGTGCTGTGTTGGCTCTGTCTCTAGGTATGTTGGGAAATTTTGATAAAGGTTATGGTGCTTCGTAGATATGAAGAAATACTAGGATGTTGTAAACTTATGTTGGTGAAGAATGTTCGGTGTATAGAAAAGAAAGATAGCTAATTGTATCGGTATGCAATCATGTTTTGCGGTGTCAAAGTTCTAGCAAGGAACGAGTGGTTATGTTCAATAAGACAGTTGAATTACAACTGAATAAGGGTAAATGACGCCCGAGAATAGTCATGTGGTGTTCCAGATTTTGCTTGTAACGGATGCCTTAAGATTATGTATATGGCTAAAGATGGTGTTTTCGTTAGAAGGGATCAAGACTTGTTCTATGTTATGTGAATGATGGGATTCTATGTATCCGTATTGGAAGGTAAAAATACTAATTCAAAAATCGCATGAAGTTCTTCAAAACAAGTATTGTAGAATGTGGTACTCCTGGGAAACATTTAGAGTGGCCTATGGGTTTTAGATCGTGTGGTCTTATGTACGAGTCCCGTGTGGTAACATGGGTTGAGTTATGGTAGTGCTACAGTAAAGGCTAATACTAAGTTAAAATGTTTCAGAAAAGAAATTGAGTAAATGGAGCAACTTGTTAATAAACCGAAGCGATGTGATAAGGAATGCGATTAATTCCTGGTATGTGTTTGAAGAAATGAGTTTTGCAAATATTGTGCAACAAAGCTCTTGAGCACAGGCAGTTATGTAATTGGGAGAAAGAGTTTATGATGTGTTTTACCGTGGTTCGAAAATGAGTGTATTTTTCCTCTTGGTATACAAGGCTTGGAATGTGTAATGAGTTTTCTCTATATGGGATCATGAAAGCCCTTGACTTGTTGAGTGCGCCGATGTTTGCGGTGCAGGATAGGAATATGAATTGCCATGTTATCTTAGTGTGGTATGGTATATGCGATGTGTTATGGAAAGTTGATAATGGCATATTCAAGGTTTTGTGATCAGTTCATAATATATGGGGAGTCATTAAAATTATTTAGCAGCGCGGGCAGCTGCAGGTGATTTAAAGAATCGATCTTTCTGGTGATTAAAGAAAATGGTACTGCTATTCTAGTAATTTGGCAGGGTATATGGTCCAAAAGGACAAGGTAATGTAAACTGATAATATCCAGTGGTATGGTGGTATTCTCTTGTTGGATCGACTATAATAATTGAGTCGTTGATGGCATAGTGAAATTTCCGAATGGCTTTCGTGGTATGAATGGACGCTTGATGTGCGTTATGTATATGTACAGTGGAGTACGGGATCAGACATTGTGATTCATGTGTTATATATGTGTTGGAGACTTGAAGTTCTCGTTAATCCGCCTATGCAGTGGTTGTATATCGTGTGCATCGGCACCGTTTTGTGATTATCAAAAATTAGAAGCTCTAGTGGCTTTCTCTCTCAACTTGATATGACGAATTTGGATTATGATACTTGATTGCTGACCGGTCATCATTGGGCCAGGTTGTCTAGACTAATGTGATATAGACTATGATGGTATGGCACAAATTGTGTAGCGGAGTGCATCAGAGTATGCTCCAGCGGGGTAGTTGTACCTCAGGACCAGCAGACGGCTGGTGGGTATTGCTTTGTCGGTTGGGCCTTCGTGGCGGATATTAGTACAGAGGTTTCTATCGTTGATTTGGTTATGGTATTGAGTAACTTTGTCGGATACGTTTCTTGTGGCCGAACTTGAGGCTATATATGTTTACATAATGAGCAACTTGACTCGACGCACATTTCTTTGGCGAGGGTTCTATATGGATCGGGTGGCGCGCCGCCACAGGTATGGTTATTTGGATCGGGTGGCACGCCGCCACGGGTATGGTATCTGGATCGGGTGGCACGCCGCCACGGGTATGTCATTGGAGCGGGTTGCACGCCGCAACAGTTTAATGTGAAAATAAAGTTAGTTATATGTTACCTGGTATACAATACCTCCTGGCTTCTGAGGAAGAGTTTGTATTGAGTATCACTTGGAGAATGGCACATCGGTTGTGTTCTTTCACGATTTGATAGCATACGTTAATTGTTTCACCGTGGGTGAGGTTGATTGCTTGGGTTCAGACCTAAATATGTGCGGGGCTGATCGTTTTGATCTTGGTAAATTGAGGTGCTTCATGAGTAATAGTGTTTGGATAGAATCATGAATCGTGGCAAGGCCACGTGATGTTATGACCTTTCGAGAAGGAGTCATGTACTCTATTTCTATAATGCGAGACGTGATCTCAATTCTATGCTATGATGGCACAAAGGAATTGAATTACAGCTCTCTTGTTGAAGATAGTTATCATGATTTGAGTATGTTCGGATGTCTCTATTGGAGCCTGTGTTGTGCTCATCGGGGCTTAGGCCGTTGTTGAGGTGACATATCACCAGTGCGTGTGTTATAACTGAAATGATCATTTGAGTCATTATGGAGAGCGAGCATATGTGATTTCGGTGGGTTAGAAAGGTAATACCGAGATTTGGGTCCGAAATCTGTTGTGGTATCAGTTAAAAGTGAAATGGATTCATGAATGGTTGACCTAAGAGATGGGTTCGATATACCGCGTGTTCAGTTGCCGTGGACATGATACGAAGGTGTTGGAAAAAGACTCTATCTAATGAAAAAGGTTTTTCAGTTGGTATTTGGTTATCGTGAGAAATTATTGTGATTAGAGACTATTGTATCGAGTGATTGGGTTGTTTGATACATCATATGATCTCACCCGGAGTGGTGAGTGTGGGTTATTGCAGTGGATTCTAGTGTATCTTGAGTATAAGCATGGGATTAGCAATTGGTATATGATTTCGGAAAGTGCAATGTGGTTTATGGTTCAGATGGTTTGTGAGATTTCAGCTATATGGTGTTTCAGGCTTATGAGAGTTAGGGTGACGTGTAATCGTCCGAATATATGCTTGGTAAGGTCATTCAGCTATTGATTTGCTTCTAGTACCACTCTCGTACGCTCGAGGACGAGCGTTTGTTTAAGTTGGGGAGAATGTGACGACCCGACCTGTTGTTACGGGAATTTACCACCCCGTCATGTTGCAATTACATGTTTTATGCTTTTATATCAGTGTTAGAGCCTATCGGGTGAGTTAGGAGTGAATTGAATTGAAAATGAAGCAAATAGCATGTTTGAAGGAAGTTTGAATATGGAAAGTCAACCTAGAGTTGACTATCGAGTTAGAGTGCTAGGAATCGGATTCTGATGATTCAACTAGTTTCGAGGGATCATTTATGACTTAGGAGAGCATTCAGAATTGAATTTGGAGGCCCGGTGCAGAAATAGGCTTGAATTGGCTAAGGTTGAATTTTGGCGAAATCCGAACGGTAGGTGATATTTTGATCCGGGGTCGGAATGGAATTCCGATAGTTGCGGTAGCTTCGTTAGGTGATTTTGGATGTGTATGCAAAATTTCAGATCATTCGGACGTCGTTTTGTCGGGTTTTTGATTGATTGTGTAATTCGGAATGTTTTAAGGAATTTAGGCTTGAATTCGATGTGAATTATGGGTTTTGATGTTGTTAGACGTGTTTTGAGGATCGGAACAAGTTTGAATAAGGTATTAGGATGTGTTGGTGTGTTTGGATGAGGTCCCGGGGGCCTCGGGGTGTTTTCGGATGGCTAAACGAGAGAAAATGTGGAAAATTGCAGGTTTGGGATTTTGGTTCTGTTATTTTCGCTCCTGCGGAAATGGGGGCGCAGGAGCGAGTCCGCAGAAGCGGATACAGGAGCGCAGAAGCGCTGTTGATTGTGGAAGTGGAGTTTCGTCCGCAAGAGCGGCACCGCTGGTGCGGAAAGTGAGCCGCAGAAGCGGAATTGGCCGGCTAGGCCTGGAAACGCAGAAGCGACCCTCTGGTCGCGGATACGGGCTCGCAGGAGCGGACTCCTGTCCGCAGAAGCGGGAAGGACCGCAGAGGCGGAGGGTATTCCGCAGAAGCGGTTCCGCATGGGCGGAAAATGGTCCGCAGAAGCGAAAATCGCAGTGAGTTAAGTGTATCAGAAGTTAGAAAATTTCAGAAACATTTCACACATTTGGGTCTCGGCTTTAGAGGCGATTTGGGCGATTTTGAAGAGAAACTCAAGGGAAATCATCGGGTAATCAACTATGGACTTAAACTATGATTAGTATTGATAATATTATGCAATTATATCATGAAAATGGAGGAATTTGGGGTGATTCATGGAAGATTTAACCCTAGGCTTGAACTTTAGAAAATCAAGGTTTTGAATGGGCAAATGGGAGTCCGAATTTGGTAAAGTTGATATGCTTAGACTCATATTGAGATGAGGGTTCCGAATATGTGACTTTTGTAATTTTTTGACAAGCGTACCGAAAGTCGGGTTTTGACAACTTTGAGAATTTTGATGTAAATTGAGTTGTATTGATTGGGTGTCGTTCCATTGGCCTAATTTGTTGTGTTTCTACTGTATTTGATTAGATTCTACGCGTGCGGAGCTTGATTCTCATGGCAAGGGCATTGCGGAGTAGTCGTCGCGCCGTATTGAGGTGAGTAATAGATGTGGGTGATGACCAGCGGGTTCGAAACCCCGGTATACCACTTTGTGACGCTGTATAGCGGCGAGACACGTACTCTCTTGTGAGTGCGGGGTCGATTATGATTTGGGGACTATGGCTTAGTCCGATCTGTTGATACTGTGTTATGATATTGCCTATTCTTGAGCCGTCGAACCTCCTTCTCGGATGGTTGCATATTATATCGTGATATTGGCTACTCTTGAGCCGTCGAACCTCCTTCTTGGACGGTTGAGTACACTTATGGGCTGTGAGCCAGTTATCGGGATCCTGCGAGGATCGTTATCATTGTTCTTATCATATTGACATGTTAGTTACTACCAGTCCGTAGCTATTTCTGTTATCATGCTATTTCCAATCTCTGGAACATTGATATTACTGTTTTTCCAACTGAATAATGATAAAAGATGTTTTCAACTACTTTTGGGCATGCGAGGCTGTATTTGCATATTAGCTGACTGGTAGTGGATCGGGCTGCGCGCCGCAGCGATATATATGTTGGATCGGACTGCACGCCGCAGTATTATTGTGCTTGGGCTGTAGGAGCCCCTCCGGAGTCTGAACCCCCACAGTGAGCACGGGTACCCAAATTGGATCGGGCTACGCGCCGTAGCGGTCATATCATGCATTGCATTGCATTTAGCTACATCTGCTAGCTGTTATACTATTTTGCTGGTACTTGTTGGTACAGGTACAGTTGATATTGATTCTGTGACAGGGTATTTGATTACAGCTTTACATAGTGCTTTATTGCGGATTTCTTATCTGCGCTGTCTTACCCTTGTTTATTACCACTGAGTCTGGCAGTACTCATTTTACTCCCTGCACCTTGTGTGTAGATCCAGGTACCTCTCAGCAGTGATCCAGTAGCTGTGCGAGGCGACATTTGTGGATATTCGAGGTAGCTGCAGAGTCCGCAGGACCCGATATTCCTTCTTACCGTCTCTTGATTTTGTATTGACTTTTCTTTCCGCACTTGGTATCTTGTAAACCTTTATACACTCATGTTCAGTAGAGGCTCATGACTCTTGTCCCTTCGGTCTATGGGAGTTGATGTATTATGGGACTTGGTTCCCCGTTTTCGTTATATGTATCGCTATTGCTTCGTGATTTGATATGCTTAAATGGGCTAAAGAGAGCTTCTAGCCCCGTTATTGTTATTGATTGGTCAGGCTGGCTTAGCAATGTGCTGGGCGCCATCACGACCAGATTTGGGGTCGTGACAATAAATGGGATGGGTAGAACATGAATTGGTTATAGCTGAATTTTGGTTGGGAAATCCCTAACCAAAGCATTAACAATAAGGATGAATTAGGCTTGCCCACAATGTGTTTGAGGAAAGTCCTCAAAGAAGTTTGATAGAGCAATTGTACTCAATTTTGCTTGTGAATTCTGACTAACCGCATTGAAACACATTATCTATTCATCTTAGATTAATGTGTCATTGTCTTGTAGGAATTATGGCACCAAAAAGAAGATTAACTTCAGGAGCATCTTCCAGCCGATCATGAGCCAATGTTGCAACCAATTATGATTCAAGAAGGTTTACTTCGCCCGAAGCTCAAACCCGGTTCACCAACAAAAGGACAAAGAAACCGATTCCAGAAAGGGGCATTGATGCTAAAAATCTTCAAGAAAAGTGCCCTAACATGTACCAAAAGTTGATTGAACGGAGGCTTCAAGTCTTTATGAATGAACCGGTGACTGCAAATGAAACAGTCGTTCGCGAATTCTACGCGAATGTACCTGAACATCAAAATAACATTGTGACTGTGCGAAGAAGACAAGTCAATGCCTCAATTGAGGCAATTAGAGCAAGTTACAATTTACCTAATGCTGTGCCAGAGAATGAAGATTTCTATGAGTATGGAAAATGTCCAGATAATGCAAAATGGGAAAGATTCATCTCAAAGATTTGCATCCCGGGATCTGAGATATAATGGTTAGAGAGTGGTGACAAAATTCATTCATCTGCTCTAACTAAAGAAGCAAAAACCTGGCTTTATGTGATAAATAACAGGCTCATTCCTTCCAAGAATAAAACTGAAGTAAATGGTCCCAGAGCTGCACTGATATGGTGTATTGTAGAGAATTTAGATTTTGATGTGGCAAAGATCATTCATGATGAAATGTTTATTAGAAGCCCAATTCGTAAGTATGGATTTTTCTTTCCATCACTAGTCACTTTACTTTGCAGGCAAGCCCAGGTACCAGAGGATCCTGATGTAGATATAACTGTAAGGAAGGAATTTAATATCAAACCCAAGAAAGGTGGAGATGAAGAAGATAGCTCTGAAGATGAAGAGAATGATGGAGGTGATCAACCAATGGACACAGACAGAGGAGAACAAGCCTAACCTCCCAATGCACCAGCAGTTGCACTGCCAAGAGCAGCATCATCTTCAAGAACTGCTGGCATGCCGAGCCACAACACATGGGAGCATGAGATAGGTGAATTGAGACAAACAGTAAACACGTTAAGCACCCGTGTGGAGGAAATAGCATATCGACAAGTCAAGTCGGAAAAGAAATTTATGGGATGGCTGCGAGCGTTGGGGCGAGCTTGTAGTCAACCCCGACACAGTGTCAGATCAAGAATAGATCGTCGGGAAAGTATTTTTATCTCTGTGTTTAAAGGTTGTAGTCATGGGGACATGCCTATTCTTAAGTGTGGGGTGTGTTTAGCATATTTTGATAGTGTCGGATATTAGTTGATGTTTTGTTTGTTTTGAAGTTTGGCTTGTTTTGAATTTGATGAATAGTAGCTTAATTAAATGTGGTTGTCTTTGTTATTAAAAGTTTTATTTTGAAGTTGTTTATATATATATATAAAAATATATATATATATATATATATATATATATATATTGTGAGGATTTATATCCTCTTTTCTTAATTTTGTGATTAATGTGAATAATTCCCCTTAGTTTTTCTTTAGGCCACGGTTCTTTTCCAAGGGTTTCAATTTGAACCGGGTATAGATAGATTTTTGTTTAGATAGATTTTTTTATGTTTTTGCTTTTAGATAAAATTTTATCTTATGCTAAGCCATAATGTTAATACACTTGAACATACCAAATCCTAGAGTATAATGCCTAGTTTTACTGGATTTTTAACTAAAAGTAATTTTATTGCATATTTACTACTGAAATGAATATTCACAACAGAGTGTCTGGATGAGTTGATCTTAATGAATCTTATGTCATGTGTGGAGAGATTTTTGATGAGTCCATGTAGTGTAATTGTGTCTAGAACTTGCCTAGTATGTGAATTGAAGCGAAATTTCAGGTGACACTCGGTTTTAAAATATGATGTTAGGCTTTCCTTGATTTTTTTGAACTCAATTGCTCAAATCAAATCAAATCTATCCCTAGTTAACCATTTCTAGCCTTGAAACCTTTATTTGGTACCTACATTAGAAGCCTATACCATTTTTGTTCTTAATTGATATTTTGAATCCTTTAACCTCTTAAAGCACTTTAATTGTAAAATGAGCGCTAAACGAAGTACAAAGGAACTAAGTGTGGGGTAGTTTGTGAATGGAACCAATGAAAGTTAGAAAGGTGCACTGAAATTTGTATATAAAGTATGAAAAAAAAAACTGTATAAATTTATGTATATTGTTAGGAGTGTGAATTAGAGCAGTGCATAAAAGAAAGATGGAACACTGCTAGGAGTGAATTGATTGATTGATGCAATTGTTATTAAGATTGAAGAATTTGCGCTAAAAATGATTGAGTAATGTGTTAAAGTGATTAGGAGTGCTAGTCACTAATCCCAAAATAAATCCTACCAGCCATTAACCCACATTACAACGAGAAGAAAAAGTCCTAATTGATTTTTGATCGAACAAGCCTACATTAGTAGAGATTTACATTAAGGGCAAGCTTATGGTACCATTTGCATGCATGTGACTACTTTTGTGAGAGTGAGTGAAACTTTCTTGTTGTAAATAATTAGGGAACTCTCTTGTACATATTGATATATGTAATGTTGATAAAATTGTGAGGGCATATGATTCGTGACAGATAAACAAGTCTTAATCTTTGTATAGAGTACTTCAAAGAAGTGTGAATATTGTGTAGCACTTGAAAGTTAGTCCAGAAACTAGAATTTTCTATTACTAGGTGTGAGATATGATTCTTGTTCTAAGTGTAAAGCATTAAGGTAAAATGATTTTGTTGATGACTCTTTTATAAGTATAGTGTGATTGCTCGAGGACTAGCAATGAATTAAGTGTGGGGTGTTGATAATAGGCGAAAACTAAGTAGTTTAGCCATTATTTATGCGTCCATTTAATTATGATCCAACAATATAATTTATGAATTTGATAAGATATAAGCTATTAATTTGTGATTTATACAATGTGCAGAAAAAGGAGCTTATATCTACAAGTGGAAATGTTATGGCACAATTTTGGAGCAAAAACAATCCTTCGGACTTGAGTCTTTACGATCAAGAAACAAGATTGAATGAGAAATTCTCCCAGGTGCGCGAAGTGGCCACTTCCCGCACAACTTCGCTTAGTTGGGCTACATGTGCGCGAAGTGCCCACTTCGCGCACCACTTCACGCAGGGACTTCGCGCACACAAGTCCGGTTAATTGTCATTTTTCTAAGGTGGAAAATGAAGAGACACATAATTCCACTCAAAGTTAAATAATGCAACCTTATATTATGGAGAAGATCAGATTTTTAGCATTATTGGAGTAGAGTGGAAAATTACTATTCATCTTAGAGAGAAGATTTTGAGAGAAAACTTACCAAGAGTGTTCTTGAAGCCAATGAAGGAATTGAAGATCAGGTTTTGAAGTGCAACAAATTAAAGAGTTCATCTAAACTTTCATCGTGTATTCTTCTTTGTAGTATTTTAGACATCAATATTATTGATTTTAGTATGAACATGAGTAGCTAAACTCTCTAGTATTCTAGGGTCATGGATGTTAGTTGATCTTGTTATTTGAAGCTTGGATTGATTTTATTGAAGTTATTGATATGGGTTGTTTATTTGATTTTGATCTTAATTATTTTACTGCGTAGCTAACAGTAAAATATTATTTACAAACTTTGAATTAAACTTGACAAAGGAAATTCTTGGTTGCATATAAAATCAAATAGAACAAGATTTGAATCTCGGGCATCGAGTGAAGGATTTGCAGTAAAGATAGATATATACTTAATTGTCTTGTTTGGTTAAATAATAAGAGTTTAAAATGCATTCTTGTTAAGATTAATATCATAGAAATATAGATATTGATTTAACTTGGATAGATTCATAAGAACTCGAAAGATTCTTATGAATATTATTAACCTTATAATCAATAATCCAGATAATTAAATAAATCGATTCTAAGTAGAAAAATAGCATGATTACTAGCAAGTCCATGGCCCTGGAATATATTTATCCAAATTGTTATAAACATAAATTGTAATTGGTGTAGTAATTTTGCCTTGAATTATTGTTCTATTATTAAGAAGTTTTATATATAGTTTGTGATAGTCTAGCTTGAATTGATAATTAATTAGTCTAAATCAATCAATAAGTTAATCACAATTCCTCGTGGGAACGATACTCTACTTACTATTATATTACTTGTCGATCGCGTACACTTGCGTGGGTATTTTGGTCGCAACAAGTTTTTGTGACGATTAACTTCACCACCCCAATAATGTTTCACTCTTTGGTCGCAACAAGTATAACATAAGCATTCTTGTGACGATTAACATCACCACCCCAATAATGTTTCACTCTTTGTCCATTCACCAGAAAAGTGTCATTTGAGTTTTGCTCCCTCAATTCTACTGCTCCATAGGGACTTACACTTACCACCACAAAAGGTCCTGACCAACGGGATTTGAGCTTTCCAGGAAAGAGTTTCAACCTAGAATTGAATAACATCACTCTTTGCCTAACTCAAACTCACGATGTTGGATATGCTTATCGTGCCATCTCTTGGTCCTTTCTTTATACAACTTGGCATTTTCATAAGCATTCAATCTAAACTCATCAAGTTCATTGAGTTGTAGCAGCCTTTTTTCACCAGCCAAATCCATATCCACATTTAACTTTTTGATTGCCCAATAAGATTTGTGTTCAAGTTCAACAGGCAAATGACATGCCTTTCCATAAACTAACCTGTATGGAGAAGTACCTATTGGAGTCTTGTATGCAGTTCGTTAAGCCCACAAAGCATCTTCTAATTTAGCAGACCAATCCTTCCTGTTTGCATTAACTGTTTTCTCCAAAATCTGTTTTATCTCTCGATTAGATACTTCAACTTGACCACTCGTTTGAGGGTGGTATGCAGTAGCAACTTTGTGTTTTATCCCATATTTTGATAAAGCATTTTTAAATAGTTTGTTGAAAAAGTGTGTTCCTCCGTCACTTATCAACACCCTTGGAGTTCCAAAGCGTGTGGAAATGTGTTTCTTAACAAAACATACCACAATTTTTGCATCATTCGTAGGAAGAGCAATGGCTTCAACCCACTTAGACACATAGTCTACTGCAACCAGAATGTATCTATGACCATTAGTGTCACGCCCCAAATCGAGGGACATGACCGGCACCTGACCGGGTTGCCCTAGTCAAGCGGACCTGGGTGCCTTCCATTCCCACGCGTTACCCCTGTGTTGACTGTTACTCATTAACCAAAATATCTTACCAACAATGACTGATTTCACAATGCATAAACATAACCATGTGATTTATTTACTAACAAGTTCATAATTTATATTTACAACGCCCCATACATATACATAGGCCACAATCCCACAGTTTACATGTCTACGGAGCCTCTAGGATACAAAAAGGGAAATACAATACTTGCCGGTAACAAGGCTCCGGCTATACCTTACAAAACCAAAATGAAATCTAAACCGAGTGGCATGAACCACACAAGGCCCCGAGGAAGAAAGGGGCTCACCAAAACGGGCAGTGGAAGGAGAAGGATACTACCGCCGATGAGCTGAAGTGCCTGCTACTGATCCACCTACAATCATGACACGAATGTAGCGCCCCCGGCAAAAGGGACGTCAGTACACTTGAATTGTACTGGTATGTATGGACAAACTTTGTCCCAAGTAAACTCAAGCCATTAAATTACATCAACAATTAATTAAGCCAACCAACCATGTTTCCACATTTTTCCTCATTTCAAATAATTCTCACACAAAGCACTTTCTACAACCAACCAATTTAACAATAACCAATCAATCACGTAAAGCACAAGTAGTCAAACAAAGGGGCAATCAGTGCCCCACAGGTTGCAAACTCTCCTGCTGTCTCCTTTCACAATTTCACATTATTGATTTATGTATCAATTTTTAATAGCGATTTCGATCGCTTTCCATCCTTATTGCCCCTGACCACCCTTATTACCTCGGCCACCCTTATCACCCCAACCCACACCTTATTTCACCACGTCAATTTAAAGGTTTTCTCACCATTTCTTCTCACCTCATTCTTCCTAGTTAGTGAATAGCCACGCACTCTTCCATATATTACGTGGTCTCTTACCTTAGGCATTCCATCCGGCTCACCTCTTAACTCTTATTGGGACATATGTAGCAAGGAGTGTTCGTCTGAACATCACTTAACACTTATCTATTTGTAAGGCTCTTTAGAGGCTCTCTATCAAGCCCCAATTACCATCTTGGGTTGTCGTGGCAACACATTCATTTCTCCCACTCGTTTTGGCTTTCTTAGTATCCCGAAACTTTGTTTAAATCACAAATCTATGATTAGCCCATTCTAGGAACTCACAATCTTTCACATTTGACATATGGTACTTCCTTGGGTCCCATTTATCCTGACCTTATGACAAGTAAAAGTCTCTTTACAAACATACTCTTATTTTCTAGAATCGTTGACCCTATCAGTCACATTGCCATTCATGAAGAATTTACATTCCTTAATCTCTTTTCTAGACCACACATGTCTTCACCAAAATATTCAAATATCATAGCTACATGGTCTCGCTCTTGTTTCATTGTATTTAAGTAGCCTCACGATGGTCCTCCCTCTCCCACATGGGGAAAATATCCTGGATCTTGACACAAGTCTTGAGTGTAGAAACTTTAGGAACATATGCCTCATATATCTATACCTCTTATATATATACTCGGCCATTAGAAAAATTTAAGTCACCATAGTATTGATCTCATAAGTTCCCTTCTCCTATTCAGCCACGTAGGTATGGGATTCCAAGTACCCACGCATATCCTTTATGAGTGTAACGCAACTTCGTACATTTCTGGGTCCTTATAACGTTCGTAAGACAAGGGTCTTCTCACCTAGGGTCCAATTGAGTCTCATTTCATAACTTTTTACCTCATATGAGAGACTTACATTCTCCCCATTAATCTCTTAGTCATTCTCTCATATATCACATGCTTATATATAACCAATATTCTTTCACACCTTACGATCAATTATATACTTCTTACACTAACCATGCTTGCTATTTAAGCTTACATATCAATTATCAAATCAATGCCTCTTCGTGCGGGTAATCACTTCTAATCCTTTCCCCAAATAAAGTATACTTGTAGTACTATGTACTTATACTATATATATTCATACAGTTTATTCAACAAGATACATGTGCTATCTCCATAACACCCATGTCTTTTCCCATTGGTCATGACATATGACAACACTACATAAAATAGACGAAAGAGCATTTAAACTTACCTTGAATCTCAACGCACGGGTTACAAAACAATCTTGTAGTCAAGCTTTATCGCACGATTTGGAGTGATGAAGAAGGGTAATATTCCTAAATGTCCGTGCAGCCCCCTACTTATATGATGTGGTCGACAACACACCTATAAGAAGGGCACTACTAGACACGGCTCCGAGACATCCTAGGACACTTTAAAAACCATATGCTCTGATACCAAGTTTGTCACGCCCCAAATCGAGGGACATGACCGGCACCTGACCGGGTTGCCCCAGTCAAGCGGACCTGGGTGCCTTCCATTCCCACGCGTTACCCCTGTGTTGACTGTTACTCATTAACCAAAATATCTTACCAACAATGACTGATTTCACAATGCATAAACATAACCATGTGATTTATTTACTAACAAGTTCATAATTTATATTTACAATGCCCCATACATATACATAGGCCACAATCCCACAGTTTACATATCTACGGAGCCTCTAGGATACAAAAAGGGAAATAAATACTTGCCGGTAACAAGGCCCCGACTATACCTTACAAAATCCAAAAGAAAGTCTGAAATAAAAGTGGCATGAGCCACACTGTGCCCCGAGGAAGAAAGGGGCTCACCAAAACGGGCAGTGGAAGGAGAAGGATACTACTGCCGATGAGCTGAAGTGCCTGCTACCGATCCACCTACAATCATGACACGAATGTAGCGCCCCCGGCAAAAGGGACGTCAGTACACTTGAATTGTACCGGTATGTATGGACAAACTTTGTCCCAAGTAAACTCAAGCCATTAAATTACATCAACAATTAATTAAGCCAGCCAACCATGTTTCCACATTTTCCTCATTTCAAATAATTCTCACACAAAGCACTTTCTACGACCAACCAATTTAACAATAACCAATCAATCACGTAAAGAACAAGTAGTCAAACAAAGGGGCAATCAGTGCCCCACAGGTTGCAAACTCTCCTGCCGTCTCCTTTCACAATTTCACATTATTGATTTATGTATCAATTTTTAATAGCGATTTCGATCGCTTTCCATCCTTATTGCCCCTGACCACCCTTATTACCTCGGCCACCCTTATCACCCCAACCCACACCTTATTTCACCACGCCGCGGCGCGCGACACGACCCCGCCTTACAGTTGAAAACACAACAATTTCAAACAGCAGATAAGGTACTACACACAATTTCAACAAGTTCAAATAAGCAACTTGCACATTGTTTCATGTTCTCAATTACTTCTCAAGCCAATATCACAACCAAGTTACAATGTTTCCACATTCAAGAATATTCACACATGTATATTCAGCAATTTTCCATAATTCAAGTGTTTCATTTCTTTCCACAATAAACCAATTCTCAAGTGTTTCATTTTCTTTTCCACAAGGTGCCATAAAGGCCATCATAATCATTATTCACAAATTCTTTACCCAATTCAACTTTCATTTACCTTTCGGTTCATATTTCTTACCACAACACTCATAGTTCAACAACAACTTTGAATATCCAACAACAACATCAATTAATCACATACAATTTCTCAAATCAACACATGCCAAACAATTTTACACATAAGGGCGATTTCACAAGAATCAAAATTAGCCATACATACCTGGTGATGAGTTTTCTTCCATTAACTTCCTACTTTATGCTTACCCAAGCTATCTTACTCTTGCCAACCTTGTTCTTGAAGACTCTTACTTCTACTCACTTCTTTTTACTAGAAATCAAGTTCAATAATCATGCATGAGTGTAAAAATTCTATTTTTAAAAGCTATTATATGCAAACCTCTCTTTACCCAATTAAAACTGAAAATCAAAGAAAATAGTTAGGGTTTTTACCTTGAAAATATTGGGGAAGTTGAATACTTGCCCTAGGATCCCTTGGAATTAAAATGATTGGAACAATCCTTGAAGATGCAAGATTTCTCTCTCTAAAAACCCTCTCTTCTCTCTCTAATTTTTGGTGAGATGATATGATAAAAATGAAGAAGAGGTGTGTTATATTAAAGAAGAGATCGGGTCAAAATGTTACAAAAACTCGGCCGGGGTCAATTATGCGGTCACTATGCGACCGCAGAACACACATGCGGTCCGCAAAGTGACCGCAAAATGGCCTCAAAAATTACAAGTTTCTGTTAAGGAATGCGGCCGGAATGCGGTCCGCATGTTTGATCTGCGGTCGCAAAATGCACCGCAGATTTGACATGCGATCGCATATCGACCGCACATTTGACACGATTTTTGGAAACTTTCTGGAACGATTTGCGGTCAGAATGCGGTCCGCATGTTGATTCTGCGGTCGCATTCTTGACCGCATATTTGACACTTTTTCGGAAAAATTATTTCTCTACATTTTTGAAACTTAAATCATTACCAAGGGTCCGAACCGCGGCTCGCAAGCTCGCCGCGAAGAATTCTACGCATTCCTAACACATTATTCGGACCATGACACCACATCTACTAGGTTTTATGCACAAAAATTTTACGGGGCCTTACATCCTCCCCCTTAAGATCATTCGTCCTCGAATGAGGATTTTGAAATAAATGAATTTTGAAAGACATGATATGCAAGCTGTCAAAATTTTGATTAACTCTTATATTTTAGAAAAAATTTCGCCAGAGTTTCCTTTGTATTATGAACATATCCACCTGTCAGAGGGCCCCCGAAACACATTACCAAACAACAATACACAAATACCACACTTTTCACAACTTGTGTATACTTTCTTGCCTCAACAAATGCACACATTTTATCACATTGTTACTATTGCACATAAACTAGTCACTTCAATGAGTCCTTTCCTTATTCAACCATTTTAACACAACATGTACACTTAACAAACCACTACCAATCCACACTTACTGTTAGTCGCTTACTTAACACATAACTCTTTACAAAATGGAGGGGGCTTTTACTAACACTAAGAGGGAAACAACTTGGACAAGATGACAGTTACTAGAAGTAGGAGGGTCGCCTAATTTCTTCTAGGCTTGATCGAACAAATGGGGGTACTTTTCCTTCATCTCTTTTTCTCGCTTCCCATGTGGCCTCCTCAACTTGTTGACTTCGCCACAATACTTTAACAGAGGCAACTTCCTTATTTCTCAACTTACGGACTTGCCTATCAAGAATGGCAACCGGAACTTCTTCATATGACAAATCTTCATTAACCTCTATAGCTTCGACTGGCATGATGGTGGATGGATCTCCAATCACTTTCTTCAACATGGACACATGGAATACCGGATGCACTGATGACATCTCATGAGGCAACTCTAGCCTATAAGCAACTTGACCAATCCTTTGAACGATCCGATATGGCCCGACATACCTAGGACTCAATTTCCTTTTCTTTCCGAATCGCATGACTCCCTTCATAGGAGATACCCTCAAGAACACCCAATCATCGACTTGAAACTCCAAATCCCTTCGACGAACGTCCGCATAGGACTTTTGACGACTCTGTGCTGTTTTCATTCTCTCCTGAATAACCTTGACCTTTTCCATAGCTTCGTACACCATATCTGGCCCTAGCAATTCCGCTTCACCTACCTCAAACCACCCGATTGGCGATCTACATCTTCTCCCGTATAATGCCTCAAACGGGGCCATTTGAATGCTAGCATGATAGCTGTTATTGTAAGCAAATTCTATCAGTGGCAAGTGTTCATCCCAATTACCTTTAAAATCTAAGACACAAGCCCGCAACATATCTTCAAGCGTCTGAATGGTCCGCTCGGCCTGTCCATCGGTCTGTGGATGGAAAGCTGTGCTGAGATTTACCTGAGTTCCCAAACCTTGCTGAAACTTCTTCCAAAAGTTAGCTGTGAACTGAGCCCCGCGATCTGAGATGATAGAAAGTGGAGTGCCATGAAGCCTTACTATCTCTTTGATGTACAATCTTGCATATTGCTCCGCGGTATCAGTGGACTTGACAGGCAGGAAGTGAGCTGATTTGGTGAGTCGATCTACTACCACCCATATTGAATCGAACTTACGCCGAGTGTGAGGTAACCCCACCACGAAATCCATATTGATCATCTCCCATTTCCACCTTGGTATTTCTATAATCTGAGTTAATCCACCGGGCCGTTGATGCTCGGCCTTCACTTGTTGACAGTTCGGACATTTAGCTACAAAGCTTTCTATATCCCTTTTCATACCGTTCCACCAATAAATCTCCTTAAGGTCATGATACATTTTTGTGGAACCTAGTTGTACAAAATATCTGGAAATATGTGCCTCTGCCATTACCTTTTCTCGAAGTTCGTTCACGTCCGGAACACATAGTCTGTCTTGACACCGCATTACACCATCTTCACTGCTGAGTACCAATGCTGAGGTCTTGTCATTCATGACTGCTTCTTTCACCCGAACCAATGCTGGATCCGTGAACTGTTTTTCCTTGATTTCCGCGACCAATGATGATTCTGCTCCATTATGCACCAAAACATTCCCCTCGTCTGACGCAGAGATACGAACCCCCAAACTGGCTAATTGGTAAACCTCTCGAGACTGGGGTCTCCGATACATACCCAAATGAGCCAAACTACCCATGGATCTCCGACTAAGAGCGTCGGCTACCACATTTGCCTTCCCTGGATGGTACAATATGTTCATATCATAGTCCTTGAGCAATTCTAACCACCGCCGCTATCTTAGATTCAGCTCCTTCCATTTGAACAAATACTGGAGGCTCTTGTGGTCTGAAAACACATCTACACGAACCCTATAAAGAAAATACCGCCATATTTCAAAGCAAACACAACTGCCGCGAGCTCCAAATCATGTGTCGGATAATTCTTCTCGTGATTCTTGAGTTGCCTGGAAGCGTAAGATATGACTTTCCCGTGCTGCATCAATACACATCCCAAACCAACCCTGGAGGCATAACTATCACCTTAACACTTTACATCATTAACGGAACATCTTTATTATATCCCTCTTACATAAGACTTTCCACGAATTTAGTTCTACTATAATTTCCTTGATATAGTTACGACCCCATCTGAACCATTTCTACTAACTCTTACGATTCTTAACAAAAGGCATTACTGAGTGAGTTTTCTCATATGACCTCCTGTCTCAAATGAATAGCACTGGCTAACTTTGCACATATACCCCGAATAACACTAACTTGCACGGCATTGTATCGAATGTAAAGTAGCATTGTGCTCTAACTTTTCTTAACCAACCTCTTCTCCCCATATGTGCATTATAGACTTTAAGAAACTGCACTACTTCCCCTGTGAAATTTCCTACCATCCCTCATTACGGTTAAACACCTCTCAAAACGTATATCAACAACCTTTATATGCATATGACTTACGAAGGGTCACTATCCCGAGAAGGGTATTCTCTGAAACTTTAAATCCTCCTCAATACTTCAACAACAACTTTTGGTTTCACTCTTAAGTGTAAGGCTTAGTCCACTTGATTCTATCTCGGATGAGTAACTCGCCTTATTCCCCATGTTATAGTTACCAATAAAGTTCCCTGATATTGCCGCTTAAGAGTTATCATGCCAAACACGTCTAGTCTGTCACGAGTTTTCATCCTCTTTCAATCCATTCCGAACCTTTCATTCCCATCTTGTTTCGCGGATAGTGCATAATTAATAGTTTTATTGTTCCACACATTTGTCTGCCTCCTGTGAACTTGAAAAAATCATTATGTCTTGTTTAATCATTTTACAGTACCACAACCTCACCAACGATAACCTCGCTTCCCATTGTGTGTAGACATGAACTATCTCTAGACCCCTTTAGTCGATATTCAGTGTCACCCATGTCGGTTGCATTGCGGTTAATCCCTCATAACCTTTATTAACACTTGTGCCCTAAGTGAGTCCACCATTCTGATGCAAAAATTGTTTTAAATAACCATGACCATCTCAATTTAAAGGTTTTCTCACCATTTCTTCTCACCTCATTCTTCCTAGTTAGTGAATAGCCACGCACTCTTCCATATATTACGTGGTCTCTTACCTTAGGCATTCCATCCGGCTCACCTCTTAACTCTTATTGGGACATATGTAGCAAGGAGTGTTCGTCTGAACATCACTTAACACTTATCTATTTGTAAGGCTCTTTAGAGGCTCTCTATCAAGCCCCAATTACCATCTTGGGTTGTCGTGGCAACACATTCATTTCTCCCACTCGTTTTGGCTTTCTTAGTATCCCGAAACTTTGTTTAAATCACAAATCTATGATTAGCCCATTCTAGGAACTCACAATCTTTCACATTTGACATATGGTACTTCCTTGGGTCCCATTTATCCTGACCTTATGACAAGTAAAAGTCTCTTTACAAACATACTCTTATTTTCTAGAATCGTTGACCCTATCAGTCACATTGCCATTCATGAAGAATTTACATTCCTTAATCTCTTTTCTAGACCACACATGTCTTCACCAAAATATTCAAATATCATAGCTACATGGTCTCGCTCTTGTTTCATTGTATTTAAGTAGCCTCACGATGGTCCTCCCTCTCCCACATGGGGAAAATATCCTGGATCTTGACACAAGTCTTGAGTGTAGAAACTTTAGGAACATATGCCTCATATATCTATACCTCTTATATATATACTCGGCCATTAGAAAAATTTAAGTCACCATAGTATTGATCTCATAAGTTCCCTTCTCCTATTCAGCCACGTAGGTATGGGATTCCAAGTACCCACGCATATCCTTTATGAGTGTAACGCAACTTCGTACATTTCTGGGTCCTTATAACGTTCGTAAGACAAGGGTCTTCTCACCTAGGGTCCAATTGAGTCTCATTTCATAACTTTTTACCTCATATGAGAGACTTACATTCTCCCCATTAATCTCTTAGTCATTCTCTCATATATCACATGCTTATATATAACCAATATTCTTTCACACCTTACGATCAATTATATACTTCTTACACTAACCATGCTTGCTATTTAAGCTTACATATCAATTATCAAATCAATGCCTCTTCGTGCGGGTAATCACTTCTAATCCTTTCCCCAAATAAAGTATACTTGTAGTACTATGTACTTATACTATATATATTCATACAGTTTATTCAACAAGATACATGTGCTATCTCCATAACACCCATGTCTTTTCCCATTGGTCATGACATATGACAACACTACATAAAATAGACGAAAGAGCATTTAAACTTACCTTGAATCTCAACGCACGGGTTACAAAACAATCTTGTAGTCAAGCTTTATCGCACGATTTGGAGTGATGAAGAAGGGTAATATTCCTAAATGTCCGTGCAGCCCCCTACTTATATGATGTGGTCGACAACACACCTATAAGAAGGGCACTACTAGACACGGCTCCGAGACATCCTAGGACACTTTAAAAACCATATGCTCTGATACCAAGTTTGTCACGCCCCAAATCGAGGGACATGACCGGCACTTGACCGGGTTGCCCCAATCAAGCGGACCTGGGTGCCTTCCATTCCCACGCGTTACCCCTGTGTTGACTGTTACTCATTAACCAAAATATCTTACCAACAATGACTGATTTCACAATGCATAAACATAACCATGTGATTTATTTACTAACAAGTTCATAATTTATATTTACAACGCCCCATACATATACATAGGCCACAATCCCACAGTTTACATATCTACGGAGCCTCTAGGATACAAAAAAGGAAATACAATACTTGCCGGTAAGGCTCCGGCTATACCTTACAAAACCAAAATGAAATCTAAACCGAGTGGCATGAACCACACAAGGCCCCGAGGAAGAAAGGGGCTCACCAAAACGGGCAGTGGAAGGAGAAGGATACTACCGCCGATGAGCTGAAGTGCCTGCTACTGATCCACCTACAATCATGACACGAATGTAGCGCCCCCGGCAAAAGGGACGTCAGTACACTTGAATTGTACTGGTATGTATGGACAAACTTTGTCCCAAGTAAACTCAAGCCATTAAATTACATCAACAATTAATTAAGCCACCCAACCATGTTTCCACATTTTTCCTCATTTCAAATAATTCTCACACAAAGCACTTTCTACAATCAACCAATTTAACAATAACCAATCAATCACGTAAAGCACAAGTAGTCAAACAAAGGGGCAATCAGCGCCCCACAGGTTGCAAACTCTCCTGCTGTCTCCTTTCACAATTTCACATTATTGATTTATGTATCAATTTTTAATAGCGATTTCGATCGCTTTCCATCCTTATCGCCCCTGACCACCCTTATTACCTCGGCCACCCTTATCACCCCAACCCACACCTTATTTCACCACGCCGCGGCGCGCGACACGACCCCGCCTTACACTTGAAAACACAACAATTTCAAACAGCAGATAAGGTACTACACACAATTTCAACAAGTTCAAATAAGCAACTTGCACATTGTTTCATGTTCTCAATTACTTCTCAAGCCAATATCACAACCAAGTTACAATGTTTCCACATTCAAGAATATTCACACATGTATATTCAGCAATTTTCCATAATTCAAGTGTTTCATTTCTTTCCACAATAAACCAATTCTCAAGTGTTTCATTTTCTTTTCCACAAGGTGCCATAAAGGCCATCATAATCATTATTCACAAATTCTTTACCCAATTCAACTTTCATTTACCTTTCGGTTCATATTTCTTACCACAACACTCATAGTTCAACAACAACTTTGAATATCCAACAACAACATCAATTAATCACATACAATTTCTCAAATCAACACATGCCAAACAATTTTACACATAAGGGCGATTTCACAAGAATCAAAATTAGCCATACATACCTGGTGATGAGTTTTCTTCCATTAACTTCCTACTTTATGCTTACCCAAGCTATCTTACTCTTGCCAACCTTGTTCTTGAAGACTCTTACTTCTACTCACTTCTTTTTACTAGAAATCAAGTTCAATAATCATGCATGAGTGTAAAAATTCTATTTTTAAAAGCTATTATATGCAAACCTCTCTTTACCCAATTAAAACTGAAAATCAAAGAAAATAGTTAGGGTTTTTACCTTGAAAATATTGGGGAAGTTGAATACTTGCCCTAGGATCCCTTGGAATTAAAATGATTGGAACAATCCTTGAAGATGCAAGATTTCTCTCTCTAAAAACCCTCTCTTCTCTCTCTAATTTTTGGTGAGATGATATGATAAAAATGAAGAAGAGGTGTGTTATATTAAAGAAGAGATCGGGTCAAAATGTTACAAAATCTGGGCCGGGGTCAAATATGCGGTCACTATGCGACCGCAGAACACACATGCGGTCCGCAAAGTGACCGCAAAATGGCCTCAAAAATTACTCCAGCTCTGCTACGAAATGCGGCCATTATGCGGTCCGCATTCCTGATCTGCGGTCGCAAAATGCACCGCAGATTTGACATGCGATCGCATATCGACCGCACATTTGACGGATTTTTGAGAAACTCTCTGGAATGTTTTGCGGCAAGAATGCGGTCCGCATGTTGATTCCGCGGTCGCATTCTTGACCGCATATTTGACACTTTTTCGGAAAAATTATTTCTCTACATTTTTGAAACTTAAATCATTACCAAGGGTCCGAACCGCGGCTCGCAAGCTCGCCGCGAAGAATTCTACGCATTCCTAACACATTATTCGGACCATGACACCACATCTACTAGGTTTTATGCACAAAAATTTTACGGGGCCTTACATCCTCCCCCTTAAGATCATTCGTCCTCGAATGAGGATTTTGAAATAAATGAATTTTGAAAGACATGATATGCAAGCTGTCAAAATTTTGATTAACTCTTATATTTTAGAAAAAATTTCGCCAGAGTTTCCTTTGTATTATGAACATATCCACCTGTCAGAGGGCCCCCGAAACACATTACCAAACAACAATACACAAATACCACACTTTTCACAACTTGTGTATACTTTCTTGCCTCAACAAATGCACACATTTTATCACATTGTTACTATTGCACATAAACTAGTCACTTCAATGAGTCCTTTCCTTATTCAACCATTTTAACACAACATGTACACTTAACAAACCACTACCAATCCACACTTACTGTTAGTCGCTTACTTAACACATAACTCTTTACAAAATGGAGGGGGCTTTTACTAACACTAAGAGGGAAACAACATAGGCAATATGACAGTTACTAGGAGTAGGAGGGTCACCTAATTTCTCTAGGCTTGATCGAACAAATGGGGGTACTTTTCCTTCATCTCTTTTTTCGCTTCCCATGTGGCCTCCTCAACTTGTTGACTTCGCCACAATACTTTAACAGAGGCAACTTCCTTATTTCTCAACTTACGGACTTGCCTATCAAGAATGGCAACCGGAACTTCTTCATATGACAAATCTTCATTAACCTCTATAGCTTCGACTGGCATGATGGTGGATGGATCTCCAATCACTTTCTTCAACATGGACACATGGAATACCGGATGCACTGCTGACATCTCGGGAGGCAACTCTAGCCTATAAGCAACTTGACCAATCCTTTGAACGATCCGATATGGCCCGACATACCTAGGACTCAATTTCCCTTTCTTTCCGAATCGCATGACTCCCTTAATAGGAGATACCCTCAAGAACACCCAATCATCGACTTGAAACTCCAAATCCCTTCGATGAACGTCTGCATAGGACTTTTGACGACTCTGTGCTGTTTTCATTCTCTCCTGAATAACCTTGACCTTTTCCATAGCTTCGTACACCATATCCGGCCCTAGCAATTCCGCTTCACCTACCTCAAACCACCCGATTGGCGATCTACATCTTCTCCCGTATAATGCCTCAAACGGGGCCATTTGAATGCTAGCATGATAGCTGTTATTGTAAGCAAATTCTATCAGTGGCAAGTGTTCATCCCAATTACCTTTAAAATCTAAGACACAAGCCCGCAACATATCTTCAAGCGTCTGAATGGTCCGCTCGGCCTGTCCATCGGTCTGTGGATGGAAAGCTGTGTTGAGATTCACCTAGATTCCCAAACCTTGCTGAAACTTCTTCCAAAAGTTAGCGGTGAACTGAGCCCCGCGATCTGAGATGATAGAAAGTGGAGTGCCATGAAGCCTTACTATCTCTTTGATGTACAATCTTGCATATTGCTCCGCAATATCAGTGGACTTGACAGGCAGGAAGTGAGCTGATTTGGTGAGTCGATCTACTACCACCCATATTGAATCGAACTTACGCCGAGTGTGAGGTAACCCCACCACGAAATCCATATTGATCATCTCCCATTTCCACCTTGGTATTTCTATAATCTGAGTTAATCCACCAGGCCGTTGATGCTCGGCCTTCACTTGTTGACAGTTCGGACATTTAGCTACAAAGCTTTCTATATCCCTTTTCATACCGTTCCACCAATAAATCTCCTTAAGGTCATGATACATTTTTGTGGAACCTAGTTGTACAAAATATCTGGAAATATGTGCCTCTGCCATTACCTTTTCTCGAAGTTCGTTCACGTCCGGAACACATAATCTGCCTTGACACCGCATTACACCATCTTTGCTGCTGTGTACAAATGTTGAGGTCTTGTCATTCAGAACTGCTTCCTTTACCCGAACTAATGCTGGATCCATGAACTGTTTTTCCTTGATTTCCGCGACCAATGATGATTCTGCTCCATTATGCACAAAAATATCCCCCTCGTCTGACGCTGAGATACAAACCCCCAAATTGGCTAATTGGTAAACCTCTCGAGACTGGGGTCTCTGATACATACCCAAATGACACCACATCTACTAGGTTTTATGCACAAAAATTTTACGGGGCCTTACAATTAGAACCTGGAAATGGTCCCATGAAGTCAATTCCCCATACATCAAACAATTCCACCACCAAAATATTCTGTAAAGGCATTTCATTTCTCTTTGTGATTGTACCTGTTCTTTGACACCTGTCACAAGTTTTAACAAACGCATGAGCATCTTTAAATAAGGATGGCCAGTAAAAACCTGATTGGAGAACCTTTTGTGTTGTTCTATCTCCACCATGATGACCTCCATATGAAGAAGAATGACAGTCATGCAAGATGGCATTCATTTCTTCTTCAGGTACACACCTTCTTACCAATTGGTCAGCACATTGTTTGTAGAGAAAGGGCTCGTCCCACATATATGATTTCACATCATGGAAGAATTTTCTCCTTTTATCCGCTGTGCTTTCCGATGGCATCACTCCACTTGCAATATAATTTACAAAGTCAGTATACCATGGAGTTTGATTAGATGTGATGGCCAACAGATGTTCATCTGGGAACGTTACTTTTATTGAGTCTCCTTCAATCACATGACTTCTGTTTTCCAATCTGGACAAATGATCAGCCACTTGATTCTCAGTACCTTTTCTATCACGTATCTCAAGGTCAAATTCCTGCAAAAGAAGAACCCATCGGATTAGTCTTGGCTTTGCATCTTTCTTTGCAAATAGATACTTGATAGCCGAGTGATCAGTATAGACTATGACTTTAGTTCCTACTAGGTAGGATCTAAACTTGTCAAATGCCCATACTACTGCAAGTAATTCTTTCTCTGTGACAGTGTAATTCATTTGAGCGGGATTTAGAGTTCTGCTCGCATAATGAATGGAGTAAAAAAATTTCTCCTTCCTCTGTCCCAACACAGCACCAATGGCTATGTCACTTGCATCACACATTAATTTGAAAGGCAATTCCCAATCTGGAGCAACAATGATTGGTGCAGAGACCAATTTTCTTTTAAGCTCTTCAAATGCCTTCAGACAAGCATCATCAAACTTGAATGGTGTATCTTTCTCAAGGAGCCTGCAAAGAGGAGATGAAATTTTTGAAAAATCTTTAATGAATCTTCGATAAAATCTTGCATGGCCTAGAAAACTGCGTATGCCCTTAACAGATATGGGTGGGGGCAATTTTTCAATTGCTTCCACTTTTGCCTTGTCTACTTGCAATTCGTTTTTGGATACATTGTGCCCTAGGACAATACCTTCTCTTACCATGAAATGGCATTTTTCCCAGTTCAGCACCAAGTTGGTCTCTTCACATCTGGCTAGCACTTTATCGAGGTTAGTTAAACATTTATCAAAAGAGCATCCGAAAACAGAGAAATCATCCATAAATACTTCTACAAATCTCTCGACCATATCAGTGAAAATGGCCATCATACACCTTTGAAATGTTGCAGGTGCGTTGCAAAGACCAAATGGCATTCTTTTGAACGCATACGTGCCATAAGGACACGTAAAAGTGGTCTTATCTTGGTCCTCTAGGGCTATAGTTATTTGATTATACCCAGAGTAACCATCCAGGAAGCAGTAATACTCCTGGCCGGCCAATCGATCAAGCATTTGATCCATGAAAGGGAGAGGAAAGTGGTCCTTCCTGGTGGCATTATTCAGTTTTCTGTAATCAATACAAATTCTCCACCCCGTGACAGGTCTTGTTGGTATTAAATCGTTATTATCATTAACTATCACAGTTATACCCCCTTCTTAGGAACACACTGAACTGGACTCACCCACTTACTGTCAGAGATAGGAAATACAATACCTGCATCAAGCAATTTGATCACCTCTTTCCTTACCACTTCTTTCATGTTAAGTTTTTGGCGCCGTTCCCGGGGAATTTGAAATTAGCTCCTTTGACTGTTTTATTATTTTTTAGTTGTTAATAGAAAATACAAAAAGAAATTTTCATCTATTTGTTTGTGTTATACAGGTTCTTCACCAACCAGGAGTACGCCTCAATTCGGTCACTTTGCCTTGGCCCTTCATCAAGT
The DNA here is from genome assembly GCA_032618575.1 of Nicotiana noctiflora. Classification (NCBI taxonomy): domain Eukaryota; kingdom Viridiplantae; phylum Streptophyta; class Magnoliopsida; order Solanales; family Solanaceae; genus Nicotiana; species Nicotiana noctiflora. The sequence continues at coordinate 170,857 of JASVEL010006090.1, read as the reverse complement.
GGGGAATGGATGTAATCGGACCGCTACCCACCGGACGTAGAAATGTATGTTTTTTGTTAGTGTTAACTGACTATTTATCCAAATGTTCATAAGCGGGTGCTTACACCTAAATTCGTGAACAAGAAGTCATCGCCTTCATTTGGAAGAACATCATATGCCGTTTTGGCATCCCCAAAGAAATCACATGTGACAACGGGAGATAGTTCATCGATCAGAAAATGACCAATTTCTTCGACAAATGGCCCATCAAAAGGATACTCTCAACACCGTATCATCCTGCCGCCAAGGGTCAGGCAGAGTCATCCAACAAAACCATATTGAATATATTGAAGAAGAATCTTGAAATTCCATAGGACTATGGCCCGAACTGCTACCAGAGGTGTTATGGGCACACAGGACCACCCCTAAATCTTCCACGGGAGAAACTCCTTACTCGTTGGTTTACGGAACTGACACCGTCATACCAGTCAAAGTAGGCGAGCCGAGTTTAAGATACTCATACACAAGTGGAGCAGAAAATGATTCGAACCGACTCCAAGACCTCGATGAAACCGAAGAAAGGAGAGAAATGGCCCACATTAGGATGGTAGCCCAGATATAGCAAATCGAAAGATACTACAACAAGAAAGCAAAATTCGACCACTCAGAGTAGGCGACTACGTCCTAAAATCCAAGACTATGGCATCCAAAGACCCTAGCAAAGGGATATTAGGGACCAATTGCAACGGACCCTATAAAATCACCGCAAGAGCAGATAAAGGTTCATTTCGACTAGAGACCATGGAAGGAAAGACGCTCCAAAACAACTGGAACATCTCTCACCTCAAGTATTTCCATTTCTAAAGAGCCCCCCTCGAGTCGTACTTATTTTCCCTTATCTTAGTTTTTTCCCAATCGGGTTTTCTCGGAAAAGTTTTTAATGAGGCGACGAAGGAGATGCTCGGAAATGCTTATGAGGCTAATCTGACAAGCTAGTTATTCTGCTAATCAGCACAACAGGCGTATCACAGGGACTGTGGGTATGGCTATCTCCAATGTATAAAAGGCTACGACCATCCATATCTTTAAAAAAAGGCTAAGGCTGTCTACAGCGTACAAAGTGGCTACGGCCATCTATAACGCATAAAAGGCTAAGGCCATCTACAGCGTACAAAAGGGCTACGGCCATCAATAAAAAATAAAAGGATATGGCCATCCACAACGTAAAAAGTGGCTATGGCCAACTATAACGCATAAAAGGCTAAGGCCATTTACAGCGTACAAAGAGGCTACGGCCATCTACAACGTACAAAGAGGCTACAACCATCTATAACGCATAAAAGGCTAAGGTCATCTACAGTGTCAAAAGAGGCTACGGCCATCTATAATGCATAAAAAGCTATGGCCATCTACAGAGTACAAAGAGGCTACGGACATCTATAACGCATAAAAGGCTAAGGCCATCTACAGCGAAAAAGAGGCTACAGCTATAACGCATAAAAGGCAAAGGCCATCTACAGCGTAAAACGATGATACGGCCATCTATAACACATAAAAGGCTAAGGCCATCCATATCTAAAAAAGAAGGCTAAGGCCATCTTCAGTGTAAAAAGAGGCTACAACCATCTATAACACATAAAAGGCTAAGGCCAAGGCCAATATCGGAGCGACCGACTTAATTCATCCAACCCGACACGATCGGAACCATGGGAAAGGTAATAGCTACCCTATAACAAACAAATGGCTAAGGCCAGAGTCGACACAGCTTAACCACGACAAATTAACTCAACAACAATCGATAGTATGCAACAAGTACGCAAAGTAAATATTACGGATAGAAGACATGAAAGGAAATATATATATATATATATATATATATGATTTCCATTCACTCCAAAAAATTACATGTACATTCATTTACAAGAGCCATGTCCCTCCGGGTGTAAAATCAAAACAAAACTTCCACCTAACTACCGCCACCTTGTTCATCGCCACCACCCTGGTCACCACTGCCTCCCTGTTCGTCATTTCCAGCCGGTCCATCACCACGCTTATCGCCGCCCTCAGCCCGGAACAACAAAGAAACCTACAACCCCGTGCCCAATTGATTTATGTCTGCAAAGGTACATCCCGCCGGGCCCGGGGAATTAGGGTTATACCTGCAATCTTCCCAGGTGACCCTAACCAGATGGTGCTGATCCTCGACCTACGTCTCGGTAGTCCTGCCAAAGGCTTGCAGCTCTTCAAAAAATGTATGCCTAGCCTCGGCGTATACCCACATGTCATGCACCTCGCGGGACACATCGTCGGCAAGTCTAGTCACTGTCACCTGCTAGAGAGCATCTGCTTCAGATGCTATGGCTTTGAGCTCGGCGATTAAGGCGTCAACTTTCGCACGCAATTCAACAGCCTCCGCCATCGCCCCACATCCGATCTCTAGCTCCTCCTCCTTTGACCGAAGGAGATTCTCCAGCTCAGTACTTCGAGCCACGACGACCATTAAATTTGCATCTGCCTACTCCAACTGAGCCGTGCGCTCTCGTAGTCGAGTTTCTGCCTGCTCCAAACCCTTGCAAAATATGCGGAACTGCGGGTCCTGGGCATAGAGATTTGCCAACATTTTGTGCTTGTTTCGGACCTCCCTAGATTTCCTTATTGCCCTCATAAGGGTGGCAGCCCTGCTATGATCGCGTCGGCCCATCTCTACTTCCAAAATGGGGGTCTGAAAAAAGGAAGACGACCTAAGTCAGAGCAAGCCTAAAGGCCTACAATAAAATAATAATAAATAACGATAGATCATACATGCAAAGCTGCACCAAAGACTCATCGGGATAAGTCCCTATCGCTGACATCTTTCAAGGTCTCAGTCTCAACACCCGCGCACAGGAAAGTCATGTCCGACGCGACTTGCTCACTATCCAGCAAGAGGTTATACACCATTGGGATCACAATCCGACGGTTAGGCCCCGCCACCATCATATCCACTCGAGCATGATCCTCTTGAGGCACGTCCGCGGTCGTGGGAACTCGCCCGGAATCTGTTCCTTCCTCGCCAGCAGCCATCGCGGCAGCGGCCGGTATATATCCTCCTTCGACTCTTGGGGAAGTAGTATCGAGTATGACCTCCTTCAGAAGAGCCACCCTCTCCGGTCGAATAGCATCGCCCATAAAGACTAGCCTCGATCCAGGACGGCAGATAACCGCCTTCCTGCACTCCACGGCTATACCTTTGCCAAGAAGTAGTCGGTGCCATTTCCACTCTGGCGGCTCTTCGCCTTCGGAAGCCTCTTCTTTTGCATGAGGAGATGGAGGCAAAGGAGTCTCCTCATTCACAGGTTCAACTACCGGCTCAACCCCGGGTGGAGAGGCCTCAGGAACATCCTTGATAGAGGGTTCCCGGATCGTATCCTAGCCCTCAGAACGAGCAAAGTCAGAAGAATCCTCACTATAGGCCTCCACGGTCGCACATTCGCCCTCTGGCTGGGTAACCTCAAGAACATCCTCATCTAAACGTTCCTGAGCTACGTGCTCGTAGTCAGAGTCCACCAACGAGGAAGTTGTAGCATTGCGTCCTCTCCTCCTTTGTAGGGCACTCCGGGCTGCCAAAACATTAACCAAAGGAAGGAAAGTCAATAGTCAACGCCAGAAAATAAAATTGCCAAACCAAAAAGTTGGTGTAATACCTAGAAGATCGTATTTTGTATTAAATACCGCCCATGTATAGCACTCTTCCGCAAGTGGGATCACTCACCCTACCCACGCCCTTATATCTGGCACAAGTCGGGGCGTAGAAACCCTAGCTGCAAAGACAGAAAAGCAAGAAAAGTCACAAAGATTGAACAGGCATAAGCAACTGAAAGTGTTAAGTACATGAAACGACACTTATGTTCAGGATTCCATACTTCTGCGAACCCTTCCGGGGACGCCACCAAATCCGAAGTTCGGATAAAGAAAAATTTCAAACAAAATTGGCAATTGGACTTATCATCTGTTTCGAAAACCAAACCCTTCGTACCATGGTTTTTCAGCTGCAACATCGTCCCCCTCATGAACCCAGGACAGAACAGTTGCAGCAGATGGTGTGTCGTAACATGAAGTCCGGCCCACTCAGCATAAGTGGTCAATATGCGACATATTTTCCACATATACGGGGTGAGTTGGGCCGGACACACATTGTAAAACTGGCAAAGTTCCTCCGCCAGTGGATAAATGGGAGGACTACACCCAATCAAGAAGGGGTATTAATAAAAAGCACAGAAACCTGGTTTGTGCATGTTGACATAATCCCCTTTGGCCACTGCCATATCCACTGTGTCGGGAATTTGGTAGGACCCACGCAGATCGTCCAACTCTGAGTCAGAAAACTTAGACTTTTCCCATGCAGGAGCTATAGATCATGAGGGAAAATCCCTTTGAGCATACAGCTCTTGGGGAAGCACATTATCGATGGAAAGAGGAACAAGTGGCCTTCGAGCCTTTTTCCCACCCTCCGAAGATGGGGGAACCCCAGAAGTAGACTCATCTCCATTTCCTTCACATTGTCGACCCCGTCTTGCCATAGTCAGTATTTGACCAATGAATAGACACGTCAACGACTGGGAAAACTATAAAGAAAACTCGAAGGGTCAAACACAAAAGTTACTAAAAGCCCTAGTGAGAGATGAAGATATGAAGAACTTTTCTGAGAAGTCCAAAAGATATTAAAAATCAAACCCTCTTCCTATTTATAATATCCCAATACATGGGAATCGAAGATGTGAGTGTTAGAGAAGGGGCAGGAAAGAAATGTCAAATCGCCCCGTAATCTTTGTAAGGAGCAGTTGGAATTATGAGTCATGCCGCCAGTGACGTCAATTGAAAAAGTAGGCCACATGTCAATACATGAACGACGCCACGACAAATTGACTTTTCTACCCTTTACAGACGTATGTCGTGTACATCTCCAATAGGCGGAGGGACTAACTGTATGGGGTCGAATCAAATTTAACTGACAATGGCCGAGTGCATTTTCCCCCGCGCCCATATAACATCGAGGGTACGGCCCTCACTCACGTCTTTGACAGCAAAGGCGTGGCATCGACGTGCATACGTAGAGACCCCTTCCCCTCCCTTTTTTTAAGGGCTCAGCGGCCCCTCGACGAACTGTACTTTTAGTGAGAACCCCCTCCCCCCTATATAAAGAGGGGTTTTCCCTGTTGTAAGGCATTAGGTGTTATTCTCTAATAATACAGCTTCTATCATTCTCTCTCTATTGTCGTCTCAATTGTGATCATCGATTATATTCATAACTTTTGCATTTCTGCTAAGATTCACTATATTATAACAACATTGATCCTACTTTGGGATTTATTATATTTGATTACGATTTACCCTTTTTTATATTTTCAATTGTCTATGCTCGTAAAGTAATCGATAACTTTTGAGTTAAACAGAACCTCTTGTAAAAATGCCTTATAGCTTCAATACAGAAATATTCAACTAAGCTAAATGTTGATTGTAGAACCTCAAGATTTAAGACTAAAACTTTTCAACTCACTAAGTTTTAAAGATGCAATTCCTCATCCAGAAACAAACAGACAAAATGAAGCTTAGCGAATCCATGTATCTATTCGCACAAAAAACCAAAAAAAACAAAGTCTCTGTGGGAGTGGCTCCTATGCAGGACAAGTTGCGGGAATCGAAGTTGAGATAGTTCAGACATGTGAAGAGACGAGACATAGCTGCCCCAGTTAGGAGATGCGAGAGGTTAACTGTGGTGGATCTAAGGAAAAACATGGGTAGGCGAAAGAAGTACTAGGGTGAGGTGATTAGGCAGACACATATCATTACTTCAGCTTACCGAGTACATGACCTTTGATAGAAGGTGTGAAGGTCGAGAATTAGGGTCGACAGTTGATAGATAGTCGCGAGTCTCTCCTAAGCTTACCAGTAGTAATAGTACTATTTTTGTATCTTCTTATTCTTGGTTCGTTATTATAACATGTTTTGTCATTCGCTTCCGCTGCCCTTTATCTTGTTGTTGCAATGGTTTGTTGCTTTATTTTCACAGTTCTTTGAACTGAATGTCTATCTGAAATAATATTTATATCTTCATAAGGTAAAGGTAAGGTCTGGGCATACATTACCCTCTCTAAACGCTAACTGTGAGATTGCAAAACATAAGTGCTAAAGATTAAATCTTTTAAACAAATAAGTGATAAAGATTGGATTTTTAACATAACCAATTTTTAAAAACCATAAAAATACAGCAACATAGTTAATTACATTAGTAGAAGAAAACTTTATTACAAAAAAAAGATCATGAGAATATTATATATACCTTGCCACTAATAATAAGCCAACAATCCTTGGATTGTTGTGATTAGGAACCTCACCTAAGGTGAAGACCTTAGATTGACCACCCATTTATTACACAAAACAAATTAGAATAGTATAATATATTCATTGATAGTTGACTTAGTAGCATAGGCGGAATCACTAGAAAGGCATGGGGCACGTGCACCCATGTTCCTCTCCTTAGTCCGTGTACTACGGGGATATTTTTCAGATAAAGTACTTAATTTTTCACGTGTGAACCCATGGTCAAAAGAGTATTTAGTGCATTGATAGTTTTGTGCACCATTGACCCCATATCTAGTGTTCAAATCCACTTGTATATCTTCCATCTTTAAGATATTTTTTTATTTCTATTTCTCTTTTTCGTTCTTTTATGTTCTGTTCAAATCCCATTCCCTGTCTTTTTTTTTTTTTTTATGCATTCTTTTCTTTTTTGGTTCACCCTTTGATATATCCTTGAATGAAATATTGAGTTTAACACTTGTAACTATAAATAATTATGCTATTATTGATAGTTCTCTAAGGTAAGTTTTAGAAAATCAAATCAAACAATGGGTCGGATAATGGTGCACCCATCCTACTGAAATCCTGGATCCGCCTCTACTTAGTAGTACCATATGTAAAAATCTTTAACAAAAGAAATATGAAAAATATTACACTCTAAATATGAAATAATCCATTTAAATTATAATATGTGAAATTGAATAAGAAAAATTGGAATACCGAAAAGGGGAAATTGGTAGTGTAAAAATCTAGGGGATATGCAAATCAGAATGTTGCTTATTCCTTGATCTAAGACCTTTTTTCCCTATTTGTTTTCTAGTATGAATTTTTGATTCCCATGTTGTCCCGTTTGGTGTCATAAGGTTGATATATATATGAAATAAGACTTAAACAAAAGTTAAAAAGTAAAGGAAACAAAAAGAGAATAGAAAAGGAAAACGAATGAAGAAAAAGAAAAAGAAAAAAATAAAAATCAATCAAATGCATATATGCTTCTTCAATGTCATTTCTTTTTATTTCTTTCATCTTTTTGTATATCTCTATTCAATTTTTCTCGTGTTCTAAATTCTAATTACAGCAACCCAAAGCTGCTAATTCTTTTGCGAATTATTAGTTATTTTCCAACGATTTGATTGTTTAATACAGCTTCATTTTGAAGGCAAAATGTTGTATTATTAAACAGTGATATTCAATTTGCCAAATATTTATATATATATATATATATATATATATATATATATATATATATATATATATATATATATATATATATATATATATATATATATATATATATATATATATATATATATATATATATATATATATATATATATATATATATATATATATATATATATATATATATATATATATATATATATATATATATATATATATATATATATATATATATATATATATATATATATATATATATATATATATATATATATATATATATATATATATATATATATATATATATATATATATATATATATATATATATATATATATATATATATATATATATATATATATATATATATATATATATATATATATATATATATATATATATATATATCGAATGGCATGAATTTGAGATTTTCATCTTCAAAATTGTCCATATGATTTATAAAAAGGAAAAAAAAATAAAAAAAAAAAAAAAATATATATATATATATATATATATATATATATATATATATATATATATATATATATATATATATATAATTGAAAGAAGACGAAGAGAATGAAAATTGTGACTTGAAGATCAGCAATAGACCTAGAATCAATTTGCATCAAGTAATTTATTTTTGCAAAATTTGGTAGGGCTCTCCAAAAAATAAACTGGAGGAAAAAAAAAATTTCATTTATGTCAAAACATATTTGGCTGAATTCCCAAATAAGATGTACTACTAAAAACTCTTAACGAAATGAAAAAATCATAATAAAAACTAATGCCGTTTATAGATGCGCACACCATGCGTTTCATCTCTAGAACAAACTAATGATATTTACACTGTCAATGATGTGCAGAGTTTTCATTTAAATTCTGCTGGATGGCAAACAAGTAATGCAATTTGTAGGAACACTGTTTAATAGCTGAAAACAATTATCTTTAAGGTGTTATTATGTGACGACCCAGCCCGTTCGTCATGGTAATTACCACCCCGTTATGTTGTAACTACATGATTTATGCTTTTATATCGGTGTTAGAGTCTATCGGGGAAGTTAGGAGTGAATTGGATTGGAAATGAGGCATATAGCCTTTTGAAGGAAACTTGAATAAGAAAAGTCAACCCGGAGTTGACTATTTGGTTTGAGGGCTCGGAATCGGATTCTGATGATTCGGTTAGTTCCGGGGGGTGATTTGTGACTTAGGAGAGCGATAGGAATTGAATTTGGAGGCCCGGTGTAGAAATAGGCTTGAATTGGCTAAGGTTGAATTTTGGCGAAATCCGATCGATAGGTGAGATTTTGATCCGGGAGTCGGAATGGAATTCCGACAATTTCTGTAGCTTCGTTATGTGATTTTGGATGTGTCTGCAAAATTTCAGATCATTCGGACGTCGTTTAGTCGGGTTTTTGATTGATTGTGTAATTCGGAATGTTTTAAGGAATTTAGGCTTGAATTCGATGTGAATTATGGGTTTTGATGTTATTAGACGTGTTTTGAAGATTGGAACAAGTTCGAATAAGGTATTAAGATGTGTTGGTGTGTTTGGATGAGGTCCCGGGGGCCTCGGGGTGTTTTCGGATGGTAAATCGGGAGAAAAACATGGAAATTGCAGGTTTGAAGAGTTCTGGTTCTGTTGTTTTCGCTCCTGCGGAAATGGGGGCGCAGGAGCGAGCCCGCAGGAGCGGAAAATGAGCGCAGAAGCGCTGGGGTTCGCCGAGGCGGATCCTGGTCCGCATGGGCGGCACCGCAGGTGCGGAAGGAAAGACCGCAGAAGCGGTCTGGGCTCGTTAGGGGAGAATCCGCAGAAGCGGAAGACTTGTCGCCTAAGCGAGTCCGCAGGAGCGGACTCTGATGCGCAGAAGCGGTAAGGCTCGGAGGAGCGGAAGGGGGTTTCGCAGGAGCGGTCTCGCAGGAGCGAGACCTGGGCCGCAGAAGCGAAGCTGGGCGGCTAGGAGTATTTTCGCAGAAGCGACCATTTGGTTGCAGAAGCGGCCTCGCAGAGGCGGATTTTGGTCCGCAGAAGCGGAAATCGCGCCTGTGTTAAAAATAACAGAAGGGTTAAAATTTCATAAGTTGCAAAACATTTGGGGCTCGGTTCTTGAAGGCGAATTGGGCGATTTGGGCGAGTTATTGTTGGGAGAACATCGGGTTATCGTTGGAGGTAAGTTTTGTGGCTTAATTACATCATTTTAACATGAAATCCTTGGTTAAATCCCTGTAAATGGAAGATTAAAGGTGGGTTTGAGCCCTAGGCCTAAATTAAAGAAAAATACTGATTTGAGTGGGCAAATGGAGTCCGATTTTGGTAAATTTTATATGCCTAGACTCGTATCGAGATGAGGATTCCGAATATGTAACTTTTATAATTTTTCGACAAGTGTACCAAAAGTCGGGTTTTGACAACTTGTGGGTTTTGATATGATTTGGGTTATTTCGAATGAATTTCGTGAAATTAGCATATAATGATGCATTCTCTATATTGAGCAGATTTGGCACCCGAGGAGATTGATTTGCGAGGCAAGCGCAAGGCGGATTAAAGCTTCTACCGGTTCGAGGTGAGTGGTGGTAGTAAACAATGTACTGAGAGTTTGAAACCCCGTACTAGCACTTCACAGTGTTATATTGAGATGAGACACGCGTTCTATGACGGGCGTGGTGACATTGTGATTGGGGGTTCGGACTTAGTCCTTCCGGCTAATAGAATACTGTGTTGTATGACTGTTACTGAGATTATAACTGTACAATTGGGTTAATAGCCATGTTTGGGGCCTTGTGCCGATCTGTAGAGCATTGGGGAACCTATAAAGCTAGGTGACCCTTATATCATGTTAGAAACATACACTCAGCCGTAGCTCTAGCTGTACAGCATAATATGAGCCCGTACTAGATGTGTACATTGAGAGAGATTATCTAGGGTGGAATTCCCTGTTCTAGGCTGAGCAGACCTGAAAGGCCAAGTCTATACCGATTGAGATGAGATAGGGTCAAGGACCCACTATGAGATGTTATATTGGGCCTGAAAGGCCAAGTCTATATTGACTGAGACAGGGTCTAGGACCCACTGTGATATACTATATTGGGCCTGAGAGGCCAAGTATATACTGACTGGATAGGGTCGAGGACCCATTATGAGGTATTATATATATATACCTATATTGTTGCGCTTGGGCCGTAGGAGCCCCTCCGGAGTCTGTACACACCCCCAGTGAGCACCGATGTATATGATGGGATCGGGCTGCACGCCGCAGCAGTATAGATATATATATATATATATATATATATATTGGATCGGACTGCACGCCGCAGTAATATTTGTGTGGATCGTGCTGCACGCCGCAGTATTATAGTGCTTAGGCCCAGGGAGCCCCTCCGAAGTCTGTATACACCCCCAGTGAGCGCCGTCGACGTTAAATGGAGCGGGCTGCGCGCCGCAGCGATATATGTATTGGAGCGGGTTGCACGCCGCAGCATTATACTTATTCATATCCTACTATCTACTTAAACACTTATACATTACAGACATAAGTATGTGTCTTTATATGTTGAGATGGCCGTACACCGTAGGAGTACGAGTGAGGGTTGGTTCAGAGTAGAATCTTGTAGAGATAAACGTAGATTGGAGGTTAGAGTACTACTATAGTGATGACGTACCTATGAGGGTTGCCTTAGAACTGCTAAGTGATAGCACAGGATTTCTTACCTTCAGTTATTATTTATTATTGTTACTCACTGAGTTGAAATATACTCACCCCACTCCCCTGCACTTTCTGTGCAGATCCACAGGTGCCCGAGAGCAGTTGAGACATTGTAGCTGCTGATCCTTGTCTACTTTTGCGGAGATTACGAGGTAGCTGCCAGCGTCCGCAGAGCTTGTTTTCTCCTTCTCTATCATCTTGTTGATTTCCTACTTGCCTAGACTTGATTGTATTAGGATGCTATTCTGTAGAGGCTCGGTCTCGTGACACCACGATATGTTTGGGACCGTATTTTGTATGTTTTACGTTTCGGTTATCACCTGATATGATCATTTGGCTGGGTTAAGAGATGATATGGTCGGGCTTGCCTAGCATTGTGTTGGGCGCCATCACGACCGGGGTTTGGGTCGTGACAAGTTGGTATCGGAGCCCAGGTTAACAGGTCTCGCGAGTCATGAGCCGGTTTAGTAGAGTCTCGTGGATCGGTACGGGGACGCCTGTACTTATCCTCGGGAGGCTGCAAACCTTTTAGGAAAAGTTTCAATTCTTGGAATTCTTGTCGTGCGATTACTTTTGACTTGAACTGAACTTTGACATTCTATTCTCTCGCAGATGGCGAGAACTCGAGCATCCGGACGTGGAGGACGACCACCACTACCACCTGCTAGAGGCCGAGGATGCGGTCGTTGTCGTGGCTGAGTTAGGGCAGCTGAGGCAGTGCCAGCTGACCCACAGCCCCCAGTTGCAGAGGTGCCAGCAGCACCAAATCAGGCACCAGCTGTGCCCATTGTCATTTCGGGTCTACAGGAGACCCTGGCTCAGATACTAGCAGTCTGCACTAGCCTAGCACAGGCGGTTTCAGTTACTACTGTGGCAGCTGCATCAGGGATCGGGAGTGGTCATCAGACCCCCGCAGTACGCACTCCAGAGCCTGCAGTGCAGGGTATACAGACACCGGAGGCTCCTCCGGTTCGGCTCGTGGTTCCGGTTCGGCCCGACGGATCGGATTCGGGGGGACGGGGTCCCGGCTATGACGGACGATGAGCGGCGCCGTCTCGAGAGGTTCACCGGGTTATCTCCTCCGGTGTTCACTGGGTGCTCCGAGCAAGGACGCCCAAGGTTTTCCGGATAAGTGTCGTCGGATGCTTCGTACGGCAAGGGATATTGGAGTCCGGTGGGGTATCTTTCACTACCTTTCAGTTTCGGGGGCCGACCTTCGCTTGGTGGGAGGCTTATGAGCGCCGCAGGCCGGTAAGGGCAGCACCACTATCATGGCCGGAGTTCTCCACTATGTTCTTGGAGAAATGGGTGCCTCGATCTCGGAGAGAGGAGATGCGTAGGCAGTTTGAGGGTCTCCGTCAGGGGGACATGTCAGTGTCAGAGTATGAGATCAGGTTTACAGAGTTGTCCAGATATGCACCGTGGTTGGTTCATTCCGACAAAGAGAGGATTGGGCGCTTCGTGGATGGCCTCATTTATCCCATTCGTATTCTGATGACTCGGGAGAGGGTTCTGAGTCGTACTTTTGAGGATGCTGTGGATATCGTTTGCGACATAGAGACAGATCATCGGAGAGAGCGGGATGAGAGGGAGGCCAAGAGGCCTCGAGGATCAACCAATTCCAGTGGCACTCAGACCAGAGGCCAGGGTCAGCAAAGACGAGGTCGCTCTTTCAAGTCTTCACAGTCCGGCCGCTCAGATCACCGTAGGTGGTCTTCTAGCCAGGGTTATCAAGGTTCGCACCAGAGCTAGCCATCTCTCAGTGCCATGCCAGCTCAGAGTTCTTCACAGGCCCCATCCGCTCAGGGTTCATCTCGGCCTAGTTCATCGGCTGGTCACTCCAGCGCCAGAGGTCCTTATCAGTCTCAGTACCCAGCACCGGGGAGTTGCTACGAGTGCGGAGAGTTTGGGCACCACCGTAGGGAGTGTCCCCGTCTTGTTTCCGGATCTTATCAGCAGAGAGGGCAGCCCTCGTCATCTGGTCCTTCTACTTCAGCACCCGCCCCGCCAGCTAGGGGTGAGGGTCAGACAGCTAGGGGTCGCCCTCGAGGGGGAGGCCGATCAGGCGGACAGGCTAGATGCTATGCTTTTCAGGGCCGATCTGAGGCCGTTGCTTCTGATGCTGTCATTACAGGTATTATTTCAGTCTGCCACCGAGATGCCTCAGTATTGTTTGATCCCGGTTCTACTTATTCTTATGTGTCTACATATTTTGCTCCTCATTTGGGCACGACCCGAGGGAGTCTTGAGCTGCCAGTGCATGTATCTACCCGGTAGGGGATACTATTGTTGTGGACCACGTATACCGGTCCTGTTTGGTCACTATTGGAGGTCTGGAGACCCGAGTAGACCTGTTGCTTCTCAGCATGATTGATTTTGATGTTATATTGGGCATGGACTGGCTATCTCCATGTCATGCTATTATGGACTGTCATGCTAAGACAGTCACTTTGGCTATGCCGGGCATTCAGAGGATCGAGTGGCGAGGCACGACTGAGTATGTACCTAGCAGGGTAATATCTTTCCTCAAGGCCCAACGAATGGTTGGGAAGGGGTGTCTCTCTTATTTAGCATTTGTGCGGGAGGTCGAGGCCCGGACTCCCAGTATTGATTTTGTTCCCATTGTGCGAGACTTTCCTGATGTGTTTCCCTCAGACCTGCCGGACATGCCGCCGGACAGGGATATTGATTTTGGTATCGATTTGGTGCCAGGCACTCAGCCTATTTCCATTCCTCCGTATCGGATGGCACCAGCTGAGTTGAAGGAATTGAAGGAGCAGCTCCGGGAACTCCTAGATAAGGGGTTCATTCGGCCGAGTGTGTCGCCGTGGGGTGCACCGGTCCTGTTTGTTAAGAAGAAGGACGGATCTATGAGGATGTGTATTGACTATAGGCAGCTAAACAAAGTAACAGGTGAAGAATAAGTATCCTCTGCCTCGTATTGATGATTTATTTGATCAGCTCCGGGGAGCTAGGGTGTTCTCGAAGATTGATCTTCGTTCAGGCTACCATCAGCTGAAGATTAGAGAGTCTGACATTATGAAGACTGCATTCTGGACCCGATATGGTCATTATGAGTTCCTTGTGATGTCATTTGGGCTGACCAACGCCCCAGCAGCATTTATGCATCTGATGAACAGTGTGTTCAGGCCTTATTTGGATTCATTTGTGATTGTGTTCATTGATGACATTCTAGTCTACTCCCGTAGTCAGGAGGAGCATGCTCAACATTTGAGTATTGTGTTGCAGAGATTGAGGGAGGAGAAGCTATATGCTAAGTTCTCCAAATGTGAGTTCTGGCTTGAGTCCGTGGCATTCTTAGGGCACGTGGTGTCCTGTGATGGTATTCGGGTAGATCCGAGGAAGGTCGAGGCAGTGCAGAGTTGGCCCAGACCGACCTCAGTTTCTGAGATCCGTAGCTTTCTGGGATTGGCAGGGTATTATCGCCGATTCGTTCAGGGGTTCTCTTCTATTGCTTCACCCTTGACTAGATTGACTCGGAAGGGTGTTCCTTTCTTATGGTCCGAGGAGTGCGAGGAGAGCTTTCGGAAGCTCAAGACAGCACTGACCACAGCACCAGTCTTGATTCTACCGACAACGTCAAATTCTTATACTGTATATTGTGATGCCTCAGGGGTTGGCATTGGTTGTGTGTTAATGCAGGAGGGTAGGGTCATTGCTTATGCTTCTCGTCAGTTGAAGCCCCACGAGAAGAACTACCCTGTTCATGATTTGGAGCTAGCAGCCATAGTTCATGCTTTGAAGATTTGGAGGCATTACCTGTATGGTGTCTCCTGTGAGGTGTTCACGGATCATCGCAGCCTTCAGCACTTATTCAGACAGAAGGACCTTAATTTGAGACAGCGGAGGTGGTTGGAGTTGCTTAAGGACTATGACATCACTATTTTGTATCATCCGGGGAAGGCCAATGTGGTGGCCGATGCCTTGAGTTGGAAGGCGGTTAGCATGGGCAGCTTAGCTTTCATCCCAGTTGGGGAGAGGCCATTTGCTTATGATGTTCAGGCCCCAGCCAATCGGCTAGTGAGATTAGATATTTCGGAGCCGAGTCGGGTGTTGGCTTGTGTTGTTTCTCGATCTTCCTTATATGATCGCATCAGGGAGCGACAGTATGATGACCCACATTTGCTTGTCCTTAAGGACAGAGTGCAGCATAATGATGTTAGAGATGTGACTATCGACAGTGATGGTGTTTTGAGGATGTAGGGTCGTATATGTGTGCCCAATGTTGACGGTTTGCGGGAGTTGATACTTGAGGAGGCACACAGTTCGCGGTACTCTATTCACCCATGTGCCGCAAAGATGTACCAAGACTTGAGACAACACTACTGGTGGAGGAGAATGAAGATGAATATTGTTAGGCATGTAGCTAAGTGCCTCAATTGCCAGCAGGTCAAATATGAGCATCAGAGACCGGGCGGTGTTCTTCAGCGTATGGTTATTCCCGAGTGGAAATGGGAGAGGATCACCATGGATTTTGTTACTCGGCTTCCTCGGACAGCGAGGAAGTTTGATTCTGTATGGGTGATTGTTGATCGGCTGACTAAGTCCGCACATTTCATCCCGGTTAGTACTACTTACTCATCGGAGCGGTTGGCATCGATCTTTATTCGGGAGATTGTCAGGTTGCATGGGGTCCCAGTGTCTATTATATCTGACAGAGGCACTCGGTTCACTTCTCAATTTTGGAGAGCATTTCAGCGAGAGATGGGTACGAGGGTTGAGTTGAGTACAGCATTTCACCCCCAGACAGACGGGCAGTCTGAGCGTACTATTCAGATCCTGGAGGATATGTTGCGGGCATGTGTGATTGACTTTGGTGGTTCGTGGAATGAATTCTTACCACTTGCTGAGTTTTCCTACAACAACAGCTACCAGTCGAGTATTCAGATGGCCCCGTACGAGGCATTGTATGGCAGACGGTGTAGATCTCCCGTAGGATGGTTTGAGCCTGGTGAGGATAGATTGATAGGGACTGAGTTAGTTCAGGATGCTCTGGATAGAGCAAAGTTGATCCAGGAGAGGCTTCGCACAGCACAGTCTCGCCAGAAGAGTTATGCGGACCGTAGGGTTCGAGAGTTGTCTTTCATGGTTGGTGATAGAGTATTGCTGAAGGTTTCACCCATGAAGGGTGTCATGAGGTTCGGGAGGAAAGGGAAGTTGAGTCCCAGGTACATTGGTCCTTTTGAGATACTCAGGAGAGTTGGAGAGGTGGCATATGAGTTAGCCTTGCCACCCAGCTTATCTAGCGTTCATCCGGTATTCCATGTGTCTATGCTCCGGAAGTACATTGGAGATCCGTCTCATGTATTAGATTTCAGCACCATCGAGCTTGATGGTGATCTATCCTATGATGTGGAGCCTATTGCTATTTTGGGTCGCCAAGTAAGGAAGTTGAGGTCGAAGGAGATTGCATCGGTTAAGGTTCAGTGGAGAGGTCGACCCGTAGAGGAGGCTACTTGGGAGGTTGAGCAGGAGATGCGGAGCAGATACCCTCAGCTATTTGAGACTTCAGGTATGTTTCTTGACCCGCTCGAGGACGAGCGTTTGCTTAAGAGGGGGGGAATGTGACGACCCAGCCCGTCGTCATGGTAATTACCACCCCGTTATGTTGTAACTACATGATTTATGCTTTTATATCGGTGTTAGAGTCTATCGGGGAAGTTAGGAGTGAATTGGATTGGAAATGAGGCATATAGCCTTTTGAAGGAAACTTGAATAAGAAAAGTCAACCCGGAGTTGACTATTTGGTTTGAGGGCTCGGAATCGGATTCTGATGATTCGGTTAGTTCCGGGGGGTGATTTGTGATTTAGGGGAGCGATCGGAATTGAATTTGGAGGCCCGGTGTAGAAATAGGCTTGAATTGGCTAAGGTTGAATTTTGGCGAAATCCGATCGATAGGTGAGATTTTGATCCGGGAGTCGGAATGGAATTCCGACAATTTCTGTAGCTTCGTTATGTGATTTTGGATGTGTCTGCAAAATTTCAGATCATTCGGACGTTGTTTAGTCGGGTTTTTGATTGATTGTGTAATTCGGAATGTTTTAAGGAATTTAGGCTTGAATTCGATGTGAATTATGGGTTTTGATGTTATTAGACGTGTTTTGAAGATTGGAACAAGTTCGAATAAGGTATTAAGATGTGTTGGTGTGTTTGGATGAGGTCCCGGGGGCCTCGGGGTGTTTTCGGATGGTAAATCGGGAGAAAAACATGGAAATTGCAGGTTTGAAGAGTTCTGGTTCTGTTGTTTTCGCTCCTGCGGAAATGGGGGCGCAGGAGCGAGCCCGCAGGAGCGGAAAACGAGCGCAGAAGCGCTGGGGTTCGCTGAGGCGGATCCTGGTCCGCATGGGCGGCACCGCACGTGCGGAAGGAAAGACCGCAGAAGCGGTCTGAGCTCGTTGGGGGAGAATCCGCAGAAGCGGAAGACTTGTCGCCTAAGCGAGTCCGCAGGAGCGGACTCTGATGCGCAGAAGCGGTAAGGCTCGCAGGAGCGGAAGGGGATTCGCAGGAGCGGTCTCGCGGGAGCGAGACATGGGCCGCAGAAGCGGAGCTGGGCGGCTAGGAGTGTTTTCGCAGAAGCGACCATTTGGTCGCAGAGGCGGATTTTGGTCCGCAGAAGCGGAAATCGTGCCTGTGTTAAAAATAACAGAAGGGTTAAAATTTCATAAGTTGCAAAACATTTGGGGCTCGGTTCTTGAAGGCGAATTGGGCGATTTGGGCGAGTTATTGTTGGGAGAACATCGGGTTATCGTTGGAGGTAAGTTTTGTGGCTTAATTACATCATTTTAACATGAAATCCTTGGTTAAATCCCTGTAAATGGAAGATTAAAGGTGGGTTTGAGCCCTAGGCCTAAATTAAAGAAAAATACTGATTTTACTGGGCAAATGGAGTCCGATTTTGGTAAATTTTATATGCCTAGACTCGTATCGAGATGAGGATTCCAAATATGTAACTTTTATAATTTTTCGACAAGTGTACCAAAAGTCGGGTTTTGACAACTTGTGGGTTTTGATATGATTTGGGTTATTTCGAATGAATTTCGTGAAATTAGCATATAATGATGCATTCTCTATAATTTTGAGCAGATTTGGCACCCGAGGAGATTGATTTGCGAGGCAAGCGCAAGGCGGATTGAAGCTTCTACCGGTTCGAGGTGAGTGGTGGTAGTAAACAATGTACTGAGGGTTTGAAACCCCGTACTAGCACTTCACAGTGCTATATTGAGATGAGACACACGTTCTATGACGGGCGTGGTGACATTGTGATTGGGGGTTCGGACTTAGTCTTTCCCGGCTAATAGAATACTGTGTTGTATGACTGTTACTGAGATTATAACTGTACAATTGGGTTAATAGCCATGTTTGGGGCCTTGTGCCGATCTGTAGAGCATTAGGGAACCTATAAAGCTAGGTGACCCTTATATCATGTTGGAAACATACACTCAGCCGTAGCTCTAGCTGTACAGCATAATATGAGCCCATACTAGATATGTACATTGAGAGAGATTATCTAGGGTGGAATTCCCTGTTCTAGCTGAGTGGGCCTGAAAGGCCAAGTCTATATTGACTGAGACAGGGTCTATGATCCACTGTGATATATTATATTGGGCCTGAGAGGCCAAGCACATATTGACTGGGATAGGGTCGAGGACCTATTATAAGGTATTATATACATATACCTATATTGGATCGGGCTGCACGCCGCAGCAGTATATATATATTCGATCGGACTGCACGCCGCAGTAATATACATGTAATATACATGTACATACATGTGGGACGGACTGCACGCCGCAGTATTATTGCGCTTGGGCTGTAGGAGCCTCTTCGGAGTCTGAGTCTGCACACATTCTCAGTGAGCACTGGTGTAAATATATAAATATATATATTGGATCGGACTGCACGCCACAGTATTATAGTGCTTGGGCCTAGGGAGCCCCTCCGAAGTCTATATATACCCCTAGTAAGCGCCGTCGACGTTAAATGGAGAGGGCTGCGCGCCGCAGCATTATAGTGCTTGGGCCCAGGGAGCCCCTCCGAAGTCTGTATACACCCCCAGTGAGCGCCGTCGACGTTAAATGGAGCGGGCTGCGCGCCGCAGCGGTATATGTATTGGAGCGGGTTGCACGCCGCAGCATTATACTTATTCATATCCTACTATCTACTTAAACACTTATACATTACAGACATAAGTATGTGTCTTTATATGTTGAGATGGCCGTACACCGTAGGAGTACGAGTGAGGGTTGGTTCAGAGTAGTATCTTGTAGAGATAAACGTAGATTGGAGGTTAGAGTACTACTATAGTGATGACGTACCTGTGAGGGTTGCCTTAGAGCTGCTAAGTGATAGCACAGGATTTCTTACCTTCAGTTATTATTTATTATTGTTACTCACTGAGTTGAAATATACTCACCCCACTCCCCTGCACTTTCTGTGCAGATCCACAGGTGCCCGAGAGCAGTTGAGACATTGTAGCTGCCGATCCTTGTCTACTTTTGCGGAGATTACGAGGTAGCTGCCAGCGTCCGCAGAGCCTGTTTCTCCTTCTTTATCATCTTGTTGATTTCCTATTTGCCTAGACTTGTTTGTATTAGGATGCTATTCTATAGAGGCTCAGTCTCGTGACACCACGATATGTTTGGGACCGTATTTTGTATGTTTTACTGTTCAAGTTTAATTTGATTAATAACTGGCTGGGTTAAGGAATAATATGGTCGGGCTTGCCTAGCATTGTGTTGGGCGCCATCACAACCAGGGTTTGGGTCGTGGCATATTATTGACATTTGCGTTTTCAGTTTTATTCTCTTTATGACTGTGTTCTTCATATTTTCTCTGTTAAAGTTATTATTATATAGTTTATATCATTTTCTTTTTGTTCAGGACGCCATAATGTCTAAAATTGTATCTGCGTCTCGGCCTGAAGATGGGTCCAGTGAGCCTCCTGAAGTTGATTTCTTACAAATTTATTTGGAGGAAGTCGGTGTTAAAAATACGCGCATTTATGATCTTGGTTCTCAAGCTCCTTTCTATGGGCATGTTGGTGCTTCCTCTAGTTCGATATCTCCACTTCAAGATCAAGACTTCAATGCTCGGGTGAGTGAATGTGTAGGATATCGTTTGCAAGAAATTAAGGAAGAGATGAAGCTTGAGATGAGATCAGAAATCAGAGAAGAGATTAGGCATGAAATGAGAGAAGAAATGAGTGAAGAAATGAGACACGAAATGCAACAAGAGGTGCGTGAGCAAGTTGATCAACTACTCCAAAACCGTCTGTCGGTCCTCATAGGTGGCTTACCTATACCGCCTTCTCGTAGACATGACTCGTCGCCAAATAACAAGAGTCCTATTTAGATTTATGTTAGCTTCTTTTATGTTAGACACGTCTTGGATTCTGCAACTCGTCGCCAAATGACACGAGTCGTATTTAGATTTATTTTAGCTTCATTTATGTTAGACACATCTTGGATTAATTCTGCTTTCAACGTCATGATATTATTATTTATAAAGTGTTAGTATGTTTTTTATTTTGTTTACGTTTTTTGGAATCTTTTAAATCTTTACAATTATTATAACCATATTTGTTAATGAATTTGAAATTTGTTTGTAAATTACCAACAATTTACTAAACAGAAAGTTTTCATAGACAACATTACCAACCGATTGCCAACGTATTTTTAAAAATTTACAATCGGATTTACCAACCAAGTTGGAATCCATTAGTATAGTTGCTAACAAAATACTAACGGAATTTTTCTTGTTACTATATTTACCAACCAGTTAGAAACACAATATAAAATATCAAAAACCAATTTTACTAACTCAATTTCTATATGTTAGTAAATTTACTAACGAACTTCCAACTGAATTTTTGTTAGTAAATTTACCAACGAAAATTTTGGACTGTAGATTCGAAAATTGCCAACAAATGTATTTGGTGTTTGCTAACTAATTTTTAATTGGTAATTTTACCAACAAATTCAATATGGTTGGTAAATTTTATCATCGAGCCTTTTAGCAACGGGTCCATATCCGTTGGTAATCTGTTAATAATTCAAAATGCCAACCAATTTTTCAATTTACCAAAAAAAAATTTTGTTGGTAATTGTGTTTTTTTTTTGTAGTGACGGTGATTAAAAAGAGAATGCAGAAAATACTTAAAAGGTGATGCAAACTTTTCAGTTCTCCGTTGTTAAGAAAGAATAGTACTTTTAAAGACACTGCATAAGGGAGGGAAAAAGAACCAAAAATATGGGGTGCAAATCATTAAAAAGATAGGATAGGATTCCCAATAAAGGAGAGGACATCAATTTAGAGATGCAAAATGGAAATAACTCAAAGACAAATTGGCACTTTATAATACGAATGAAAGAAAGAGTTAGAAATTATGAAGATAAATAATTTTCCTAGCTATCCAAGACAATTTCAAATCGCTTCTTCCAAGACCATGATAGGAAGGATAGTGCTATTTGTATATCATTTCCCCTTTATAATTTTTATATTTATATTTAGAAAAAGTTGAATTCTTCTTTTTCCTATAATTTGATGTTTATTTTTATGATAAAGAAGAAATAATTAGAAAAAGAAGTAGAAAGAAATAATGATAGCGCCAATATTGGAATCTTTTCATTAGATCTTTCTCAAAAGGCAAAATGTCTTAGTACCATCCTAAACTATTTGAAAATTATTACTTTCCTTCCTAAATTATCTCTGGTTCGAATTACCCCCTACACTAGAATATGCAAATTTAAAAATCTCCCCGAGCTGCCACATAGCACAAAAAGTGATCTCAAATGGGATATGGCGCGTGAGGCTGGTTAGAAATGGCCACATAACCAGCCCTAACGGTAAAAGAGCCATAAGCAATGGCTATTCTTTCATTTCTTCCTCTTTATAAGCTCCACCATTGAAGCATAATTATTGCTATTTCTTTGTGTAATATTCTTGATTTTTTTCTTTAATTGTTAAATTTCTTAGTGATGTTCTTGGCTTTAATCCTAGTTTTCTCCAAGACATTGAAGATGAATCCACTTTGTAAATGTGGGTATCCATCACATTTGAAAATTTCATGGTCAAATGACAATCCGGGAAGAAGATTTTTTGGTTGTAAAAACTATAAGGTATGATAGAGTAATGTTTAGAAGGTCTAAATTGATTATAATTTATGTTGGATTTGCTCTAGGTTTTTTCACTAAAATAGTTGATAGTTGTATTTTTTTTGCAGGTTAAAGGTTGTAAGGCTTGTAAATTTTTTGAGTGGTATGAACACCGGAATTTCCAAAACAAGCTAATATTGTTATTTTGGGTTTGTTGAAGAAGAGAAATAAACAAGAGCATGAGCTAAAGTGGGGAAGAACATTGAAGATTAGTCTATGTATTAGTGTAGTATGCAATGTGATGTTGTATTTTGGTTGGTGTCCAATTTAATCTAGCTTTAGTTGGTATCTATGTATTTGATAAATAGTTGAATGAATAGAAATCTGGTATCAAAAATCTATCAATTTAAGTCATTCACAAAATCTTGTATAGATATCTTAAGGTTATTTGTCTGTGTGGAGTACAAATTGTCCACATGTACCGCGCGTGTATACACTTAACTAGGTGTAGGCAGCTAGGGGATTTTAAATTCACTTATTCTAATGTATGGGTGTAATTAGAACCAGAGATAATTTAAGAAGGAAATTAATAATTCTGGAATAGTTTAGGGGGTACTAAGGCATTTTGCCTTCCCAAAACGAATAACTTCTTTCTCCTCACCTTCTTCCCCTTTGGTAAGAACGGGGTCCTTTCCCTCTCAAGTCACACAATAACAAATATTATCTTCTTTCGTTCCCTCCTAATTTGATGTAAAATTTTAAATATATTTCTTTTTGCACATAGTTATTTCCACCATTTGAAAACACTGGTCATTTTTCTGAAGAAGAGTTGTGTGTGGGCATGAGTGATTCTTTAGAAAATAATGCAATTAATATAGATTCCAACCAAAACAAATTAAGCCAGCAAATATTACCTCCATCATATTAATTGTTCCTCAACCCAAACCCGCTTCCTGCATGATATGATGATATCCTTAAGCAATAATAAAATATAATTTCATCTGTTTCCGACGTGAGGTATAATATGAACAGCATTAACTAACAGGAATATGGCTTAGTTAGGGCTAAAAGAGGAAAAATGAGAACAACAAAGACCTACATATTAAATTTTCAGAAAGAGAAGATAAAGAAAAAAGGTACATTGAAAGAGAATTCTGTTTAGACGGAGACACATTTGTTTTGTTTAGGATTGTGTGTATGTGTATTAGAAAGGATGCCAAGGGTGAGAAACAGTTTTATAATTTATAGAGTTATGGTCGGACAGTTACACTATTGGTAGAATGTAGTGCCGTTTAAAGCCGCTATTGAGTCATTTTTCATCAGTTGAAGGACTAAAATTTGTGAATAAAGATAAAGGTAAATTATGATCAGTGAGATATGCCACATCACCGAGGTAATGTCCCTCATATATATATATATATATATATATATATATATATATATATATATATATATATATATATATATATATATATATATATAGATTTTTTAAGAAAATTGAAACTGAAATATTAATTAAATTATGATTTTGGAGGAGGAAATGAGGTGAGTGCAGGGGTCCGGAACCTAAATAATAACTAATAAAACAAAAATTACGTTTTTAAAATTAAAAAACAAATTACAAAAATAAGCAATTCGCAGTATAAAACTGCGAAATGCACTAACGGTCATTAGTGCATTTCGCAGTTTTATACTGCGAATTATAATTTTTTTTTTGTTTTTGGTAAAAAATTTTTTTTTTTGTAATTCGCAGTATAATACTGCGAATTACTGTTCAATTTTATTTTTTAAATTTCGCATTATTACTGCATGTTATTTAAAAAATATTAGCAAATTTTATCGTTTTCACAATTAATAAATTTTATTTTTGTTGTGTTATTGGTTGCTAATGTTTGAGTTTATTTTCATTTGCAAAATCTTGTACTTTTATCATAACTAGTCTTTGTGTACGCGCGTTGCGCGTGTACTCTATATTTTTTAATTTATTCTAAAAAGACAAAATTATGGTTGATTAACTTGCAAAAGATTTTTTTCTTCTTCTCATCATAATGCAAATTATTCAATTACTTTAATAAGACTACATATTTATTGTTTGCAACATATTAGAAAATAATAAATTATTTTTGTAAAAATAGATTAATTCAGATCGTTATAGTATGATTAATCTACAATTCTTCTTTTTATCTAAACACATAATCATGCATATCAGATTCTTCATCTGGTAGTATTTCTTCAATCGTTTGATTATGAAAATATTACTTTAATATTGTATTGGAAGGAGTTAGAATATAAAATTCGTGTTGATCAAAATTAGAATTTATTCTTCCCACATATGTAATATTTTTATTTTCTTGTATGGCTATAATCAACTCTCATATAAAAAAAGACTTTTTAAAAATGATTAAAAATTTTACAAAAACATTTTTCTTTTTTCATTTTTTAGATTTTATGATTTCTTATTCTTTTTTTATATATATTTATTTTTAGTTTCATAAACATATATAAATAATTTTCGCAGATTGTAACCTCGTTTTCTTTTTTAGTATGTTATTTTCAAGTATAAAATGATAAATGATTTAATATTACTCTGTAAGATAATTTATAATCCTGAAATTGTATCATTGAAAAAATTTAATTCTAACTTCAAATATATTCTCAATAAAAGGTAAGCGATCTACAAAGTTAGAAGAAAAAAAAAGGGAAAAAATACTCTTATACTGAAAGTTGTCGAAACTATCCTAGTTTGTAATTACAAGTGCTTATTTAATATTTCTATATTTAAATGTGATCGCAAGTATTTCATTTCTAGAATTGGAAGGAATTGGAAATTAATGTCCTAAATATTAGAGAAATAGTTAAATAACTATTTATAAATATTAGGAAATAATTAAATGGATATTGCTAAATATTAGGAAAATAACTAAAAGACTAATTTGTCTAGTGTGAATTCTATTTTAAAAGGGTAAAAAAGGCAAGTGATATTTCGCTAAGGGCCTTCGTGCTTTTAATATAGTATAGATTAAAATATGTCGAAATCTGAATTATTTAAAAACAAATGTATCTAGTAAATTATTCTTAGGAAAATTATTTATCTTCCCTAGTATTTTGATGAAAAATTACTTGTAACTCATAATATTATGCATGCCGTTTATGTTGGTTTAAATTAATACTAGTCAGTTAGAAAGTAGTCTAAAAGCAACCAAAAATAGTGGACTATCAAAAAACTTCAACAACAAGTTATTTTGTATAAATAAGTAATGGATTTAAATTATATATCTTCATAATGTAATGAAAATATAATTTATTCTGTTATAATATCTTATTTAACGCTTATTTTTAGCTATCATATTATTAATTAATGTTATTAAATAGAGTAATTTTATAATTATTTTTTAATTGATTTGATTGTATAAAATCATATTTACATAATGCATAAAATTCCTACAAACTATAATAATGGTCTTGCAATTTAAGATTTCAACATCTCCAATCAACAACTAACCAATAATACTCCGAAAATAGCTTTACTTCATTATTCGTCAAAAAGTCTCTATTGTGTTAGAAGTACGTGGTCCGACCTGAGATATTTTAGCAAAACACAATAGAAATTTTTTCTTAGCAAACATGAAAAGGTTAATTCTACAAGTAGTTTTGCATCAAATAAGCGTTATTTTTAATTCACATATTTTTTTTAAATGACTGTCACACCTCCTTTTGGCGCGCCCCCCACCCCGGAGGGTAGATGCGCGAGGGAGTTTTTCCAATTTAAGTGACAATATTCGAAACGGGATTATTCTATTTATTTCATAGTCGCCACTTGGAATAAGTTAAGGTGTCCCATAAATCCCGAATCAAGGAAATTTTCGACTTTCCAAATGAAGTCTGCGAACCAGAAATTCTAAGTAAGGAATTCTGTTAATCCGAGGGAAGGTGTTAGGCACCCCCGGATCCCGTGGTTCTAGCACGGTCGCTTCAATTATTATAAATGGCTAAAAATATCTGATTTTTATATATGTTATCCTATATGCTTTTAATAGACTATACCACTTTTGTTAAAATAAAACTATACATTCAAACCTTTAAACGAAAGTCTAATTCTAAGTAAAACGAAAATATTAACTTTGACGATACTTTAGTTGGGTGTACATGTTTATTGAAGTTATTTCTCGATTAACTCATGCAAAAGTATCGATGCGTGAAACGATTCCATTTTTAGCTGAGATTTGCTACTAAATAATCGGGAATGCATCTAATTCGAATAAGTCTTTTAACAACGTATGAGCATAAATTTTAATACCTCACTTATTAGTTAGATCGGGAATATCTGTTTGCCCGTAACTGGCTAAATAGAATAATTGATTAGCGAAAGCCCAAAATAAACAAAGATAAACCAACTGTTAAATTTCAAAACTAGTTTTAACTATTCACTATGAATATATGTACTAGGAACTCCACGGTTTTTACCTAAAACTTCAAACATCATCACTTTGAACAACATTCAAACTTAATACTAAGGCCAAAATATACATGGTACGAGAAACACGGACTCATTTAAACAATCTATGATTTAAATCAAAATATGCAATAGTCCCATCCGTACAAATACATTATACAACTAGCAAATGTATATCACAAGGTCGAATCCAGTTCTGAAAATTACTAACCAATAATCCAAAGTTCCTTTAATCTAATTACTAAAACAAGCTCCGGAATTTCTAATGGAGACTTGATGTGTTTTGGAAATCTATGACTACAGTTAAAAAAAAAATGAAATACAGAGGCAAATTTAGATGATAGCAGTGTTTCTTCAATTGATTCCGAAATCATTCAGGTACATCGAGTGAAACTTCAAGGCATTAGAGAGGATGAAATACCTGGAATTTGAATTGAAATAGAGAAAGGAAAGGTCAGCAACAGCAACAACTTCAGCAATCGATAACAGTTCGCAACAACAATTTCAAATCAAGTTCAAAACTCAGAAAGGTTTGAAAGACAGAGTGAGATCTAGAGATCAGCCCCAAAACAGTACCAAAACTCAAGTTTTAACAGTAACTTAATGTAACAGTACTTTTCAATGGAACAGTAAGTTCTATAGTTCAACACACTGATATCTCTCAAGTGTTTCAAGTTCTTAACAGAAACAAAAGTAACTCTTAGGATTTGGTTTGAACTCTCAAACTTTCTTTTCTCCCTTCAAAGACTCAAAATCTCATTCAAATCTCTGTCTCAAATCTGTTTTTGAATCTCTGTTTCAGAATATGTGTATGAAAAAAGTAAAACTTAATTCCATCAAGGATGTGAATGACTAAAAGAAGCTATTATTTTTTCTCTCCTCCAAATCTCTCTTTTTCTTTTCTGGAGACCCCTCTATTCTGCCAGTGATGTATTTGTGAATGTATGTATCTCTATCCCTGTTTTCCAGTGAGTTCAGTGTGTGTTTATGTCCTCTCTTTTTATAGCTCTCGAAATTTCAGATTCTCCCATCTCAATTCCTTTTCCAGCCTGTGTTATTCCCTAGCCCATGTGCATCCCTTTAGCTTTTTAGTCACACCCCATGTTCTTTCTCATTTTACAACTAACCAAACACTTAACAGACTAGAAGAAAACATACTTTGGCCCTAATATTCTCTGACTTTTCCAAACAAAAGTGTGCTCCTATGTGACTTCTATTTTCCAACACTAAAGGTGTATTAGATTAAGTGATCCAAAGAATATCCTCTGACAAATTACACACCAGCAAACCATTTCAAATTTTTGATTACCAAAACACCCTTGAAACTTCAGTTAGGAATGCAGCTATAACCAACCTACATTCTGAATGCACACTTAGCTAACAATGCCATCTTAAACTCAAAAAAAAAAAACACCAGTTATCCGTAAACTCGGCAATATATACACATTAGGATTCAACAACATCCAAACCAAATTGATTAACAGTGAGTTTAACCAGTGAGTCGAACAATTAACCAAGCGACTCAAATCCTCAAACAAAACAATGCAACAGAAATCTCCACAAAAAATAAAAAAAAAAAGTAACATTTAACTATCAACTAAACTCTGTATCCGGTTCGTAACGGATTTAACCAACATACAATTGATCGATAATCGATAACAATCAATCACAAAAATAGTGATTCAAGCAATTCTCGGCTAATACTGGAAAGATACAAAGCTAATTATTTGACGATGCTAATCGATGCGAACACGTATTGTACAACATACGTAATCAAATAAACAAAAACAGAAACAATTGACCAAATAAATGGGTCTTTGAGTTCGGAGAAGAAGGAACAGAAAAAAAAATGATAACAAAATGAAAACAACAACTGAAATTATATCAACCAAACAAGTAAAACCGAAAAGAGAAGAAAAAAAAGAAGTACCTTAAACAGAAAACTCGGAAATCGGCCAACTTGGATTCAAAAGGACTTGAAATTGCGTATTTGAAGTTAAACGGACTTTAATTGAAATGTTTTCAAATGAAAACGTTTCAATTAAAGTCTATTGACTTCAATTACTTTTAAACTCGGACAAAATCCCTAGTTTTTGAGTTCTAGGGTTCTTGAGGCTCGATTTGGGGCTTGACAATTTCTGGCTAGATTCGAGCAAAAATAAAAACGGTTAGCGTATGAGGGAGGTGCGGTGAAGGTATGGTATCAATTTGGGACGGTTTGTCTTTGGTCGAGTTTTGACTCGAATCTTCAATTGAAGATTCGAGGAGCTATGTTTTGATTCGAGATGAACCATGCTCGGGGTTGGAATGAGGGGGTCTTGGAGGTTGGGTGGTGTAAAAATGGGGAGGTTTGGCCTACCGGAACCGCCGTGAGGCGATTTCCGGCAGGCGGCAGACGGTGGCTGACAGCGGCGTTACAGGGGAGGCTTTAGGTTAGAGAGAGACGGGAGAAATGAATTGAAAGAATGGGTTTGGGGGGTTGTTCGGTATAATGAAATGTATGGAATAATCTGGACCGTTGGATCACAAGAATCCAACGGCCAAGATCAGTTGTTTAAACCAAAACGAGGTCGTTTGGGTGGTAGCCGGGTTTGAGGTGGGTTATTGGACTGGGCTGAGGTGGGTTTCGGTTTTTGGGCTTTATATTTTAATTTAGCTGGCCCAAATCCGAGTATTGTTAATTTTCAACTCCTTTCTTTTTCTTCTTTTAATTAACAAATTTAACAACAATTCTAAAATAAGTTGTAAAACAAAAATTTAAACTATAAAACATTACTTGACCCTTAAAAACAAATAACGCACGAGTAAAAAAGATAAAATCACACAACGGCACATTAAAATGAAAAAACAGAATAAATGCATATTTTTGTGATTTTCATTTTTCATAAAACAAACTTAATTAGTCTTAATTGCAAAACTTGAATTTTATATAAAAAACGCAATATATTTTTTGTATTTTATTTATTTAAACAAATAGACATGCACACATAAAAATGCAAATAATAAGAGAAAATTAACACGAAATCACAAAAATCACGCACAACACAAAACTATTTTATTATTATTATTATTATTTTATTTTTTTATTTTGGGAGTAATTCTCATGTAGGGAAAAAATCACGTGATCACAGCTGCCCCTCTTTGCGTGTAAACTCGAAGAGTTTTCGTGCAAAGATAATGAGCTAATACGAGCGATTTTTGCCCGTCCGAGCACTCCGTGTGAAGCATTTTTTGGAAAAGTTTGACCGAACGTTTGCTTCCGAAGGTCTCCTACATATCCCTGGCTGAAAGGGAATCAGGTCAATATAGTTCGGGAAGTTTTGGTAGCTGGGACTACCGTGGACTAACACTTTGCTGTTACTGTTGCTATCGTTGCTGCTGTTGCTGCTTACTGCTTACTAACCTCCTTATTACACCAAAAGAAATTAAAGCTGAACTAGCTATGCTATCAAACTATGAGTTACAAGATTCCTATCTATGATTCTCTTGAAAACTTGATCTTGAATCTTAGCTGATTTGCTGTAGACCTCGATCTGAATCTTGATGCTCAACAAGCTGTACGTGCTTATTTATTTATGTAACATTGAATGAAACGGAGTCGGCGGAGCTTGTTACTTCAATCAGATTCTGAGCAATCCGCGCTTTTGTTTACTCCAACATTTGGACTTGTTTTCTTTTGGTTCTTTTCTTCTTTTCTTCATTCTGGATTGATGTTCCATTTGTAGGTTATCTCGATCCTCGCGTCCCGAGGTCAAACCTATTTAGACAACAAAACAAACAAACGATCGAAATTTTTCTGCCCCAATTTTGCTAGGAAAATTTCGTGAGTTAGTTGTGACACAGAAAGTGATTAAAAAGACTCTTTGGTAAGAAGATCACAGTTTCACAAATAAACGTTCTACGGCTTTCTGGCCGAGATTTTGAAGAAGAGTTTCACGGCTTTCTGGCCGGAATTCAAACAATGTCTAACGGTTTTCGGCCGCTAGATCCTCGGTTTTTTGGCCGGGGTTAAAGTAAATGGCTCCGCAATTTTCTGACTGGGGAGATCTTCGGTTTTTTGACCGGGGATAAAAGTTAACGGCTTTCTGGCCGGAATTCAAACAATGTCTAATAGTTTTTTGGCCGTCAGACCCTCAGATTTTTGGCCGGGGTAAAAGTAAATGGCTCCGCAGTTTTCTGACTGGGAGATCCTCGGTTTTTTGACCGGGGATAAAAGTTTCATGGCTTTCTGGCCGGAATTCAAACAATATCTAACGGTTTTTTGGCCGTCAGATCCTCGGTTTTTTGGCCGGGGTAAAAGTAAATGGCTCCGCAGTTTTCTGACTCGGGAGATCCTCGGTTTTTTGACCGGGGATAAAAGTTTCACGGCTTTTTGGCCGGAATTCAAACAATATCTAGCGGTTTTTTGGCCGCCAGACCCTCGATTTTTTGGCCGGGGTAAAACTAAATGGCTCCGCAGTTTTCTGACTGGGAGATCCTCGGTTTTCTGACCGGGATAAAAGTTTCACGGCTTTCCGGCCGGAATTCAAACAATATCTAACGGTTTTTGGCCGCCGGACCCTCGGTTTTTTGGCCGGGGTAAAAGTAAATGGCTCCGCAGTTTTCCGATTGGGAGATCCTCGGTTTTCTAACCGGGGATAAAAGTTTCACGGCTTTCCGGCCGGAATTCAAACAATGTCTAACGGTTTTTGGCCGTCGGACCCTCGGTTTTTGGCCGGGGTAAAAGTAAATGGCTCGCAGTTTTTCTGACTGGGGAGATCCTCGGTTTTCGACCGGGGATAAAAGTTTCACGCCTTTCTTGCCGAATTCAAATAATGTCTAACGGTTTTTGGCCGTCGGACCCTTGGTTTTTTGGTCGGGTAAAAGTAAATGGCTCCGCAGTTTTCTGATCGGAGATCCTCGGTTTTCTAACCGGGATAAAAGTTTCACGGCTTTCGGTCGAATTCAAACAATGTCTAACGGGTTTTTCGGCCGTCAGACCCTCGATTTTTTGGCCGGGTAAAAGTAAATGACTCCGCAGTTTTCTGACTGGGAGATCCTCGGTTTTCTGACCGGGATAAAAGTTTCACGGCTTTCGGCCGGAATTCAAATAATGTCCAACGGTTTTTTGGCCGTCGGACCCTCGGTTTTTTGGTCGGGGTAAAAGTAAATGGCTCCGAAGTTTTGACCGGGAGATCCTCGGTTTTTTGACCGGGAAGAAGAGTTTCACGGCTTTCGGCCGGAATTCGAACAATGTCTAACGGTTTTTTGGCCGTCAGACCCTCGGTTTTTGGTCGGGGTTAAAGTAAATGGCTCCGCGAGTTTTCGACCGGGAGATCCTCGGTTTTCGACCGGGATAAACGTTTCACGGCTTTCGGGCCGAATTCAAATAATGTCTAACGGTTTTTGGCCGTCGGACCCTCGGTTTTTGGCCGGGAAAAAGTAAATCGCTCAACAGTTTTCGACCGGGAGATCCTCGGTTTCGATCGGGGATAAAAGTTTCACGGCTTTCGGCCGAATTCAAACAATGTCTAACGGTTTTTGGCCGCCGGACCCTCGGTTTTTGGCCGGGGTAAAAGTAAATGGCTCCGCAGTTTCCGATCGGGAGATCCTCGGTTTTCTGACCGAGGATAAACGTTTCACGGCTTTCGGCCGGAATTCAAACAATGTCTAACGGTTTTTGGCCGTCGGACCCTCGGTTTTTGGCCGGGTAAAAGTAAATGGCTCCGCAGTTTTCGACCGGGTGATCCTCGGTTTTTGACCGGAAGAAGAGTTTCACGGCTTTCGGCCGGAATTCAAACAATTTCTAACGGTTTTTGGCCGTCAGACCCTCGGTTTTTTGGCCGGGTAAAAGTAAATGGCTCCGCAGGTTTTGGCTGGGAGATCCTCGGTTTTTTTGACCGGGGATAAAAGTTTCACGGCTTTCTGGCCGGAATTCAAACAATGTCTAACGGTTTTTTGGCCGTCAGACCCTCGGTTTTTTGGTCGGGGTTAAAGTAAATGGCTCCGCAGTTTTCTGATTGGGAGATCCTCGATTTTTTGACCGGGAAGAAAGTTTCACAGCTTTCTGGCCGGAAAGACCCTCGATTTTTCTGACCGGGGTCCAAACAGATATTGGACTGATATGATTTGATTCTCTTTTTTGGAGTTTTCATTTTCTTTTCTTTTATTCTTCCTTTTGGGCCTTCTTTTAGGCTTTCTTTTTAACCATCAACAAATGCACAAAATAAAGCTCTAAAAAGAAACTTCCCTTTTTATGTGTTTTCCTTGTTCCAAAGCCATTTCAATACTTGCGTACTTCACTTCTTTGAGTTGTACCTTCTTCTTGCATAATTAAACAGACCTGCTTTCAACAAAGAACATTTTATCAGTTGAAAAAGTGGTTGACTTTGTGGCCTTGATTATTTTCATTGCTTGATCGTTTTCCCATTTCCATTGAGAAGTTTGCTACCAATTGTCTTTGGGGTGACTTCCTTTCAAACCGACCGGGTTCATTCCCAGAATTCCATGGGGATTTTCCGTGTAGGTTCCATCCTTCTGCCTTATTCTGTCTCTTCTAAGACCTTAGCCTTTGATTTCCATTTCCTTTCTAAACTCCGTTTCTTTGGAAACAGTTGATCATTACGATCCAATCGGGGATTGTATCAATACACTACGGATGCTATTTTTCTTTTCTTCTTTACCAGGCGGAGTCCCGTAAAACCGGTCCCGTCGCCTTCTTTTGTAATAGTTTCAGAATTAAAATTATACCGAAAGGGATTCAAAAAAAAATGAACAAAGAATGGAAAAGCGTATCGAAGATAGAGGAGTCCCTTTCGGGGAAAAAGAAGGACTTATCTGAGGTATATGCTGACTTTAACCAACATGACATGCTTCTCGGACTAGATGCTTGATCGTCACAAACTCCCATTTTATTATGAACCAGAACGGGTCTATGTTTCCGAGCTAAGGAGCCGTGCCAGGATCTCTTGTGGTGAAAACAGCCTTTTCGGTTGATAGCGCCCTTTTGCGGGTTTTCGCCAATCGACCTCTCTCATTTCTCTTCTTACCATCGCCAGATAGCACTCTTTGCGAGTTTTCACTAGCAGGCTCTCTCATTTTGTATTTCTCTACTTCCATCGTCTTATGGTGCCCGAAGGTTTTGACCAATAAGACTCTCTCATTTTATTTCTTTTCATTCCAGGAACTTCGGACCGCAACAATGATGTTTTCACAACTTCCAATCGATCTTGAAGGACTTGTACTCG
Organism: Nicotiana noctiflora; assembly: GCA_032618575.1. Lineage (NCBI taxonomy): Eukaryota > Viridiplantae > Streptophyta > Magnoliopsida > Solanales > Solanaceae > Nicotiana > Nicotiana noctiflora. Next base: position 136,858 of record JASVEL010006090.1, on the reverse strand, counting down.
GTTTGGGTAACAAGAATTGTGGACAAAATTACAACTTTGGAATCATCTTGACGGATCTTAAACCGAATCAACAATATCATCTGCCCGAGTTTCATTTTTTGGAGAAATTGGGATTTTTGGTTTGGTGTGACTGAACCTCAGGGAGAGGTTGCCTACGTATCCTTTCGGAATCAAGTCAGAACGTAGTTCAGGAACTTTGTTTTGTTTTGTTTTGTTTTGTTTTTTATTATTATTATTTTTATTTTTATTTTTTATTTGGTTTGGATTCCAAAGAGGGTAGCCAAAGAAAGGTAACCGGCTCAAAGGGTTTACAAAAGGGTTGGTAGTGTTTGGATAGCGGGAATAAAAGCCTTCAATTATTTCGACTTGTAAGGACATCATAGAAGCAAATTCAGACATAATACCTTTTCACAGCATCTGCATTCACAGCTGTTTCAGGGTCTTTTCCTTCCATGTCTCCCAAGTATAACGCTCCTCTCGGCAGTATCTTCCTGATGATTTATGGTCCTTTCCAATTAGGAGCGAATTTTCCTTTCGCTTCCTGGTGATGTGGAAGAAAGCGTCTCAAAACCAACTGACCTACTTCGAAATTTCTCGGCCGTACTTCCTTGTTGTAAGCATGGGCCTTTCTTTGATGGGATAAATACTCGGGTATTCCTTGAGTACAACACAGCCCTTTTGTATGCGAACTAATTTTCCTTCAGTTATTCCAATTCATTGTTTCATTTCCTCAAAAATAAACTTTTGTGCATTTTAACTCTCGATTCATTATTCTGAAGTCTGACAGCATTTGGGATCTAGGCATGAAGTCCGCAAGCATGTCATGTTATTTAAAGCTGCATGATTTGAACTAAAGAGAAGAGAAAAAGAAAACTAAAACAAATCTGATAGAATAAAAACATAACAAAAGAAAAGGAAATGGACGATGAAATATTAATTTCATTTCTTGGAATCGAAAAGATAAAACAAGGTTCACATTCGGAAATTTAAAGACAAAAACTAAAAGAAACATCCAATTTAAACACCCTGAAATAATTCTGGATGCAGAAAAATGCGGCAGGACAAGTTTACTGGGCTTCCGCCTGATCGGGAATGGCCTAGCCTTTCAGTTTGGGAGTTTAGTGTCTGATCTCCTCTCAACGGTGATAGTCCCTTTCCTTGGCTTGACCATGTGGGTATCGCAGAGCCTTGCCTCATTTTTCCCTTCACTCTTTTCAGTCATGGAATCCTCATTATCTTTCTCTTGACGGTCCTCAAACCTCTGCGGTACGCGTCCAACAAACACTTGCTCATTCAGCTGTGGTGTCTTAATTGCCTCCTATGCCACATAGGCTTGCTTAGGTGCACCAATTTCCCTTTCTGGTTCTAACTCAGTGATTTTACTCTTCTTTTCCCCCTTCTTCCTGTTTTAGGGCTGCCTTGGGCTTCCTTTCCACGTCAGCAATAGCAATTATGGCATTAAGCGCTGGATCGAATTCTTTGTCTTCACAAATCATCCCGATTATCGGCCCGTTATTGTGAGCGGGCAATGGATTATTGGTCACATTTGGGACATCCTCATCCTTCAACACAATTTTCCCTTGCTCTATTAAATTCTCCACTGCTTGTTTCAAAGTCCAACAGTCATTAGTATGGTGGCCCTCTGCCTCTGAATGATATGCACATCTGACACCAGCTTTGTAGGAAGGCGATGCCGGGTTTTGTCTATTCTGAGGAACCGGCTGCAGTAGACCCATTTGGACAAGTTTCGGGAATAGATTAGAGTAAGATTCACCAATTGGGGTAAAGTTTGATTTCTTTGGTTGTTCCCAAGGACGGAAGTTATTCTGCGGAGGTCGAGGATTATAGTGGTTCTGGTAGGGAAGCTGATTTCTTGGAAATAAAGCTTGGTTTCTACTGACATGCTGTTGCGGTTGCGCAAAAGGTTGAGCATTCATGACCGCGTATGGTTGAGGGATATAGGACATTTCCTGAGCAGAGTAATAATGCTGGGGGGTTCTTTCCGAAAAGAAAGGTCTAGGAGCGTGGTGTCTTCTATCACCCGAAGTTGCCATGGATGTTTCCTCTTTCATCCTACCCTTTGATATTCCTCCAGACCCTCCTTGGATTGCTTGGGAGGTCGCTCGAATGGCCGCTTGACTCAAAATTCTTCCCGTCTTCAAACCATTTTCCACCATTTCCCCAATCTTGATCGCCTCTGCGAAAGGCTTTCCCATTGCTGACAGCATGTTCTGGAAATAGTCCGGTTCCTGAGCCTGTAGGAAAGTAGTGACCATTTCTATTTCGTCTATAGGAGGTTTCACCCTGGATGCTTGCTCTCGCCATTTGATAGCATATTCTCTGAAGCTTTCCGAGGGTTTCTTCTTTAAGTTCGATAAAGAATTCCTGTCTGGCGCAATGTCAATGTTGTACTGGAACTGTTTCACAAAATCTCTGGCCAAATCGTCCCAGATGTGCCATCGAGATATGTCTTGATCCATGTACCATTCCGATGCTATCCCGATCAAGCTTTCTCCGAAATATGCCATCAGCAATTCTTCCATGCCGCCGGCACCTTGCAATTGATTGCAGTATTTCTTTAGATGAGCAATAGGGTCGCCGTGCCCGTCATACTTTTCGAACTTCGGCGTCTTAAAGCCTGAGGGCAAATGGACATGTGGGAACATGCACAAATCTGCGTATGAAACACTCTTCTGTCCGCCTAGACCTTGCATGTTTTTCAAACTTTGTTCCAAGCTGCTCATTCTTTTTGCCATTTCATCCCGTTCGGGAGCTTTTGGATTTTGGCTTGGCATGAGCTGAGGATAGACATATGCGGCAGACTGGGTAGGATCCCGTAGAAGGGGTGGCGCCGGGAATGTAAAAGAAGAGGAATCAAAGAAAGGAGTACGCGTGCCGGGATGCACCGTGATTGGAACAGGCAAACCAACAGATGTTCTTGTAGATGCATCTAATGCTGTTGTCACACCTCCTTTTTGCGCGCTTACCCCGAGGGATAAACGTACAAGGGAGTTTTTCCAATTTAAGTGACAATATTCGAAATGGGATTATTTATTTATTTCAGAGTCGCCACTTGGAATAAATTATGGTGTCCCAAGTCACCAATTTATTTAAATCCCAAATCGAGGAAATTTTCAACTTTCCAAATGAAGTCTGCGAACCAGAAATTCTAAGTAAGGAATTCTGTTGACCCGAGGGAAGGTGTTAGGTATCCCCGGATCCCGTGGTTCTAGCACGGTCGCTTAAATTATTGTAATGGCTAAATATCTGATTTTAAAAAAAAGTGTTCAATACTATAATGCAATTTTAAACATTTACCGCGTTTGGTTATTTTTAAGAAAGAAAAAAAAATGAGCATTGTTATTGAGGGGCCCCGCAATTTTATTTCTTCTATTTAGCTAGGGTCGTAATTTTTATTTAACAAAAAGGATAATCCTAAATTGACTACATTTTTTTTTCTATTTAGTTTGTCTCTAAAAGAAAAGAAAAGTCCTAAACAATTACATGCTTAAAAGGCTACTCTATATTAGTAGAAAAGGTGTTCCCTTGAATGACAAATTTATTCTTCAAATTATAAAGCTAACTACAATTTGACAAAAACTAATAAAATAGAAAATAACAACAAATATTAATCAACAACTTGCTTTTCTATTTCATTTCAAAACTTCAACTTCCAATTCGAGCTTACATCAACACATGGTTTTTAGAATGTGTACCTGGTTTCAACAGGAATGGGAAAGTGGCAAATCAACAGGGCGGTGAAAATACAGCAACAACAACAGTAACAACCAGCAGTAGCTTCACCTCAATCCCGAAAATCCCAGCAATACGGAGAAAAAAAACCAGTAAAAAATAGAAAAGAAAAATATATTCCAGATTTTCTCTTTGTTTTGGCTTTCTAGCTTTGAACTCTGTTCACTTCTCAAAAGAAACTCTCAAAAATTGCATTTTTTTCGTGTATACTTCTGTACCCAGAGTGTATATCGAGTGTATATCGAGTGTATACCACAGCAGGGAATTTTTTTTATTTTTTCTTCTCTTCCGATTTTTTCTCTCTTTTTTCTCTCCCCCCTTTTCATAAATCTTCTCTTCTATTTATAGGCAAGAATTTTGAAAATTTTCAGATCTTTTTATTAAAAAGAATATATTTTTTAATTTAAAGAAAACCCACTAATCCATGTTTTCCTCTCCATGTTTTCCTCTCCGTGTTTTCTTCTCCGTGTTTTCCTCTCCATGTTTTCTTCCTTGATTTCCTTGCCCCCACTACTTTATGTTATGTGATTATGATTATTTTTGGCTAAAAAATCTGAAATTTTCCTTTTGGGCCAAGGGGTTTTGGGTTGGGTAAGGGCGCCTAGGATTGGGCTTGTAACTTATTTTGCAAGATGGCCCAATCCAATTTTTTTATTTTGTTCTTCTTCATTATTCAACTTCCTAATTAATAAAGCCCAAAATACTAAGATTAATTTATAAAAACTAAAAATTATATTGAAATACTAATTAACTCATAATAATAATTATCACACAAAATTAAACATTAAAAATAAAATTGCACGATTTGGACATTAAATGCTTAGAAAATACAAAATACATATTTTTTATGACTTTTCATTTCTGTAAAATAAATTTAATTGTAAACTTGAATTTTATATACATATGCAACATATTTTTTTTTGTATATTTTATTTATTTAAAAAAGCAAATATGCACAGATAAAAATGCAAATAATACAAGAAAAATAACACAAAATTCACAACAATTGCAAGAAAACTAAAATTATTTTATTTTGAATCTTTGGGAGTATTTCTCTTATAGGACAAAAATCACGTGCTCACAACTGTCACCCGAGGATAGGAAGTGGAGGGTGATTCGGAGAGGGTTGTAACATTAGAATATCCAAACAGAGTAGGTGGGTAATTGGTGGGAGTATTAGAAATCCCACTTGACCTCAGGAATAGTTCGGGGAACCCAGGGATCAGACTTGGGGGCTCTTTCCCGTTATTCCAGTCATCTAACATCTCCAGCATGCGACATCGCAAAATTCTGTTTTCTTCTGCAGCTGCTGACTCGGTAGTCGGAATGGCTAACACAGAACTCTCTTCCAAAACGGGAACGGTTGATAGGGGGATTTCTGAAGACATGTTGGCACTTCTTTTGGACCTTGTGAAATAAGGATGGATACTTTCTTTTGATTTAGCAACGGGTTGCTGAACTTTTCCTTTGGACCTCGTGAAGTATGAATGTGAGGCCAGAGTACCACAAAATCAACCACCCTTTTCTAAAACCTGGAGTTTGGCAAACAAACGGTTAGTCCGAAACAACATAACGGATAAGTAATCTCACGTTGGGTGTGATGCACTTATACAGTTGATCGTGTTGCTACTTGTATTCGATTGTAATGCGTTATTCCGGCTTATACTTTCCTTTGCTTTCATCTTCTTTCTCCCTTTATCAATTTTCTCTTCTTTTTTTTTCATTTTTTTTTTGGTGATGGTCGAATCTTATGTGGATTGCCTACGTATCATGTCCTGTAACGACCCGGCCCGTCGTTACGGGAATTTCCACCCCGTGACCTTGCATTTACATATGTTATGCTTTTATAACAGTATTAGAGTATATCGGGTGAGTTAGGAGTGACTTGGATTGAAAATGAAACAAATAGCATGTTTAAAGAAAACTTGAATATGAGAAGTCAACCAAGAGTTGACTATTGACTTAGAGTGCTCGGAACCGGATTCTGATGATTCGACTAGTTCCTGGGGATCATTTATGACTTAGGAGAGCAATCGGAATTGAATTCGGAGGTCCGGTGTAGTTTTAGGCTTGAATTGGCGAATGTTGAATTTTGGCAAAAACCGTATGGTATGTGATATTTTGATCCGGGGGTCGGAATGGAATTTTGACAATTTCTGTAGCTTCGTTATGTGATTTTGGATGTGTCTGCAAATTTTCAGGTCATTCGGACATCGTTTGACCGGGTTTTGGATTGAATGTTAGTTTTGAAAGTTTTGAAGAAACTTAGGCTTGAATCCGTGGATAATTGGAGATTTTGATGTTTAGTATGGTATTTTTATGATTGGAACAAGTCCGTATCATGTTTTGGAGTGCGTTGGTGGTTTTCGTTGGGGTCCAAGTTTGTCACGACCCAAACTGGAGGACCATGACTAGCACCCGACCATACTTGCCGAGCACCAACGTACATTTTATCTAACCTTCTTTATTATCTTTTAGGTTGACGAGACCAATATAAATGGTAGACATGGATCATGAACAACCAACAATAAAATATGATTGCATGAACCTACATAACATGGGATGACCGGACAATCAAGAAACTATATACATATGGTACAAGCTACCACGCTAAAATGAAAGACTATACAACAAAAACCAGCCGACAAGGCATACCAAACTATACATGAGTCGACACTTGTCTATGAGCCTCTAAAGGAACATAAGTGCTGCAACATAGCCGGAATAGGGCCCCGACATACCCATAATGTCTATAACATAAATGCATACCAAGACCAAGGCAAGTCCGGAGAAGGGATCTCGCCAATCACCGCTGAACTAGACAACCTACTGTGATGGGGGAGCTGCACCTACCTGTCTATCAGGACTTGCAGCACGACATGCAGTGTCCACAAACAAAAGGACGTCGGTACGAATAAAGTACTGAGTATGTAAGGCAGAGAACCATAAATACGAACAGTAATGTAAGCAGGGATAGAGAATATACAACCTATAACATCTGAGTACCTCCGAGGGCTACTGACATGAAATGCATGATACATGTGTATAAATACATAATCTTTTAAAACATATGCCTCCGTGGGCATCATCATCATCATGTCGTACCCGGCCATAATAGGCTCGGTAAAAACGTACCCGGCCATTATAAGGCTCGGTAGAATCGTACCCGGCCACGTGGAGCTCGGTAAAACCCAACTGATCAGTGGTTGCACAATAGGTGCCGTACCCGGCCGACTATAGCGCGGCTCGGTAGAGTAAAATAGATACATATATATAATGCATGCTCGACTGATGGAAACACCTTGTAGACCTTTCGGAGTGACGTAAGGTCGGTATCCTATGTACACCTTATTAGGACTAACTCTTCACTATGAACCTTATAGGAATCAGGAAGTACCAACAAGATTGATAACATAAGAATAAGAGAAGCAACATCAACATCAATCGTTCCATAAGTGGGGAAACAATGTAAGTATTGCTTAGCTTCTAAGAATAGAGTATCTTTGGAAGCTCGTTCATTACATTATGTACAATCGGAGTCGTGCAAAAGAAGGAAAGGGATAGCCACACATACCTTGTATATACTGCCACAACCTCAAGCTATGCAAACGTCACGACTCCTTAGTCTACAATACGAGAAATGACACTATCGTTAACGTTTAAGCGTCGCAACTATTATGTACCAATCACAACCTATTTTGTGATGAAACGGACAGCACCTCCCCTATATGTATGACTTCACACCATTCAAAACAATCACCAAACAGCCTAAACAACATCAATAATAAACATATTGAGCCTCCCAAAACAGTCCACACACAACCTAATCACATCATACATATGGCGGCCACTATAGTCGTACCAAATGACCCAAAAATATTACGAAGAACTAGCAGACCACAACCCAACATATATATGATGTTTCTCCACACCCTGCCTCTTCCAAAACTCCACAAAACAGTAATAAAAACGCAGCCCAACAGCAACACAAAACAGTCCACAAAACAGTCCACAAAACAGTCCGCTACAAGTGAATAACTTGAACTCACGGCTTCCGATCACCGTCCCGTGAGTTCTTACATGTATATAACGAATTGCCATGAATTTACAGCATAATAAATGTATGAAATATAGCAGTAAACTCACCTTTGTTGTTGGATAACTCAGCCTTTAACTTGGTTCTTCAAACTCTAGTGTTTACCCCCAATTTGAACTTGAAAGAGAGGAAAAATCAATTAGGGTTTGTGGATAATTTTTGGGAGGAATTTTGCAGGGTCTTAGGTCTGGTTATTTGTGAAATATAAAGAGGTATATATTGCAGAAGATAAGCCTTTTAATGGGCTGCTTATCTGACCCGAAATTCCCTCTTTGGGGCCGACATTTAACCAAGTAGGTGACTCACCTACTTGCACCTAGCAGCTTGTGCAGTCTCACAAAAATGTCTATATCTCTCTATTCCAATGTCGTATTGCTAAACCGTTTAATGCGTTGGAAACTAGACTCATAGATCTTCAATTTGGTGGGTAGATCACCCCGTAATTCCAAGTATATTGGGATAAATACTTAATAACATTTGACCTAAAGTTTAGGTAAAACTATGAACCTAAGTTGCAACAACTTTTGTCGACTTTTGTTTCATAACTCGTTTGACTTCAAGAATTATGATACGGATATTATATGATTCAAATACCTTAAATCATGACCTCCTAAGTATACTAAGAATCTATAGGTTTACCCAAAAGTACGAGTTACAGAGCATCCTTGATTCGTTTAACTTCTAATACTTGTTAATCACCCTTATGCACCCTTGTATCACTTAAGATTAATCGGATTAACTTCTTATCATCTCAAGGATAATTCCTTCTTTGAATTGTGTTATATAACATATGGAATGAACTAACGTGTGTGGATATGGGTTGTAACACCCTCCCCCCCTTAGGAACATTCGTCCTCGAATGTAAGGGTTTATGGGGAGTCCAAATCGTCGTGGATTCTAGCGGAAATTTTTGGTCAATTTTCCCCTATAAAATGGTCACTAGCAAAATTTGCAAGCAGTGAAGCTCAAAGTATGACCACACAAGGCTACACAAAGCATTATGGACATGGACATTATTTACATATCACCACTTTGTATTAAGGAAGAGAGTTCTCAAGTTATTGCTTACCTCATAAAGCCATTTCACCTTTATAATGTATCTTGCGTTCCACCAACATCCTTGTTATCATCATTCTGGAATAGGTAAGGGTATTTAGACTTCATCTCTTCTTCCGCTTCCCATGTCATTTCTTTCACATTCTTGTTCCTCCACAATACTTTGACGGAAGCTACATCTTTTGTTCTCAGCTTGCGGACTTGTCGATCTAATATGGCCACTGGAACTTCTTCATATGATAGATCCTCTGTAACTTGAACATATTTGATAGGGACAACTCGAGAAGGGTCTCCAATACATTTCCTCAACATAGATACATGGAATACCGGGTGGACAAATTCTAATTCGGATGGCAATTCTAACTCATAAGCAACTTGTCCAATTCGTTGAAGAATTTTATACGGACCGATATACCTTGGACTCAGCTTACCTTTCTACCCAAAACGCATAACACCCTTCATTGGTGAAATCCTCAAGAAAACCCAATCACCAACCTCAAACTCTAGATCACGACGTCGGACATCAGAATAAGACTTTTGCCTGCTTTGTGCCGTCCTCAATCGTTCCTGTATCATTTTCACCTTCTCAATGGCTTGGTGAATCAAATCTGGCCCATATAATTCCGTTTCACCGACTTCGAACCATCCAACTGGTGATCTACATCTCCTCCCATATAGTGCCTCATATGGGGCCATTTTAATACTGGAATGGTAGCTATTATTGTAGGCAAATTCTATGAGTGGAAGATGGTCATCCCAATTTCCCTTAAAATCTAGAACACATGCTCGTAGCATATCTTCCAATGTCCGAATGGTACGTTCAGCCTGTCCGTCAGTCTGCGGATGAAATGCAGTGCTGAGATTCACCTGTGTGCCTAAACCTTTTTGAAAAGACCTCCAAAAGTTAGCCGTAAATTTAGCTCCTCGATCTGATATAATAGATACCGGCACACCATGAAGCCTAACAATCTCCTTGATATACAACTTCGCATAATCTTCAGTCGAGTAAGTTGTCTTAACTGGCAGAAAATGAGCACATTTTGTAAGTCGATCAACTATCACCCAAATAGAGTCAAACTTATGATAAGATCGAGGTAATCCAATAACGAAGTCCATATTAATCACCTCCCATTTCCAGGTCGGAATTTCTATATTCTGAAGCAATCCACCGGGTTTCTGATGTTCTATCTTTACTTGTTGACAATTGGGACACTGGGCTACAAATTCCGCAATAGACTTTTTCATGTTATCCCACCAATACTGCTCCTTGACATCATGATACATCTTTGTTGAGCCAGGGATGGATGGAATATCGGGATTGATGAATTTCATTCATAATCTTTTCTCGCAACCCTTCTACATTCGGCACACATAATCGGCCCTGGTATCTCGGTGCCCCATCTCCTCCGATCTCAAAAGCCGTAATTTTACACTGCTGAATGTTCTCTCTCAATCGTAGTAAGATAGGATCTTCATATTGCCGTGCTTTTACCTCGGCTACCAAAGATGATTCGGATGTATTCTGTACAGTAACACTTCCGTCATCAGAGTCTAACAATCCGATTCTCATATTGGCTAGCTGATGAAGCTCTTTAGTCAACCCCCATCTACCTGTATCAATATGTACTAAGCTTCCCATTGACTTACGACTGAGAGAATCTACCACAACATTGGCTTTACCGGGATGATACAATATCTCGACGTCGTAGTCCTTCAGTAATTCAAGCCACCTACGCTGCCCCAAATTCAACTCTTTCTGCTTGAAGATGTATTGTAGACTCTTGTGATCTGTGTAGATGTCAACATGGACGCCGTATAAGTAGTGCCGCCATATCTTCAAAGCATATATTACTGCAGCCAATTCCAAATCATGGGTTGGATAATTCTTTTCATGCTTCTTCAATTGTCTTGATGCATATGAAATCACCTTCCCATGCTGCATCAACACGCACGCCAAACCTATACCTGAGGCATCACAATATACCACATATCCTTCTGTTCCTTCAGGAAGAGTGAGCACCGGTGCGGATGTCAATCGATCCTTCAGCTCCTGAAAACTACGTTCACAAGTGTTAGACCACTGGAACTTGGTAGCTTTCCGTGTTAACTTAGTCAATGGTGCTGATATAGAGGAAAACCCTTCTACAAACCGCCTATAATATCCTGCTAGCCCCAAGAAGCTACGAACTTCTGATGGTGTTGTAGGTCTCGGCCAATTCTTTACTGCATCAATCTTCTGAGTGTCGACACTAATACCCTCGTCAGATATCACATGGCCAAGGAATGCTACTGAGTTCAGCCAGAATTCACATTTGGCGAGCTTAGCATATAACTTACGATCCTGAAGCATCTGTAATACTATCCGCAAGTGGCTCGCATGTTCCTCCTCCGAACGAGAATACACCAGAATGTCATCAATGAATACCATCACGAACACATCAAGATAGGGCCTGAATACGGTATTCATGAGATCCATAAAAGCTGCTGGGGCATTTGTTAGCCCGAACGACATCACCAAGAACTCAAAGTGTCCATATCTTGTCCGAAAGGCCGTCTTTGGAATATCCTTCTCCTTAACCCTCACCTGATGATACCCTGAACGTAAGTCAATCTTGGAGAAATACTTGGCACCCTGGAGTTGATCAAACAGGTCGTCAATTCTTGGAAGTGGATACTTGTTCTTTATAGTAAACTTATTCAACTGCCGATAGTCGATACACATCCGTAATGACCCATCTTTCTTCCGCACGAATAGGACTGGAGCACCCCAAGGTGAAGTGCTAGGCCTAATGAAGCCCTTATCCAGCAAGTCCTTTAACTGTGCCTTCAACTCTCGCAGCTCTGCCGGGGCCATTCTATATGGAGGGATAGAGATCGGTTGAGTGTCAGGCAACACATCAATGCTAAACTCAATCTCCCTTTCTGGAGGAAGGCCTGGGAGTTCATTTGGGAAAACATCTAGAAATTCATTGACCACGGGGATAGATTGTAGAGTAGGCAGCTTCGCCTCTGCATCCCTAACGCGAACAAGATGATAAATGTAACCTTTTGAGATCATTTTCCTTGCCTTAAGATAGGAAATAAACCTACCTTTCAATGTAGCAATGTTCCCCTTCCATTCAATGACGGGTTCACCAGGAAATTGAAACTTGACCATCTTCATATGACAGTCAACATTTGCATAGCATGAGGCCAACCAGTCCATTCCCAGTATCACATCAAAATCAACCATTTCTAACTCAAATAAATCTGCCGAGGTTTGACGACTACAAATCATCACAGTGCAACCTCTATATACCCTTCTAGCAATCACAGAATCTCCTATTGGAGTAGATACCGCAAGGGGTTTACTTATCAATTCAAGTTCAATGCCAAACTTATTAGCCACAAAGGGTGTAACATATGATAATGTAGATCCCGGATCAATCAATGCATATACATCATAAGAAGACACAGATAATATACCTGTAACAACATCTGGAGACGACTCGAGATCCTGTCGACCTACTAGAGCATATGTTTGATTTTGAGCACCACTCGAACTCGATCCTGCACCTCTACCTCTACCACGACCTGTCGACTGCTGAAAACCCCGTGCTGGAGGTCGAACTGATGAGGAAGAACCAGACACAGATCTAGTCAGTTGAGCCATACCATCACCTCCCCTGTTAGGACAATCCCTCATCATATGGCCAGGCTGTCCGCAAGAATAACACGCATCAGAACCTCGACGGCACAGTCCAAAGTGGGCCTTGCCGCACTGATCACAACGTGGTGTTGGGGGTTTCGTCTGACTAGTATCCCTATGGTGTTGCGATCCAGATGCCTGCGAACTCTAACCTGGACCAGAATGGGATCGATCATATCGAGGCCTCTGAAACTGTGGAGGAGCACTAGCTACAGATGGCGCCGAACTCCTCGAAGACTGGGGCCTGGCGCTGCCTCTTAAGTCATCAGAATACCTTGCAAATCTCGCCCTCTTATGCTGGCCCCTATCCTGCTCCCTATCTGCCCTCTGCTGGCGCTTACGATCCTCTAGGGTCTGAGCATAAGCTTGAATACGGGAAATATCCATGCCTTCTACCAAGGAGGTTGTCATACACTCATTTATCAGATGGGGTCCCAACCCGTTCACGAACAAATGCACCCTATCACTCATCTCGGCCACCATATGGGGAGCATACCTTGCTAAAGAATCAAACTGCATACTATACTCTCGCACACTTAAATTACCTTGTCTAAGGTTCAAGAACTTATCAGCTCTAGCTCGTCGTATCTCAACCGGCAAATAGTGACGAAGAAAGGCCTCAGAAAAATCCTTCCACACAGCTGGAGGAGCGTTCGGACCCCTGGATCTCTCCCAATTATCATACCAAAGAACCGCTAAATCCCGTAGCCGATAAGAAGCCAATTCTACTGCCTCTGTATCACTAACATGCATAACCCGTAGTGTACGATGAACCTGGTCAATAAAAGTCTGCGGATCCTCCTTGGGGTCCGATCCGGTAAACACTGGAGGGTCTAAATTAATAAAATCACGAACTCTTGTACTAACTGGTTTATCAGCAGCACCTGTATTCTGCCTCTGAGCCTGAGCAACTACCAAGCTAGTCAATAACTGCAAAGCACTCCGCATATCCTGGTCTGTAGTGCCAGACGGAGGAGCTGGAGGTGCTGGGTGCCACCTAATATCCTCTGGAGGAGACGGAGTAGATGAGGTATGAGACGGCATCTCACTCTGAGCCTCACTTTGGCCTGCTCTGGCTTGGGGCACCTGACTGGTACCCTCTCCTGCAGCTGTGTCAAGCCGTCTACTAATTGTTTGTTTCTTAGTCGAAGGCATTGCTGAAAGAAAAAAAGGTGAATATTAGAGACGAACACTTACGACTCAACTCTATGCACGATCTAGATTCGGGAAGAAGGTAACAACCCTAGATGTCATGTAGCCTCCCGATTATAAATGTGGCGGCAAACCACAATAGCATAAATGAACTTAGGGGAACAGTTAAATTGGGGATCGGGGCATAAATGTCACGACCCAAACCGGAGGACCATGACTAGCACCCGACCATACTTGCCGAGCACCAACGTACATTTTATCTAACCTTCTTTATTATCTTTTAGGCTGACGAGACCAATATAAATGGTAGACATGGATCATGAACAACCAACAACAAAATATGATTGCATGAACCTACATAACATGGGATGACCGGACAATCAAGAAACTATATACATATGGTACAAGCTACCACGCTAAAATGAAAGACTATACAACAAAAACCAGCCGACAAGGCATACCAAACTATACATGAGTCGACACTTGTCTATGAGCCTCTAAAGGAACATAAGTGCTGCAACATAGCCGGAATAGGGCCCCGACATACCCATAATGTCTATAACATAAATGCATACCAAGACCAAGGCAAGTCCGGAGAAGGGATCTCGCCAATCACCGCCGAACTGGACAACCTACTGTGATGGGGGAGCTGCACCTGCCTGTCTATCAGGACCTGCAGCACGACATGCAGCGTCCACAAATAAAAGGACGTCAGTACGAATAAAGTACTGAGTATGTAAGGCAGAGAACCATGAATACGAACAGTAGTGTAAGCAGGGATAGAGAATATACAACCTGTAACATCTGAGTACCTCTGAGGGCTACTGACATGAAATGCATGATACATGTGTATAAATACATAATCTTTTAAAACATACGCCTCTGTGGGCATCATCATCATCATGTCGTACCCGGCCATAATAGGCTCGGTAAAAACGTACTCGGCCATTATAAGGCTCGGTAGAATCGTACCCGGCCACGTGGAGCTCGGTAAAACCCAACTGATCAGTGGTTGCACAATAGGTGCCGTACCCGGCCGACTATAGCGCGGCTCGGTAGAGTAAAATAGATACATATATATAATGCATGCTCGACTCATGGAATCACCTTGTATACCTTTCGGAGTGACGTAAGGTCGGTATCCTATGTACACCTTATTAGGACTAACTCTTCACTATGAACCTTATAGGAATCGGGAAGTACCAACAAGATTGATAACATAAGAATAAGAGAAGCAACATCAACATCAATCGTTCCATAAGTGGGGAAACAATGTAAGTATTGCTTAGCTTCTAAGAATAGAGTATCTTTGGAAGCTCGTTCATTACATTATGTACAATCGGAGTCGTGCAAAAGAAGGAAAGGGATAGCCACACATACCTTGTATATACTGCCACAACCTCAAGCTATGCAAACGTCACGACTCCTTAGTCTACAATACGAGAAATGACACTATCGTTAACGTTTAAGCGTCGCAACTATTATGTACCAATCACAACCTATTTTGTGATGAAACGGACAGCACCTCCCCTATATGTATGACTTCACACCATTCAAAACAATCACCAAACAGCCTAAACAACATCAATAATAAACATATTGAGCCTCCCAAAACAGTCCACACACAACCTAATCACATCATACATATGACGGCCACTATAGTCGTACCAAATGACCCAAAAATATTACGAAGAACTAGCAGACCACAACCCAACATATATATGATGTTTCTCCACACCCTGCCTCTTCCAAAACTCCACAAAACAGTAATAAAAACGCAGCCCAACAGCAACACAAAACAGTCCACAAAACAGTCCACAAAACAGTCCGCTACAAGTGAATAACTTGAACTCACGGCTTCCGATCACCGTCCCGTGAGTTCTTACATGTATATAACGAATTGCCATGAATTTACAGCATAATAAATGTATGAAATATAGCAGTAAACTCACCTTTGTTGTTGGATAACTCAGCCTTTAACTTGGTTCTTCAAACTCTAGTGTTTACCCCCAATTTGAACTTGAAAGAGAGGGAAAATCAATTAGGGTTTGTAGATAATTTTTGGGAGGAATTTTGCAGGGTCTTAGGTCTGGTTATTTGTGAAATATAAAGAGGTATATATTGCAGAAGATAAGCCTTTTAATGGGCTGCTTATCTGACCCGAAATTCCCTCTTTTGGGCCGACATTTAACCAAGTAGGTGACTCACCTACTTGCAACTAGCAGCTTGTGCAGTCTCACAAAAATGTCTATATCTCTCTATTCCAATGTCGTATTGCTAAACCGTTTAATGCGTTGGAAACTAGACTCATAGATCTTCAATTTGGTGGGTAGATCACCCCGTAATTCCAAGTATATTGGGATAAATACTTAATAACATTTGACCTAAAGTTTAGGTAAAACTATGAACCTAAGTTGCAACAACTTTTGTCGACTTTTGTTTCATAACTCGTTTGACTTCAAGAATTATGATACGGATATTATATGATTCAAATACCTTAAATCATGACCTCCTAAGTATACTAAGAATCTATAGGTTTACCCAAAAGTACGAGTTACAGACATCCTTGATTCGTTTAACTTCTAATACTTGTTAATCACCCTTATGCACCCTTGTATCACTTAAGATTAATCGGATTAACTTCTTATCATCTCAAGGATAATTCCTTCTTTGAATTGTGTTATATAACATATGGAATGAACTAACGTGTGTGGATATTTTGTGGATTTCTTACTGTCAGCTACATATATATATTTGTTACTCACTGAGTACTTAGTACTCACCCCTACTCCCTGCACCTTTTGTGTGCGGACTCAGGTACTCAGGAGCAGTAGACGGGCATCTCCAGCGTTTACATTGTCACATCGAGTTGCTGAGGTAGCTGCCTACGTTCGCATAACCTAGCTTCTCCTCTCATTCCAGTTGTTATTTTATATTTTGTATTCAGACTTGAGTACTTCTATATCGTACTCTCTATTTCCCGTTGGGTTTTGTTAGAGGCTCTAGACTTGTGACTCCGGATCTTTGGGAGTGTCAGTACTTTTGTTCAGTATTATTATTATTGGAGTTCTTAAACTCATATATTCTTCTTGGGTTGTCCATTTGGGGACTGGTATTGTGTTATAATTAAATTGTTGGTCCGGCTGGCCTAGCTTGATTGTTGGGCGCCATCACGACCGGATTTGGGTCGTGACAAGTTGGTATCAAAAGCTCTAGGTTATTAGGACTCGCGAGTCATGAGCCGGTTTAGTAGGCTTTCGCAGATCGGTACGTAGACGTCCGTATCTATCTTCGAAGGGCTACAAAAACTTTAGGAAAAACCTCATTTTCTTGAATTCATATCGTGCGATTTGTGTTATCATGAAATTAAATCTTTCCATATTCTATTCTCTCGCGGATGGCGAGAACACGAGCTAACGGACGTGACGGACGACCACCATTGGCACCCAGGAGGCCGTGGTCGTGGTAGAGATAGGGCAGCAGCACCAGCACTTGCTGACCCACCAACCGATCGGACTCAGGACCGGGTTCCGGCGGCGGACGCTCCGGCAACTCAGGCTCGGGACCGGCAGTGCCTATCGTGATACCGGGTCTTCGGAGACCTTGGCTCGGATATTATCAGTGTGCACAAGCTTGGCACAGGTAGTTGCTACCGCCGCAGTATCTTCTTCACAGGCGGGGGAGGGAATCGGCCCCCGTGGCTCACACACCCGAGCCGGCTCAGCCAGCTGTGCCCGTTGCACCAGCTCCTGGCATATATGGTTCCGGTTATGCCCGACGACGAGCGGCGTCGTTTGGAGAGATTTGAGAGGCTGCGGCCTCCGACATTCTAGTGGAGCCGAGGGCGAGGATGCCCGGGGTTTTCTTGACAAATGTCGGCGTATGCTTCGCACCGCGGGTATTCTAGAGTCCAGCGGTATTTCATTCACCACTTTTCGGTTCACAGGTGCAGCATTTCAGTGGTGGGAGGATTTTGAGAGGCGTAGGCCCGCCGGGGCAGTGCCCCTCACTTGGCAGCAGTTCTCCACGGTATTTTTGGAGAAGTACGTGCCTCAGTCTCAGAGAGAGGAGCTGCGACGTCAGTTCGAGTGGTTGAAGCAGGGAGAGATGACAGTTAATCAATACGAGATGAGATTCACACAACTGGCCCGTCATGCCATGTGGATGGTTCCTAGAGACAGGGGGAGGATCCGGAGATTTATTGATGGTCTTATTTACCCCATCCGCATATTGATGACCCGGGAGAGAGTTTCTACAGTTACCTTTGAGGAGGTGGTTGATGCTGCCCGTCACATTGAGACAGATCGCCGCAGAGAGCGAGAGGAGAGAGGCTAAGAGGCCTCGTGGTACTGGCAGTTACAGTGGTGCTCCGTCTAGGGGCCAATTTCAGCATAGCAGAGGTCGCTCTTTCGGGTCTCATCAGTCTGGACGTACAGAGTCGAGTGGGGTTTCATCGGATCGTGGTCGTCAAGGCCGCGCAGGGTTATCGTGGTCGGCGGAGCCGCCGACAGAGTCGCCACCGCACCGAGTGCTCTTCCATCTCGCAGCTCGCTCCTATTTCCTCGGCACGAGATTCATCGATAGCGAGGGGTCCCCAGCAGCCCCTTCTCCCATCTTCGTGCCGTTGTTTTGAGTACGGTGATTTGTGCCATATCGGGAGAGAGTGTCCTCAGTGGCTTCGTAAGCGGTCTCAGCGGAGGGATCAGCTTCGTCTTCTACTCCTGTTTCTTCAGCGCCAGCACAGTCGGCTAGGACTGGTGGCTAGGTATCTAGAGGTTGCCCCAGAGGCGAGGATCGTACTGGTGGAGGCCAGGCTCGTTTCTATGCTCTTCCGGACAGGAAGGATGCTAGTGCTTCAGATGCGGTTATTTCAGGTATTATCTCAGTCTGCCACAGGGATGCTTCTGTCTTATTTGATCCCAGATCCACCTATTCTTATGTCTCTACTTACTTTGCACATCATTTGGGTATGACCCGTGGTATCCTTGCTTTGCCCGTACATGTGTCTACCCCAGTGGGGGATACTGTTATTGTGGATCAGGTATATCAATCATGTATTATTACTATTGGGGGTCTGGAGACCCGAGTTGATCTATTACTACCGGGCATGGTAGATTTCGATGTTATCCTAGGCATGGATTGGCTATCTCCTTATCATGCGATTCTGGACTGTCATGCCAAGACAGTCACACTAGCTATTCCAGGTAATCCGAGGATCGAGTGGCGTGGCTTGACCGATTATGTGTCCGACAGGGTAATTTCTTATATAAAGGCCCAACGAATGATTGGCAAGGGTTGTTTATCTTATTTGGCCTTCATTAGAAATGTTGAGGCCGAGACACCCGGTCTTGATTCGGTCCCCATTGTGAGGGAGTTTCCGGATGTATTTCCAGCAGACCTGCCAGGCATGCCGCCTGATAGAGATATTGATTTTGGTATTGACTTGGTGCCGGGCACTCAGCCCATTTCTATTCCTCCCTATCGCATGGCACCAGCAGAGTTAAAAGAATTGAAGGAACAACTTCAAGAACTCTTAGATAAGGGTTTCATTCGTCCGAGTGTGTCACCTTGGGGTGCACCGGTGTTGTTCGTAAAGAAGAAAGATGGCACAATGAGAATGTTCATTGATTACAGGCAGCTGAACAAGGTAACAGTGAAGAATAAGTACCCATTACCTCGTATTGAGGACCTATTTGATCAGCTACAAGGAGCTAGTGTATTTTCTAAGATTGATCTTCGATCGGGCTATCATCAGTTGAAGATCAGGGACTCGGATATTATGAAGACAGCGTTCAGGACGCGATATGGGCACTACGAGTTCCTGGTGATGTCTTTCGGGTTGACTAATGCCCCAACAGCATTCATGCACTTGATGAATAGTGTATTTCGGCCGTACCTTGATTCTTTTGTGATTGTGTTTATTGATGATATCCTGGTATATTCACGCAGCCAGGAGGAGCATGCACGGCATTTGAGAGTGGCATTGCAGAGGTTGAGGGAAGAGAAGCTTTATGCAAAATTCACTAAGTGTGAGTTTTGGCTTGACACTGTGATTTGTTTGGGACATGTAGTGTCCAGTGATGGTATTCGGGTTGATCCACAGAAGGTTCAGGCAGTGCAGAATTGGCCCAGACCTTCCTCAGCTACAGAGATTCGGAGTTTTCTTGGCTTGGCGGGCTATTATCGCCGGTTTATTCAGGGTTTCTCATATATTGCTTCACCGTTGACTAAGTTGACACAGAAGAATGCTCCATTTGTGTGGTCTGATGAATGTGAGGAGAGCTTCCAAAAGCTTAAGGAGGCTTTGACCACAACTCCAGTACTTGTGTTACCATCAGCCTCAGGGTCATATACGGTGTATTGTGATGCTTCCAGAGTTGGACTCGGTTGTGTGTTGATGCAGGAGGGTAGAGTTATTGCATATGCTTCTCGTCAGCTAAAGCCCCACGAGAAAAACTACCCTGTTCATGATTTGGAGTTAGCTGCTATTGTTCATGCCTTGAAGATGTGGAGGCATTATCTATATGGTGTATCTTGTGATGTATATACAGACCACCGCAGCCTTCAGCATTTGTTTAAGCAGAAAGATCTAAATTTGAGGCAATGGAGATGGCTTGAATTGCTTAAAGACTATGATATTACTATCTTGTACCATCCCGGGAAAGCCAATGTAGTGGCTGATGCATTGAGCCGGAAGGCTATTAGTATGGGCAGTTTGGCGTATATTCCAGTTGGGGAGAGACCCCTAGCAGTTGATGTTCAGGCGTTAGCTAATCGGATGGTAAGGCTGGATATTTCTGAGCCCAATCGGGTGATGGCTTGTGTAGTAGCTCGTTCTTCTTTATATGATCGTATTCGAGAGCGCCAGTATGATGATCCACACTTACTTGTCCTTAAGGACAGAGTTCAGCATGATGATGCCAGAGATGTCACTATTAATAGTGATGGTGTATTGCGTATGCAGGGCCGGATATGCGTGCCTAATGTTGACGGCCTTCGTGAATTGATATTGGAGGAGGCTCATAGCTCGCGGTATTCTATTCATCCAGGAGCCGCGAAGATGTACCAGGATTTGAAGCAAGCATTACTGGTGGAGAAAGATGAAGAAAGATATTGTGAGCCATGTGGCTCGGTGTCTTAACTGTCAGCAGGTCAAGTATGAGCATCAGAGACCTGGTGGTGTATTCCAGCGAATTGATATTCCTGAGTGGAAGTGGGAAAGAATAACTATGGACTTTGTTAGTGGACTCCCTCGGACGGCGAGGAAGTTTGATTCAGTTTGGGTGGTGGTGGATAGGTTGACCAAGTCAGCTCACTTCATCCCAGTGTGTACTACTTATTCCTCAGAGCGGTTGGCGGAGATATTCATCCGTGAGATAGTGAGATTGCATGGAGTTCCGATTTCTATTATATCAGACAGAGGTACCCAGTTCACATCTCAGTTCTGTAGGACATTTCAGCGAGAGTTGGGTTCACAGGTAGAGTTGAGCACAGCATTTCATCCACAGACGGATGGGCAGCCTGAGCGTACTATTTAGATATTGGAGGACATGTTGCGTGCTTGTGTCATTGATTTTGGTGGTTCATGGGCTAATTATTTGCCTTTGGCGGAGTTTGCTTACAATAATAATAGCTATCAGTCCAGCATTCAGATGGCACCGTATGAAGCTTTATATGGGAGGCGGTGTAGGTCTCCAATTGGTTGGTTCGAGCCCGGCGAGGCTAGGTTGTTAGGGACAGAGTTAGTCCAAGATGCCTTAGACAAGGTAAAGGTGATTCAGGAGATACTCCGCACAGCTCAGTCGCGTCAGAAGAGTTATGCAGACCGGAAGGTCCGAGATGTGTCTTATTCAGTAGGTGAGAAGGTGTTGCTGAAAGTTTCGCCTATGAAGGGTGTTATGAGGTTTGGAAAGAAAGGAAAGTTGAGCCCAAGGTTCATTGGACCTTTTGAGGTGCTTAGGAAAGTTGGGGAGGTGGCTTATATGCTTGCTTTGCCACCCAGTTTGTCGGGAGTTCACCCGGTGTTCCATGTATCTATGCTCCGGAAGTATGTCGGAGACCCGTCTCATGTGTTGGACTTCAGCACGATACAGCTAGATGAGGATTTGACTTATGATGTGGAACCAGTAGCCATTTTGGGTCGACAGGTTCGTAAGCTGAGATCTAAGGATATAGCTTCGGTGAAAGTGCAGTGGAGAGGTCGTCCCGTGGAGGAAGCAACTTGGGAGACCGAGCAGGAAATGCGGAGCAGATATCCACACTTGTTTGATGCTCCAGGTATGTTTCTTAACCCGCTCGCGGACGAGCGTTTGTTTAAGTTGGGGAGAATGTAACGACCCGGCCCGTCGTTACGGGAATTTCCACCCCGTGACCTTGCATTTACATATGTTATGCTTTTATAACAGTATTAGAGTATATCGGGTGAGTTAGGAGTGATTTGGATTGAAAATGAAACAAATAGCATGTTTAAAGAAAACTTGAATATGAGAAGTCAACCAAGAGTTGACTATTGAGTTAGAGTGCTCGGAACCGGATTCTGATGATTCGACTAGTTCCGGGGGATCATTTATGACTTAGGAGAGCAATCGGAATTGAATTCGGAGGTCCGGTGTAGTTTTAGGCTTGAATTGGCGAATGTTTTTGGCGAAAACCGTATGGTAGGTGATATTTTGATCCGGGGGTCGGAATGGAATTCCGACAATTTCTGTAGCTTTGTTATGTGATTTTGGATGTGTCTGCAAATTTTCAGGTCATTCGGACATCGTTTGACCGGGTTTTGGATTGAATGTTAGTTTTGAAAGTTTTGAAGAAACTTAAGCTTGAATCCGTGGATAATTGGAGATTTTGATGTTTAGTATGGTGTTTTTATGATTGGAACAAGTCCGTATCATGTTTTGGAGTGCGTTGGTGGTTTTCGTTGGGGTCCCGGGGGCCTCGGGATGATTTCGGACCATCAACCGGGCATTTGGACTTGGCAAAAATCTGCAGAAAAACTGCAGGTTCTGCCCAGGCCCTTAAGCCTTCGCGTTCGCGTGACAAGTGTCGCGTTCGCGAAGGCCAAGCCTTTTTGTGCATCGCGTTCGCGGGAGGGGGAGTCGCGTTCGCGTAGGGTCGTGGTGTTGTGCTTCGCGTTCGCGGGAGACGTATCGCGAACGCGTAGAAGAAATCCGGGTGGCTGGGAGTTTGAACATCGCGAACGCGTGGGAGGCGTCGCGTTCGCGAAGGGTAACAGAAATTGTGCATCGCGAACGCGTGGTAAGCGACGCGAACGCGAAGAGTTAGGAGGATCTGTTCTTCGCGAACGCCTGGGAGCTCACGCGAACCCGAAGAACAACAGTCTCTGGCAGTGAATTAAATTGCAGAACAGAGGGGTTACGGGTTTACACCCCCAAAACACAACTTTGAGCCCTAGAGAGAAGAAAACTCGAGGAAATCACTGAGAAGTCATCGGGTATTCGTCGGAGGTAAGATTCTTGACTCAAAAACATCATTTTATGGTAGTATTAACATCAATCTTCATGAAATTGGGTTGAAATCTTGAAGAAATATGGCCTAAGTATTGAAAACGGGATTTTTGGATTTGGAAGGCCATTTGAACTCCGATTTCGATAAATTTTATATGCACGGATTCGTGGAGAGATAAGGATCGCGTTGGTACTAATTTCGGAATTTTCCGAGCAGTGGGGCCCGGGGTCGAGTTTTACCAACTTAGTGTAATTATGCGAATTTCATATAAATTGAAGTGGGTTATGATTCTTTGACCCGTATTTGATATAATTATTGTTATTTGACTAGATTCTACACACGAGGCAACGAAATTCAAAGGAAAAGGCATCGCGAACGAGTCTACGACCGGCTAGAGGTGAGTAGTTTGTGTATATAGTAGCCTGAGGGTTCGAAACCCCGGCTTAGCACATTGTGACGCTAGTAGGCGTGGCTCGCACACCGTGGCAGGTGCGGGATTGATTGTGATTGGGGATTGAGACTTGGTCCATCTCGGAAATGAATAATGTGTTGTTAGTGTTGGAAATACACTGTATTTGCTATATTTGTGGGCTGTAAGCCTTGTTTGGGGCCTTGTGCCGATCTGTAGCGTCCTTAGAGGACAATATTTATGTGATAGCTAAAATTGCTTAAATCACTAATCTCAGTCCTGGAAATTGAAATCACACTTTTGAAATGCTAAGTCACCGGCTTTTACAAATCTAATAAAGTTAAAGTATTTTTCATAAATTATGAATTGAGAACTGGAATTAAGGATAGTGAATTGTTTTGTGACTTATTTGCTTATTGTGGACTGAGCATGGGATCGGGCTGCACGCCGCAGTGGTTGATATGAGGGTCGGGCTGCACGCCGCAGCAGTATTGCGCTTGGGCTGTAGGAGCCCCTCCGGAGTCTGTACACACCCCCAGTGAGCGCCGTCGACGTTAAATTGGATCGGGCTACACGCCGTAGCGGTTATGTGCATTGCATTGCATCCGTATTTGTTGAATTACTCTGTGGTAGCTGTATTGTATTATTGTTGCTAGTTCGTAGGAGATTCGGACTGTAGTGTAGCTTCATATTGTGGTATTTTGTGGATTTCTTACTGTCAGCTACATATATATATTTGTTACTCACCGAGTACTTAGTACTCACCCCTACTCCCTGCACCTTTTGTGTGCAGACTCAGGTACTCAGGAGCAGTAGACAGGCATCTCCAGCGTTTGCAGTGTCATATCGAGTTGCTGAGGTAGCTGCCTACGTTCGCAGAACCTAGCTTCTCCTCTCATTCCAGTTGTTATTTTATATTTTGTATTCAGACTTGAGTACTTCTATATCGTACTCTCTATTTCCCGTTGGGTTTTGTTAGAGGCTCTAGACTTGTGACTCCGGATCTTTGGGAGTGTCAGGTACTTTTGTTCAGTATTATTATTATTGGAGTTCTTAAACTCATATATTCTTCTTGGGTTGTCCATTTGGGGACCGGTATTGTGTTATAATTAAATTGTTGGTCTGGCTGGCCTAGCTTGATTGTTGGGCGCCATCACGACCGGATTTGGGTCGTGACATGTCCCCGCATGTATCAGACCGGGCGTAGTTCGGAAAATCGGGAATTGAGTAAATCAACAAATTCTTGAAAGAAATGCTTTAAGAGAAAAAAGAAAAATATATTCATATTTTTTTTTTTTGCTTTTTGTTTTGCTTTTTGATAGAAAGACTGCAAAAAATAAAAATTTATTTGCTTTGGAGTAAAATCCATATTTTTAAATTTTGATTTTTATTGATTTTTCTTTTTATTTTATGAAAAGAAGTAGAAAGAACGCAACCATTTTTTTTAGTTTTTTTTTTGAACTACTTTTACTCTTTTTTTTTCAATTTTCTAAAGAAAGATTTTAATGAAGGAACTAAACGAGAGTATTTTTTTATTTTTTTTTATTTATTTTTTTAAATTGGGGTCGGAACCGATGAGGTTTTCCTACGTATCTCACATCCGGTGAGAATCAGACCCGCGTAGTTCGGAAACGAGAGGACAATAATAATAAAACATTTTTTAAAGGAATTTTCAATTTTCACAATAAAATAAACTTGATTACAAAGTTTTAAAAACTAGCCATACTAATAGATTTTGATGAAAAGGAATACTTACAGACTTGAAAATCAAACACCATATGATCTAATCAAAAAGTAATATAAATTAAGAAAAAGAAAACTAGCAGATTACTTCCCTGTTTGCCAATTTCAACCAAATGGCTATTTCTGTAAATGTGGCCCCTTCTCAACTCCATATGAATTTTGAGGCCGGGAAGGATTTCTTTACAAACTTGTCCATTCTTTTACGAAGACAACCATTCGACAACTGAAAGATGCTATAAGGCTATCTCGGCAAGAATGGTTTAAAATACCGCCGAAACTAGCTTGGCTTATTTTGACCAAAAATTCTAGCATTTACTTGCCACTGATTCTTTTCTTATTTTTTTTCAAATTAAAATAAAAGACATGGTTTTGCAGACACGACCTTTCAGCACCTCGGGGACGAGGATTTTAAGGCTGTGTTTAGCTAATTGACCAAAAATCCTAAAAATGATCAAAAGTGGCCGTTTATGCAAAGTCGGCCTTTCGGCGTCCCTCTCGGGAACATTCGACTATTTTTGGCAAAAGCGGCATCACCTGACATATTTATGACAAAAAACTAAAATTTAGATATTTTTTTCTTTTTATTTTTCAAATTAAAACAAAAAAAATCCGATATTGCAAATACGGCCTTGCAGCGCCTCGGGGACGAAGATTATAAGGCTATGAGGGTCAATCGACCAAAAAATCTACAAAATGACCCAAAAGTGGCCGTTTATGCAAAGTCAGCCTTCCGGCGTCCCTTTCGGGTATATTCGGCTGTTTTTGAAAACGGCATCACTCAACATATTTACAACGAAAAAAATCAATTTCGATATTTTTGGCTATTTTTGGAAAAGGGGAGGTTGGACCCGATGAAGGTTGCCTACGTATCTCACACCATGTGAGAATCAAACCAGCGTAGTTCGGTAAAAAAAGAACTAAATCATTTTAAGAAAAGAAAACAAAATATTTTTAAACAGCATTTCTAAAACAAATTATTTTGAGAGAAACTAACCTATCTTTAATAAAATCAATTTTTTTTTTTTTTTGCATTTTTCAAAAATTATTTTCTAAGGAACTAAGAAAATTTATTTGGAATTTTTTTTTTTTGCATTTTTCTAAAGGAAACATTTTAAAGAAACTAACTATTTAAAATTAACAAAATTTATTCGGAGATTTTTCCTTTTCATTTTGTTTTTTTTTTCATTTTCAAAAATTATTTTCCAAGAAAAGCATCTCGTTTTCCATTCGATTGACATCTTCCACTTCTTACCCTCTTTTTTTTTTTAAACAAACCGGTCGGCATGTAATATCGAACAAATAAACGCACACAGAAAGATGCAACAAGTTGGTCTTTTGTTTCAGGTACACCTGTCCTAGACAGGCCCAACCCCTGTGTTGAGCCTCCTAAGTCAAATATGCACACGATGCAAATAAACGTTCCTATCGGGGATCCGGCATAAGGTTTTGTTATTCTAAGTCATCATCCTGTTGGAAAAAGTGTCTAGACTGGTTTTAACTCAAGCGGACAACTCGAGCCGAAGAGTGTCAATGCACCGGTAGCATGGCTTTCCGGCTTAATTGACAAAACTCTCCGCCTAAACATGTGTGACTACAAATCTTTCACCGGGTGCCAAACACCACAGCTATCTTGAGAAAAACGGGCTATGTCCAGCAAATGCCCGATATTATATTTCAAAAGACTCAGAAGAGAAAAAAATGGGTATCGGCACAATTTATATACAATTCACAAAATATCAA
The DNA here is from genome assembly GCA_032618575.1 of Nicotiana noctiflora. Lineage (NCBI taxonomy): Eukaryota > Viridiplantae > Streptophyta > Magnoliopsida > Solanales > Solanaceae > Nicotiana > Nicotiana noctiflora. Next base: position 109,756 of record JASVEL010006090.1, on the reverse strand, counting down.
AGCGGTAGAAGCAATATTTAGCATATTAAATATAAACATGTAACAAAATCAGATAACAAATAAGCCAAATACAACAATTATTCAAAGCACGAATTCTTAAACTCTGAACCAGTGGTTTTGGGTTTGTAGTCCCCAGCAGAGTCGCCAGAGCTGTCACACCTCCTTTTGGCGCGCCCCCCACCCCGGAGGGTAGATGCGCGAGGGAGTTTTTCCAATTTAAGTGACAATATTCGAAACGAGATTATTCTATTTATTTCAGAGTCGCCACTTGGAATAAGTTAAGGTGTCTCAAGTCACCGATTTATTTAAATCCCGAATCGAGGAAATTTTCGACTTTCCAAATGAAGTCTGCGAACCAGAAATTCTAAGTAAGGAATTCTGTTGACCCGAGGGAAGGTGTTAGGCACCCCCGGATCCCGTGGTTCTAGCACGGTCGCTTCAATTATTATAAATGGCTAAAAATATCTGATTTTTATATATGTTATCCTATATGCTTTTAATAGACTATACCACTTTTGTTAAAATAAAACTATACATTCAAACCTTTAAACGAAAGTCTAATTCTAAGTAAAACGAAAATATTAACTTTGACGATATTTTAGTTGGGTGTACATGTTTATTGAAGTTATTTCTCGATTAACTCATGCAAAAGTATCGATGCATGAAACGATTCCATTTTTAGCTGAGATTTGCTACTAAATAATCGGGAATGCATCTAATTCGAATAAGTCTTTTAACAATGTATGAGCATAAATTTTAATACATCACTTATTAGTTAGATCGGGAATATCTGTTTGCCCGTAACTGGATAAATAGAATAATTGATTAGCGAAAGCCCAAAATAAATAAAGATAAACCAACTGTTAAATTTCAAAACTAGTTTTAACTATTCACTATGAATATATGTACTAGGAACTCCACGGTTTTTACCTAAAACTTCAAACATCATCACTTTGAACAACATTCAAACTTAATACTAAGGCCAAAATATACATGCTACGAGAAACACGGACTCATTTAAACAATCTATGATTTAAATCAAAATATGCAATAGTCCCATCCGTACAAATACATTATACAACTAGCAAATGTATATCACAAGGTCGAATCCAGTTCTGAAAATTACTAACCAATAATCCAAAGTTCCTTTAATCTAATTACTAAAACAAGCTCCGGAATTTCTAATGGAGAGTTGATGTGTTTTGGAAATCTATGACTGCAGTTAAAAGAAAAATGAAATACAGAGGCAAATTTAGATGATAGCAGTGTTTCTTCAATTGATTCCGAAATCATTCAGGTACATCGAGTGAAACTTCAAGGCATTAGAGAGGATGAAATACCTGGAATTTGAATTGAAATAGAGAAAGGAAAGGTCAGCAACAGCAACAACTTTAGCAATCGATAACAGTTCGCAACAACAATTTCAAATCAAGTTCAAAACTCAGAAAGGTTTGAAAGACAGAGTGAGATCAAGAGATCAGCCCCAAAACAGTACCAAAACTCAAGTTTTAACAGTAACTTAATGTAACAGTACTTTTCAATGGAATAGTAAGTTCTATAGTTCAACACACTGATATCTCTCAAGTGTTTCAAGTTCTTAACAGAAACAAAAGTAACTCTTAGGATTTGGTTTGAACTCTCAAACTTTCTTTTCTCCCTTCAAAGACTCAAAATCTCATTCAAATCTCTGTCTCAAATCTGTTTTTGAATCTCTGTTTCAGAATATGTGTATGAAAAAGAAAAACTTAATTCCATCAAGGATGTGAATGACTAAAAGAAGCTATTATTTTTTCTCTCCTCCAAATCTCTCTTTTTCTTTTCTGGAGACCCCTCTATTCTCCCAGTGATGTATTTGTGAATGTATGTATCTCTATCCCTGTTTTCCAGTGAGTTCAGTGTGTGTTTATGTCCTCTTTTTTTATAGCTCTCAAAATTTCAGATTCTCCCATCTCAATTCCTTTTCCAGCCTGTGTTATTCCCTAGCCCATGTGCATCCATTTAGCTTTTTAGTCACACCCCATGTTCTTTCTCATTTTATAACTAACCAAACACTTAACAGACTAGAAGAAAACATACTTTGGCCCTAATATTCTCTGACTTTCCAAACAACAGTGTGCTCCCATGTGACTTCTATTTTCCAACACTAAAGGTGTATTAGATTAAAATCCAAAAAAAATATCCTCTGACAAATTACACACCAGCAAACCATTTCAAATTTTTGAATACCAAAACACCCTTGAAACTTCAGTTAGGAATGCAGCTATAACCAACCTACATTCTGAATGCACACTTAGCTAACAATGCCATCTTAAACTCAAAAAACAAAAACTGACCAGTTATCCGTAAACTCGGCAATATATACACATTAGGATTCAACAACATCCAAACCAAATTGATTAACAATGAGTTTAACCAGTGAGTCGAGCAATCAACAAAGCGACTCAAATCCTCAAACAAAACAATGCAACAGAAATCTCCACAAAAAATAAAAAAAAGTAACATTTAACTATCGACTAAACTCTGTATCCGGTTCGTAACGGATTTAACCGACATACAATTGATCGATAATCGATAACAATCAATCACAAAATAGTGATTCAAGCAATTCTCGGCTAATACTGGAAAGATACAAAGCTAATTATTCGACGACGCTAATCGACGCGAACACGTATTGTACAACATACGTAATCAAATAAACAAAAACAGAAATAATTGACCAAATAAATGGGTCTTTGAGTTCGGAGAAGAAAGAATAGAGAAAAAAAATGATAACAAAATGAAAACAACAACTGAAATTATATCGACCAAACAAGTAAAACCGAAAAGAGAAGAAAAAAAAGAAGTACCTTAAACAGCAAACTTGGAAATCGGCCAACTTGGATTCAAAAGGACTTGAAATTGCGTATTTGAAGTTAAACGGACTTTAATTGAAATGTTTTCAAATGAAAACGTTTCAATTAAAGTCTATTGACTTCAATTACTTTTAAACTCGGACAAAATCCCTAGTTTTTGAGTTCTAGGGTTCTTGAGGCTCGTTTTGGGGCTTGACAATTTCTGGCTAGATTCGAGCGAAAATAACAACGGTTAGCGTGTGAGGGAGGTGCGGTGAAGGTATGGTATCAATTTGGGACGGTTTGGCTTTGGTCGAGTTTTGACTCGAATCTTCAATTGAAGATTCGAGGAGCTATGTTTTGATTCGAGATGAACCATGCTCGGGGTTGGAATGAGGGGGTCTTGGAGGTTGGGTGGTGTAAAAATGGGGAGGTTTGGCCTACCGGAACCGCCGTGAGGCGATTTCCGGCAGGCGGTGGACGGCGGCTGACGGCGGCGTTACAGGGGAGGCTTTAGGTTAGAGAGAGACGGGAGAAATGAATTGAAAGAATGGGTTTGGGGGGTTGTTTGGTATATTGAAATGTATGGAATAATCTGGACCGTTGGATCACAAGAATCCAACGGCCAAGATCAGTTGTTTAAACCAAAACGAGGTCGTTTGGGTGGTAGCCGGGTTTGAGGTGGGTTATTGGACTGGGCTTATATTTTAATTTAGCTGGCCCAAATCCGAGTATTGTTAATTTTCAACTCTTTTCTTTTTCTTCTTTTAATTAACAAATTTAACAACAATTCTAAAATAAGTTGTAAAACAAAAATTTAAACTATAAAACATTACTTGACCCTTAAAAACAAATAACGCACGAGTAAAAAAAATAAAATCACACAACGACACATTAAAATGACAAAACAGAATAAATGCATATTTTTGTGATTTTCATTTTTCATAAAACAAACTTAATTACTCTTAATTGCAAAACTTGAATTTTATATAAAAAATGCAATATATTTTTTGTATTTTATTTATTTAAACAAATAGACATGCACACACAAAAATGCAAATAATAAGAGAAAATTAACACGAAATCACAAAAATCACGCACAACACAAAACTATTTTATTATTATTATTATTTTTTTTTATTTTGGGAGTAATTCTCATGTAGGGCAAAATTCACGTGCTCACAATGACTAGTATTAATTTAAAGCAACATAAGCGACATGCATAAGATTATGAGTTACAAGTAGTTTTGCATCAAAATACTTGAAAATATAAACAATTTTCCTAGCAATAATTTATTAGATAATTTTTTTTAAATAAAATAACTCAGATTTCGACATATTTTAATTATGATAAAAGTACAAGATTTTGCAAATGAAAATAAACTCAAACATTAGCAACCAATAACACAACAAAAATAAAAGTTGTTAATTGTGAAAACGATAAAATTTGCTAATTTTTTTTAATAACATGCAGTAATAATGCGAAATTTAAAAAAAAAATTGAACAGTAATTCGCAGTATTATACTGCGAATTACAAAAGAAAAAAACAATTAACAAAAAAAATTATAATTCGCAGTATAAAACTGCGAAATGCACTAACGGCCGTTAGTGCATTTCGCAGTTTTATACTGCGAATTGCTTATTTTTGTATTTTTTTTTTAAATTTTAAAAGCATAATTTTTGTTTTATTAGTTATTATTTAGATTCCGGACCCGTGAGTGCAGTGGCAGAAAGTTGATGGGTTTAACAAAAAGAGAGGAAGCAGAGGTTTGGTGAGACCTTAGTGTTAGGCCATCAAATGTCAAACCAAAGATGAGGGAAGTTTGGTGGACGTTATGCCATTCGGTACTTCGATGAGGTGAATACAATGTGTATCAAATGTAATTATTTGTGCATATTGACAATTCGGGCAACAAATAATATAGAAATACAGAAACATTCGTTAACTAAGCATGAGGTTTAAAGCTACGAGAGCTGGTTTCTCTCTTTATTTCAGTTTAAAATAATTAATTTTTATTTCATGAATTTGCTATATGATTCAAATATAGCTATGAATGATGAATTTGCTGAAAGTATAGCAACGAATAGTAAATACAGTGTAAATGTTTGATGTGTCACATAATTTTCCAATAGGGGCAAGTGCACAGATAGCTATTCTAAGGGTTCTTATTTAAAGATTAGCCAGTATTTATTTTGTCGTGAAATTTTAAACTAAAAATTTTAACTTCAGAACAAGTTAGAATATTTTTGTCCTGAAAAACTAAAATCCAAGACGCACTGACTAATTCCTAAAATACAGCCCCAATAAAGTGGTTGTATGTGTCATTTCTATTAAGAAATACGGTTCTATACTTCAGTATTTGATAAATCAATTATGCATATTAAATACTTTACCAAAATAATTCGATACGATTCGATATTTCTTAATGTTTCGATATGATTTCGATTGCTATCCAAACTAAACCGAAATGATTTTTGCATTAGTATAAAACGTTAAACTTAACTGGCCATAACAGTTTTCAACTTTACATTTCTTTTAAACAGACATAAGGGTGATTAATCTCTTAAACGAAGATAGATCGAATCAAGCACAAAATGTAGAAACAGGTTATGCTTAATAGTTAATACAAACATATCAATAGTATAATTGTTTAGAAAAGATTAATACCGAACCGATACCAAAATATAAAATTAATTCGGTCCGGTCCAATTTTTGATTTTTCGGATTTTATGTCCACCCTATCTTTTACCCTTTTTCTTTTCTAGGGTAAAAACATTTACAACGAATCAAATAATGTAATTTCTGTATGAGTCAGAATCCGACCACATAATTACTAACGAAGCTAATCACCTTTCCAGGTAATTAATTCAAGATTAATAAATGTTATGACCACTCGTAATTAACGATACTTACCCCTACCTGACACGATTAAGAAGGCTACAGCCCATCCGCTACCTTGAAGACAAAACCTCAATGTGGTCCTGGCCACCAACTGTCAGCTCAAACAGCTCACAACTATAAATACCAAGAAAGGAAACCTAATTCGGGGCTTCTTCTCTCCTTCCCTATGGGGACTCTCCAATCACAAAGAGAGAGAGAGAGACAGAGAGAGAGAACAACCGATGAGAAAAATATAATTCCACAAAGGAATACAACGTGATTGTAAGGCTCTGAACCTCTTCATGGAGAGGCAGACCAAATCATTATCATCAATAAAAGTCGTCAACATTTCTCACCCTTATGAGAGTTCATATTATTGTCTCTTTTGCTTGGTTCTTGAATTATTACGACTTGCTATGATTGGCTCATGATTTATGTACATTATTTCGTGTTCACAAAGTGTATTGTAACTTTTGAATCAAACAATTTTGCACCGCCTGTGGGGATTTCCTAGCAAGATCGCGTAGTTCTTCCTAGAACCAAAAGAAAAGGGAACACCAAAAAAGAAAAAAAACAACCCAGCTCGAGCAAGCCTACTCTCTCTCTCTGATTTTCGATAGTGCAAACGGGATGAGGAAATCCCCCCCCCCCTAGGGAGGATCCCTACGAAGCATCCCCCACACTCCCGATGCGGGCCTCAAGACGAGAGCCACCTCAAAACAACCCACATGCCCCGATTGGAAAAAACACGCATAAATTGCTTAAAGTCTCAAACCAAAATCGAGCTTCACCACTCAACACCCCTAACGCCAATAAGTTCTACTACGACTGAACCAAGACTCAGGCTATACGCCTTCGCCAATAAGTTCATCAACAGTTGAATTAGGACTTAGGCTATGCGCCTTCACCAATAAGTTCAACGATGGTTGAACCAAGACTCAAGCTATATAACTTCGCCAATAAGTTCAACCACGGCTATGTGCTTCGCCAATAAGTTCAACTACGTTTGAACCAAGACTCAAGCTTTGCGCCTTCGCCAATAAGTTCAACAATGGTCGAACTGTGACTCAGGCCATACAACTTCGCCAATAAGTTTAACAACGGTTGAACTGGGACTCGCGCTATGCACATTCGCCTTCAAAAACGGATGAAATTCAACTACGGTTGAACCAAGACTTAGTATATGTGCCTTCGCCCTCAAAAGAACTGATAAAATTCAACTACGGTTGAACCAAGACTCAGGCTATGCGCCTTCGCCAATAAGTTCAACTATAGTTGAACTAGGACACAGGCTATGTGCCTTAGCCAATAAGTTCAACTATGATTGAACCAAGACTCAGGCTATATGCTTTCACCAATAATTTCAACTACTGTTGAACCAATACTCAGGCTATGTGCCCTCGCCAATAAGTTCAACAACGGTCCAACTTGGAATCAGGCCATACGCCTTCACTAATAAGTTCAACAATGTTTGAACTGGGACTCATGGTATGCGCCTTCACCTTCAAAAACTAATGAAATTCAACTACGGTTGAACTAGGACTCAGGCTAAGCGCCTTCGCCTTCAAAACTGATGAAATTCAACTACGATTGAACCAAGACTCAGGCTATGTGCCATCACCCTCAAAAGAACTAATAAAATTCTTCTACGGTTGAACCAAGACTTAGGCTATGCACCTTCGCCAATAAGTTCAACAACAGTTGAACTGGGACTCAGGCTATGTGCCTTCGCCAATAAGTTCAACTACGGTTGAACCAAGACTCAGGCTATATGCTTTCACCAATAAGTTCAACTATGGTTTAACCAATACTCAGGCTATGTGCCTTCGCCAATAAGTTGAACAACGGTCGAACTTGGACTCAGGCCATACTCCTTCACCAATAAGTTTAACAACATTTGAACTGGGACTCATGCTATATGCCTTCGCCTTTCAAAAACTGATGAAATTCAACTACGGTTGAACTAGGACTCAAGCTAAGCGTCTTCGCCTTCAAAATTGATAAAATTTAACTACGGTTGAACCAAGACTCAGGCTAAGTGACTTTACCCTCAAAAGAACTGATAAAATTCAACTACGGTTGAACCAAGACTTAGGCTACGCGCCTTCGCCAATAAGTTCAACAACAGTTGAACTGGGACTTAGGCTATTTGCCTTCGCCAATAAGTTCAACTACGGTTGAACCAAGACTGATGCTATACGCCTTCGCCAATAAATTCAACTATGGTAGAACCAAGACTCAAGCTATGCACATTCGACAATCAGTTCAACAATGGCCGAACTAGGACTCAGGCCATACGCCTTCGCCAATAAGGTCAACAACGGTTGACCTGGGACTCAGGCTATGCACCTTCACCTTAAAAATTGATGATATTCAACTACGATAGAACCAAGACTCAAGCTATACGCATTCGCCTTCAAAAGCTGATGAAATTCAACTACGCTTGAACAAAGACTAAAGCTATATGCCTTCGCCCTCAAAAGAACTGATAAAATTCAACTACGGTTGAACCAAGACTCAGGCTATGTGCCTTCGCCAATAAGTTCAACAACAGTTGAACTGGGACTCGGGCTATGTGCCTTCGCCAATAAGTTCAACTACGGTTGAACCAAGACTAAGGCTATACGCCTTCGCCAATAAGTTCAACTACGGTTGAACCAAGACTCGGGCTATGCGCTTTAGCTAATAAGTTCAACAACGGTGGAACTTGGACTCAGGCCATATGCCTTCGCCAATAAGTTCAACAATGGTTGAACTGGGACTCAGGCTATGCGCCTTCGTATTCAAAAACTAATGAAATTCAACTACGATTGAACCAAGACTCAGGCTATGCGCCTTTTCCTTCAAAAACTGATGTAATTCAACTACGGTTGAACCAAGACTCAAGCTATATGCCTTCTCCCTCAAAAGAAATGGTAAAATTCAACTACGGTTTAACTAAGACTCAGGCTATGCTCCTTCGCCAATAAGTTAAACAACAGTTGAACTGGGACTCAGGCTATATGCCTTCGCAAATAAGTTCAACTACGGTTGAACCAAAACTCAGGCTATGCGCCTTCGGCAATAAGTTCAACAACAGTTGAACTGGGACTCAGGCTATACGCCTTCGCCAATAACTTCAACTACGATTGAACAAAGACTCAGGCCACGCGCATTTGCAAATAAGTTCAACAACAGTTGAACTACGACTCAGGCTATACGCCTTCGCCAATAAGCTCAACAACAGTTGAACTGAGACTCAGGCCATACCTTCGCCAATAAGTTCAACAATAGTTGAATTGGGACTCAGACCATGCACCTTCGCCAATAAGCTCAACTACGGATGAACCGAGTCTCAGGCCATGTGCATTCGCTAACAAATTCCGCTATGATTGAATCAAGAGTCAGTTTATACGCCTTCGCCGTCAAATTCAATAAGTTCGACCTCGATCGAGCTATGAACTCAGATGCTCTCGTCCTCAAATTTAACGAGTTCCGGCGATAGCTGATCCAAGACTCAGACAGAGCTCCTTTATTGCCAAAACTCAGCAAAACTCAATCGAATGAAGCCACGGGTCAAGCACCCTCGCCGTCCAAGTAAGTACGCCCAACTCGAACTGAAATAAGAGACACGAAGAGTTTGGCCTCACTCGAACTACGAGGCCACGCTTTCATTGTCACGGCCAGTAGCCTGACCACGCCCGAACTGGTACTAAGGCTAAACGCCACCACCCCCGAACGAAGGTGCCAACTCGGTTACCTTGAGTCGAGGAGGAAAAGTCGCTAACAATCAAAAATTGACACACCTACCAAAGTCGGACTCAAAATCAATCCGCCCCTTCAAATGCATGCAAATAAAAACCCAAAAAAAAGGGAGGTGCAAAACAGATACAAGGAAAATAACGAAAGGCAGATCCTCTTTTATTCATCAAACAATTGCGGGTCATTCCCGCTTACACATGCCTGAAAGCTGGTAAATAAAAAAAGAGATAAAACAAAAAAAAAATAAACAATAAACGCCAAGCGGAAAAAAGAAAAAGGAAAAATCACTTCTCTCTACTTAGCGTCGTCCGTGCTCCCACCTGCACCATTATCGGCCTCTGGCGTCGCGCATCAAAACCACAATCCATACGGGCTGCGCCCCCTCAAAAGTAGCTTCATCACGATACCGGCCTCCCACTGATTCTTGTATACGTCCCGTTGGGCCTCAAGATAAACCCAAAGCTCATGAGTGTGGCCAGAGCAAGTGGCCTACTCCCGAAGATGCCATTTTTCTTCCTCTAGGATCGCAATCTGACACGCTGCAGCCTGAGCATCCCACTCAAGGATACCTATCTGCTCCTCAAGGCTTACCTCCCTGAAGGCGGCAGCAGCCCTTACCAGCGACAACTGGGATTCGCCAGCGCGGACAGCCCCCTATAACTCCTTAGTCCTTGTCGAGACATCTTCCAACTGACGCTTCAAGAATGCAGTCTCTCCCTCCAGTACATCCACCTTCTCACTCCACACCGATGAGGCCTTCGTACTTGGCCAGAAATCGGCGCTCGCACTCGATTGCGGCCCTCCTTCCGGCCTCAAGCTCCTCGTCATTCTGATGGAGTTGCTCTTCGAGGATGCTCACCCTAAACATTTGTTGCGCCTGAAGCTCCCGCCTCGCCAATTCCTCAACTAGAGCCCGACCACGGGGATCGTTCTTCAAGCGCACACGCATCTCCCTGCACATATCCCGGTAGTGGCGATACTTCTCCAACACCCGTAAAAACACCGCCGAGCGAATGTTAGCTCGGCGGATGCTCTCCACCTCCAGTAAGTATGATTGCGAAACAAAGACAACGATTAAAGGGAAAAAATAAAACAAGGCAAAGAAGGGACAAACCAATATGCGAATACGTACACTCAAGCCTATCACGTCCACCTCATTCATCAAACCAACGTCTGTGACGTCCCTCGGCGGCTCATTCTACACTTCCGAGCACACTAGCCCAAACTGCGACACAAAACTCGGGCTTTTAAGCAGCAGATTCAAGTCTGAGGGTACGTCAATGAGGCGTGACCTCCCCTCCGCACAAACGGAGACGTTTGTAAAGCTGTCTAGAAACATGCGGACGTCCTCAAGGTCTAAGTCCGATTCGGACCCAGACCCTTCACCCATGGCTTCTCCTACTCCTCTTGCCGCAGCCTCCAATGAGACGCTCGAACCACGAACTTCAACAATCATAAAAGAGCTTCCCCCTTTCTCAACTATAGTAGTCGCCGATCGAGCCGCTAGAGGGGCAAAATCTTCGCGGCCCAAACTAGTTGGGATGACCTTCACCGTCGGCTCACCCTAAAGGGTAGACGCTTCAGCCGTATCCTCCCTCACGTTCGTCGGGGGGGAGGGGGGATCCACATTAATCACCATAGGGGGAGTAGGCATAATTACTGCCAGAGGAACCGCGACCCTACGCCTAATCAAGGGACTTTCCTCCACTTCGCACGAGGACGTTTCATCTCGAGGGCATACGGTCCCCGACGGCTCGTCATCCCAAAATATGGGTCGTGGGGGGGAAGGAGCTGCAAAAGACTCGACCGATGCCTCCCTCGGTACATGGCGTGGTGCTGGTGCTGCAAAAAATCGAGCGATCGCACCCGGCCGTCAGAAGGCCAGCTAAGGATCCCTGCCACGACTCGCCCTCCCTATAACAGAAAAACAAAGTCGGTAAATAAAACCCCAAAACCACGAACCAAATAAAGTAAGGGATAGACTTCTCACCCGTGGCAGACCCACAGTCGTGTCTCTCCCAGAAAGACGTTCACATGCGAATCCCTTCAGTATGAGGGAGCACGGCTTCGAGCCACCCACGCATCCCTGCTAACGGGGTCGGTGGCGACCTCTCGGCTACAGAGGCAACAACGAGATAACATTCACATAAAACAAAACAAAAAGTGAGAAAGGAATGAAATTGATTATCTGAATAAAGTAACTCACGTGCATGGTTCCAAGCATCCGGGAACCCTGAAGGGGATGCCACTAGATGCTCGGTTCTGATGTAAAAGAAGTGCTCGAAGGGGCGTGGCTCAACCTCATCATCCAGCGCCATAGTTAACCCTCTCGACCCACAAGGGCACGCCCAAAGATTGGTACTCCGTACGTGTTGGGGAGCATAAAGGGCGAGCACGTGCTGCAACGTAACCGCCCTGCCAGCCCATTTCTCATACTTCAAGAACATCACCAGTAACTTATATAGAGAGGGGGTGAGCTGGCATGGGAACACCCCATAATAACGACATAAGTCCACCACCAGCATGGGAAGTGGAATCTTGAACCCCAACCTGAAGGGGTATGCATAAAAGATGCAATATCCACTGCGATCGGCGTGAACCCTTTCCTCGCTTCGGGCGAGGATAATGTCGGCATGGGTAGGAATGACCCCTTGCTCCCGTAAGCGGGCAATTCCAATCTCCCCCATCAGCGGGGCTTCATTCATAGGGTCCTCCCTGCCATCGGCGGTAAAATCAACCGCCGGACCTCCGGGCCGGGGAAATACCTCATCCATTGACAGAATTCCTCCGGTCTCCGCCTACTCAGCACCTCCCATTGCCGGAGGTCATCCTTCAATCGCCAGAGCGTTTACCGAAAAGTTTGTCGGAAGAGCTTCATGTGAAGAACTATCAGCCATTGCTTAATCGTGTAAAAATGAAAGAACGAAATCTGGAGTAAAAAATGAGAGTTATCGTAGTCAAGAAGAGAAAGGAGAAAGTGAATTAAGAGAGTAAAAAGAAGCTTCCTCAGACTTGTTCTCAGATGAATAAAGAAGTAATGAGAAATTGATGCCTGAATTCACGTTTATAGGCAACATAAATGATTTAGGGAAATCCAATGGACATCATTAACTGCATATCCAACCGTCAATGGTTCGATTCTACCAAGATACGTGTCATCATGACAAGCACAACAAAGTGCCCACTCGACCTCCAGTTGTTACCTCGCTAACCGGAACGAATCTAGAGCCTTGCCGAGACGGGCGAAATGTACCATACGCCTTCAAAACTCTAAAAACACTACATGCAACGTATTCGGCCACATTACATACTGCATATCCAAGTGTACATTATTTCGTGTTCACAAAGTATATGGTAACTTTCGGATCAAACAATTTCAGCAACTAAAATTTAAAGTGAATATATATATCACTTGCGACTAAAATTACTTTGAAAAATATTTAGTTTTTATTTATTGATTTTGTGTATATACCGAGTATCAATAAATTTTGCCAATTTCATAACTAATATTGTAAATCAAGCATTGAAATACAGAGACTAAAGAGTAGGGGTGGGCATCAGTCAGTTCGGTTCGGTTATGAATATTAACCGTTTAGCATATCGGTTATCGGTTTATAAATTTGATAAATCAATAAGATATCGGTTAATTGGTTATCGATTCGGTTATCGATTTATCCGATAAGATAACTCAATTAAGAATTAAGCAAAAAAAATGACAATTCACTAAAGTTAAGCAAAAAAAAAAAAAAAAAAGAGACTTAAACTTACAACTGAACCGAAACAATTTCAGGCCTCAAAAAAAGGAAGGAAAGGATCAGCTCTTGGAATTAATTTTTCTGAGAAGTCAAACCTAACTCTAACCAAAAAACTACTGAACTTAATCAACCAGCATTATATACTTTATTTACCAGTCAACCTAAAAGATTTTTAAAACACTGAATTCATCAAATCACGTACAAAAAGATACAAAGAAACACTACAAAACAATTGGTTTCAACATTATTACCTTCAAGATTACAACTTTTTACAACTAAAAACACAATCGGACACATAAATAGGAACGGTGAAACCCTAACATATGTATATATTTAAGTATAAAGTAGTAATTTCATTAATTTTTATTGAATTATCGGTTAACTCATTAACAAAATTGGCAAACCGAGGCCCTAACCGATAATTCAATAATAAAAAAACTCAAAATCATTACCGAAATATTAATCAAATAACCCAACACCGATAACCAATCAATAGTAAACGTTTCGGGTTATCGATCCATATATGCCCGGCCCTACTAAACAGTTTGTTTCGCTGATGGTTTGGACTAACCAATCCCAATAGTATTTAGTATATTACAGTTTTTGGTTGGCCTTTTAAGATAAATTATTGTCAATGCTTTAAGTTATGTGAAAAATTGTGTGTTATTATATGCAAAATAAGAGTATGTGTTTTAACAGGCGGAATAAAACTATTTAAAAATAAAATTCCCATTTAAAATTAGTAGTCCATGTATTTTAGTCTCTTCTTTATTAATCGCCATATGACAATGCTTCACTGTTAATCCTCGTATAAACAATGCTTGTATTACAAATTTCGTATAACTAATACGTAAACCAAGCTACTCCTAAATTAAGTTACCCCTATTTGACGAGAAAGGCAGTTAATAATAGAAAATATATCAGAATATACGGACGAAATAATTAGGCTTTGATAGTGTAGTGTAACGACCCGGCCCGTCGTTACGGGAATTTCCACACCGTTACCTTGCATTTACATATATTATGCTTTTATACCAGTGTTAGAACCTATCGGGTGAGTTAGGAGTGAATTGAATTGAAAATGAAGCAAATAGCATGCTTGAAGTAAGTTTGAATATGGAAAGTCAACCTAGAGTTGACTATCGAGATAGAGTGCTCGGAATCAGATTCTGATGATTCGACTAGTTTCGGGGGATCATTTATGACTTAGGAGAGCAATCAGAATTGAATTTGGAGGCCCGATGTAGTATTAGGCTTGAATTGGCGAAGGTTGAATTTTGGCAAACACCGAACGGTAGGTGATATTTTGATCCGGGGGTCGGAATGGAATTCCGACAATTTCTGTAGCTTCGTTATGTGATTTTGGATATGTCTTCAAATTTTCAGGTCATTTGGACGTCGTTTGATCGGGTTTTGGATTGAATGTTAGTTTTGAAAGTTTTGAAGAAACTTAGGCTTGAATCCGTGTGTAATTGGTGATTTTGATGTTTAGGATAGTGTTTTTAGGATTGGAACAAGTTCGTATCGTGTTTTGGAGTATGTTGGTGATTTTCGTTGGAGTCGCGGGGGCCTCGGGAGGATTTCAGACCATCAATCGGGCATTTTGAACTTGGAAAGGTCTGCTGTAAATTGCAGGTTGGTGCAGCAGGCATTAAGCCTTCGCGTTCGCGTGGCCCAGGTCGTGTTCGCGAAGGCAGGGGCTGGCTAAGGCATTGCGTTCGCGATCAGGCCGTCGCGTTCGCGTAGGCAAGGTTGGACGAAGCTTCGCGTTCGCGTCCCTGGAGGTCGCGTTCGCGTAGGAGAAAGATGGAAACCATCGCGATCGCGTGAAGGGGAGACGCGTAAAACAAAGGGATAGGTGTAAGGCCCCGGAAAATTTCGCTAAGTAATATAGGATTCTGTGGTGCCACGTAGGCTAATTATTATATTTTATGTGCTATGAACATTATGGACATCAATTAGACTTGCTAAATATGAGTATGAGTCTTATGGTAAGTGATATGAGGTCCAAATGAAAGCCCAAGTGTAAGCCAAATAGGAAAATTTTCGAAATAGGCCAAAATTCCAAATGGATTCACACAAGGCTCCACTTTAAACGACCATAGATAATTATGTATAAGGTTTTATGTGGTGAATAGCATATCAAATGAAATCCCTTTGAGTCTAGTTTCCAACGCTTCAAACCGTTCGTCATTTGGACATTCCTACACAAAGTTATGATCAAATTACCAAAGGCTGGAAATTAAAATCCTGTGTCAGTTCTGCGACCGCATAATGCATCGCATTTCTCACTTTGCGATCGCATTCTTGTCGCGAACTGAACCCGAGAAGCCCAGTTAATTCTTCTAATTTTTATAACCCGACCCCATTTCAATATATAGGCTTTGGGGTTCATTTTGGGGTCATTTCTTACTGATTTTAGAGAGAGGTGAGAGTATTTTAGAGAGAGAAGGAGGAACCCAACATCTAAATCATCCAAATCTTGCATCAATCTTCAAGAATCAAGAACCCAATAGCAAGTTCTTCATCTAAGAGGTAAGATTCTATACCCTAAGGTTTAATTTTGAGTTTGGTGTATAAGATGAGTTATTGAGGTATGATTCTTGGGTTTATTAGTATTGTATATACATGCATGTACAACTTAGGTTTATGGGAAGATTTGTTAACTTAAATAACTAAAGATTGGGTTAGGGAATGAAGGAAGTCTTAAAAAGGGGATTCGAAATCAAGATGCTCAACTAGTGTTTGATAAATTGTTCAAATGAGCTAGTTTCATGAATATCTTTCTAATATGTGTTTAATTTTGTTATGTTTCATAGTAGATTGGAATTGCTAGAGTTTTTGGAGTGTTGTAGTAACTTAAGGAAAGCTCAGTCGAGGTATGTATGGCTAATTTTGATTCTTGTAAAATCGCCCATATGTGTGAAATTGTTTGGCATGTGTTAATTTGAGAAATTGTATGTGATTCTTTGATGTCATTGGTTGGTATTCAATTGATGATTGAACTACATGTGGTATGGTATGAAATATGAATTGAAAGATGACAAGGGAATTGGAATTGGCAAAGAACTAAGAATAATTGTTGTGGTGGCATATATGGTTTCTTGTTGAAAGAGATGAAACACTTGAATTGTGGTAAATTATTGAACATACTTGTGTGTGTATTCTTGATTATGGAAACATTGTAATTTGGTTGTGATATTGGCTTGAGAAATAATTGTGAACATGAACCAACTTGTAAGTTGCTTATTTGAACTTGTTGAAATTGTGTGTAGTGCCTTATCTGCTGTTTGAAATTGTTGTGTTCTAAACTGTAAGGTGGGATCGGGTTGCGCGCCGCAACATGGGGAAATAAGGTGTGGGTTGGGGTGATAAGGGTAGCCGAGGTAATAAGGGTGGTCAGGGGTAATAAGGATGGGAAGCGATCGAAATCGCTATTGAAATATGATATAAAATCATTGATGTGAAATTGTGAAAGGAGACAGCAGGAGAGTTTGCAACCTGTGGGGCACACTGATTGCCCCTTTGTTTGACTACTTGTGTTTTACGTTATTGATTTGTGGTTGTTCTACTTGTTGATCTTAAACGTGCTTTGTGTTGAGAATTATCCGAAATGAGGAAAAATGTGGAAAACATGGTTGGCTGGCTTAATTGATTCTTGATGTAATTCATTGGTTGTATTATCATCGTGATTTCTTGTTAATGGCTTGAGTTTACTTGGGACAAAGTTTGTCCATACATACCAGTACAATTCCAGTGTACTGACGTCCCTTTTACCGGGGACGCTACATTCGTATTATGATTGTAGGTGAATCAATAGCAGGTACTTCAGCTCATCGGCAGTAGCATCCTTCATTATGCCCGTTTTGGTGAGCCCCTTTCCTTTCAGGGCCCTACGTGGCTCATGCCATTCTTGTTTAGACTTTATTTTGATTTGTGTAACGTATAGCCGGAGCCTTGTTACCGGCAAATATTGTATCCTCCTTTGTAATCCTAGAGGCTCCGTAGACAGTAAACTGTGGGACTATGGTCTATGTATGTATATGTATATGTCGGGCGTTGTAAATTGTAACTTGTTAGTAATGTTAATAATGTGGTTATGTTTGTACAATGTGAATTCAGTTATAATTGGGAAGATCTTTGGCTTATGAGTAATAAACAACACAGGGGTATCGCGTGGGATAGAAAGGCACCCAGGTCCGCTTGACTGGGGCTACCTAGTCAGGCACCGGTCATGTCCCTCGATTTGGGGCGTGACAAACTTGGTATCAGAGCCTAATGTTTTAAAGTGTCCTAGGATGTCTCGGAGCCGTGTCTAGTAGTGCCCTTCTTATCGGTGTGTTGTCGACCACATCATATAAGTTGGGGGTTGCACGGGCATTTAGGAATTTACCAATTTCTTTGATATTCCAGATCGTGCGATATGGCTCAAGATAGGGAGCAAATTTCCTCTCTAAGTATTACTCTCAAGATTGGTAATTTTGATACCATAATCTGTGAATTCGAAGCATGTAAGGTGGGATTTATCCCACCATTGAGTCCAAGTGGATTACCCAAGGACTTGTTAGGAGAATGTGTTGAGTCATGGAGTGATTGGTAGAAGTTGTTGTTAAGGAGACTACCCTCGTTCTTACTAATGTCAATGTACCACCAGATCATGTAGTATTTCATTAGTATGTACGGCTAAAATCCCTTCTCTTAGAAAATAAGCTTCCATGGTGCCCACATAAATGTTGTAGGTTCAAAATATAATTGATGCAGTACCAGTTTTGTTATGTTAAGCGAATTATTGCTGTAAACATATATGTTGGAGGTACTTCTTCATTTGTTTAATATATTATTCTTGGTAGATGAGGATATGTAAAGAATGTGAACTATGTGCTAAAATGTCTAGACTTCAAGTCAAGTTTGAATTGATATTTTGATGCCAAATTTTGTGAGAAAACTTGTTATGGTTGATTCTTCCAAAATGTTCTTACGTGTACCAAGGGTATTTGATTGATTGCGTCTTGTTGTTGGTAATGTATAAAGATGTTTGGAAGTGAAGTAAGTGACTGTGTAAATGTGGTAAGACTAAATGTTGGACTCTAGCTGTGATTGATACTTTACATGAATTGTTGTTGTGACCCGATATTTGTGAAAGATGCATTCCAATATGATCAATGTGCTATTATTGATAACTTAAAATGGGTTTTAGAAGTATGAATCATGTATTCAAATGTGAAGTCCTCTATGCATAGAGATGTTGAAATAAGTCAAATGCTTTTGAGAAATAAAGTATAGACAATGTGTCGAGAACTCAAAATGAAATTGTACCTGGTGATACTTGTGACATGAGGGAATATGAAACAGATTATGATGTTGATGTGAAATATGAGAAAATGATGTGAAATGCGAGGAAGAAGAGATGTGTTATGAAATGTGGCCTAGTGCCAAGTTTGATGTGATAATTATGGCCCCAAGAGTCGATGGACTAATATACGTAAAAATGGCATGATTCTTTTATTCGATAATGTGGTGAATGTTTAAAGTGTTTGATTTGTACTTGTGATTTCCTTATTATTGTATGAAGCGCAAAGGTGAATAATTTTATATGTGAACCCTATGGAAGGGCTATGAAATGCAGCCTAGAGGTATGGTAATTATGTAAAAAGCTATGTGATCCATTTTATTTGGTAATGTGGTGATTGTTTAAACTTTTTGTTAAACCCTTATGATTTCCTTGTCCTTGCATAGATATATTCTTAAAAAGAATCCAAATTACAAAATAGTTCATGCACATGCTCTTTTAATGAGACGTATTATTTACAAATTCTCCCGATCACGGTTCTAGTATGTACAACCTCCTATGGAATTGACCTCTATAATTATGTTCCTGAATTGAGTTATAACACTATTGATATTTCCTACTTGCTTTTCCTAAATTCTCAACAAAGGACTATTCCCGATGAATTTCTTACAGAAACGTCTCATTTAAATTGACAACATCTCGCTCACTTGTGCCTATACATGCACCATTGTAAAGTTTGTACATGTGGTGTCAAGTTCCATGCAAAGTATCCAAGATTTGTGATCCTTCTCGAGTCACTCTTTTACTTAGTTGTGTGTGTCTTATATGGCTTGATCAACCAATCTACCCTCTTACGAGTAACATCATGAAACCTTTTCACAGTCTAGTAACATATATGCATATCTCAGTGGCTACCATATGAGTGCATATCAATTGAAATGGTCACCGTGTGCATAAGTTCTCTCTAAAAAAAAATTTGAGATCCTCACATCCCCATCATAGATATCTTGTGTCGCCATGGTTTTCGTGCGCACTTGGGACATCTCGCAGTAAGTAGCTCACTCTGTCCTAGTATTGTGGTTGCTCCTGGCATGGTCATATATTGCAGTGGGGAGTTAATATAGTAGAAGTGTGTCTAGCTTATAACCAATGATTATTTTCTCATTATGTCTCCACAATGTTTTAATCGTATTCCTTATTTAGTAAATTCATTGTGCTAGTTCCGTACACTTGTACGACAACCATAAGAGAACATTCCCTTCTATGTATCACTATGACACATCCTTTTTTTTCAAGTCAAAACCTATGGAGATCTCATCATGAACATCAGCAAACCTTCAGTGATTATTATGCACTGTCTCATTGAGTTTGGTTTTCTTCACACCCTCAACTTCTAGAATCATGGAATATGTCGTTGTCATGTGTGGAGAGTTTTACTACTCTTGGTATATCACCTTCTTGGCTAGATATGAGTATTATTTGCCTTCTCCTTGGAGCGTCGTGTTAACTATTAGAACCATCTAACCAATTCATGATTTTGTCCCAATATCAAGATTTCCTAGCTATTGAGTTTCACTCATGAAAGGTTGAGATTAGATGACTTCGGATTTTTGTACATATCATGAACATGTTGATTTGAATGACAAATGGTCGTAATTTTTAGTTCCCTCATATATGATCAATTACCAAGAAGTGTTAAGTTGTCTAGAATATGGTAATCTCATAAGCGTCCAATTATTTTCATCCTTATAGGCTTGTGGCATAGATTCTGTGCGTCAAGTAATGTTAAGAGTGTAATTCAACTTCGTGTTATTTTGAATCCCATATCACATTCAAGGTGCTAGAGTATTCTTATTCGAGGTCGATGGATTTTCCCTACACTCTAGAAAATGAGTGGTTCACGTACTTGAGTATTCCTCCTTAATGATTCCTATTTCCATGTACTACTTACTCCTATTCCTCATTTATGTATTAATTGAGGTAGTCACAATGATTAACCATGTCAGTATTGTTAGTAGTAACATTTTGTGTCTCTTAGTATACGACCGCATATAGTACTCTACCCAGTGCATTAATGGATTCTTGAAGAACTCCAGCCCGATCTTGAACTCTGTTGTTCCTCGTTGTATTAGATCCATTGGGTATTGTAAGTTCAGACAAGTCAAATATAAAGCTTCATAGTGTGATCACATATATATTGGATAGATAAAGTTATGGTCAGTTTATGGTATCACATCTTAGGGTAATTATTAAGGGTTATCAAGGGTTTAGTGTGAGTGTACCCCTGAAAATGTTATGTGAGTTGATAATAAAAAGTAACATGACTGTATTACACATTAGGTTGCAATAGGTGTATGATATTCCCTGTAACTGTTCCTCATGTACTTTGTGTTTCCATATGCTTATGTCTAAGAAGATAGTGATAAAAAAATTGTGGGTACGAATTGACTCGATTGCACTATATGATCATGATGCACTACTAGCAAGACTCGTGATGTCTTGATTTCATATGGACTGTTGATTGAAAGGAAATTATATTCTTGTTGATGAACACCTTTGCGATTACATTAATGGTTGGTAAGGACTATTATGAACACATGATTATTTGTTTACTATGAACTGACATCCTTGATGGTATGTGCCAAGTTATGGAATTGTGGGTTATTGTTGTTATCATGAATTACAATATCTAGTGGAGTGTAAATTGTACAATGGAAGTTATCAAAAGGTAAAGTCAATGGATAGTTATCTCATGCAAGATGTTTATATGTCATCCTTGTTATGTATGTTTGGGAGTTGATATTATTTTTGAGAAGGTGTTATGACAATGTTTGTAAGTCTATAATGTCGTGTGGAAGGATAACTGTGTCGTGGAAGGAAAGTACTTTCGTTTGATTGAATACCAGTTAGTTTTGACTTGGAATGTACCATATAGGTATTTTGATGTAAAACTGTGCAGTCCATGTTCTGGTATCAATATGTTAATGTAGTTCTTGTAATATTGGGATTAGGATTGTGGATATATACATTGTGGTGCTATGTACAGTTGTGGATGTGTGGATAAGAAGATTTTAGTGATTCTCTGGCAGGTGGATAGGCCTAGTTACAAAGGAAACTCTGCCGAAATTTTTGAAAAATTTATGAGTTAGTGAAAATTTTGAGACTGAAGGTAGGTTAGAAAAGAGATGTATGATGTTAAAGTGTTTGGGAAAGACTATACTCCTCATTCGAGGACGAATGATCCTAAGGGGGGGTGTAAGGCCCCGGAAAATTTCGCTAAGTAATATAGGATTCTGTGGTGCCACGTAGGCTAATTATTATATTTTATGTGCTATGAACATTATGGACATCAATTAGACTTGCTAAATATGAGTATGAGTCTTATGGTAAGTGATATGAGGTCCAAATGAAAGCCCAAGTGTAAGCCAAATAGGAAAATGTTCGAAATAGGCCAAAATTCCAAATGGATTCACACAAGGCTCCACTTTAAACGACCATAGATAATTATGTATAAGGTTTTATGTCGTGAATAGCATATCAAATGAAATCCCTTTGAGTCTAGTTTCCAACGCTTCAAACCGTTCGTCCTTTGGACATTCCTACACAAAGTTATGATCAAATTAACAAAGGCTGGAAATTAAAATCCTGTGTCAATTCTGCGACCGCATAATGCATCGCATTTCTCACTTTGCGGTCGCATTCTTGTCGCAAACTGAACCCGAGAAGCCCAGTTAATTCTTCTAATTTTTATAACCCGACCCCATTTCAATATATAGGCTTTGGGGTTCATTTTGGGGTCATTTCTTACTGATTTTAGAGAGAGGTGAGAGTATTTTAGAGAGAGAAGGAGGAACCCAACATCTAAATCATCCAAATCTTGCATCAATCTTCAAGAATCAAGAACCCAATAGCAAGTTTTTCATCTAAGAGGTAAGATTCTATACCCTAGGGTTTAATTTTGAGTTTGGTGTATAAGATGAGTTATTGAGGTATGATTCTTGGGTTTATTAGTATTGTATATACATGCATGTACAACTTAGGTTTATGGGAAGATTGTTTAACTTAAATAACTAAAGATTGGGTTAGGGAATGAAGGAAGTCTTAAAAAGGGGATTCGAAATCAAGATGCTCAACTAGTGTTTGATAAATTGTTCAAATGAGCTAGTTTCATGAATATCTTTCTAATATGTGTTTAATTTTGTTATGTTTCATAGTAGATTGGAATTGCTAGAGTTTTTAGAGTGTTGTAGTATGTCACGACCCGGATTTTCCCCCAATATCGGGATCGTGATGGTGCCTACTCGTGGTAGCTAGGCAAGCCACTATATTCATACTATCCTGTTTTTAACACGATTTCAATTAAATAAATGCGGAATACTTTATCGAAATAGAAGTAACTAATTACAATATGGAAATCATACTGAAATCCTCTACCCAAGACGTGGAGTCACCAACTCACAAACTACTATGGAATACTACACATAAAAGTCTGAAGGAAATATAACATAATTCTGTTTGTCTCGGAACAATGAGACTACAGCTATTAACATAAATAAAGAAAGAGACGCCGGGCCTACGGACGTCTGCAAGCTACCTCGGTCTCACGCAATCTATTTACTGCTGCTGCTGCTCCTGATCGTAACCTGGACCTGTGCAAAAACGCACAGAAGTGTAGCATCAGCACAACCGACCCCATGTGCTGGTAAGTGCCCGGCCTATCCCGGCGAAGTAGTGACAAGCCTAGGACCAGACACCCACATAAACCTGTGCAATTCAATATATATATGTGTACCACAAAATAACAAGAAATAATCAAGTATTAACACCATAAGGAATATCTTAAAGAATTCAACAATTAACCACATTTAATAATTTCACAAGGAAAAACAAAGTGTAATGTAAACACAAGTAATATCAATTCAAGAAATAGCAAACAGTTGCACGGCATCACCCTTCGTGCTTTTACTCTCATCCTCACCAAATAAGCAAATAAAGTACACGGCATCACCCTTCGTGCTTTTACTCTCATCCTCACATCCATGGTACGGCATGATCCTTCGTACATGGTTCAATAATAGGGCACGACATGATCCTTCGTGCATAAATAAATAAATAAACATGGCACGGCATCACCCTTCGTGCATTATCACTCTTCCTCACCCAAATAACAATCAAATAAGTTCACAAGGAAAACAAGGTATAATGGAAACACAAGTAATATCAAGTCAAGAAATGGCAAACAATTGCACGGCATCACCCAAATAAAATATAATGAAAAAACAAGTAATATCAAGTCAAGGAATAGCAAACAATTGCACGGCATCACCCTTCGTGCTTTTACTCTCATCCTCACCAAATAAACAAATAAAGTACACGGCATCACCCTTCGTGCTTTTACTCTCATCCTCACATCCATAGTATGGCATGATCCTTCGTACATGGTTCAATAACAGGGGCACGGCATGATCCTTCGTGCATAATCAAAAATAAACATGGCACGGCATTAACCTTCGTGCATAAATAAATAAAACATGGCACGGCATCACCCTTCGTGCATTATCACTCTTCCTCACCTAAATAACAATCACAGTTAAGGGTAAAGAAAGAAACAGTAATTCATAATCCTTCCCATCAAGGGCAATCAATAATAATCTTCACAACAAGTCCCAACAAGGGAGAACAATAACAATTCATCTGCAGTATATCTCAAAATAATTATTTTCCAACGACTCACGGTCATACTAGACGCCAATGTATGGATGCTCGTCACCACAGCCCATACACCGCACTCGATCACATAACACATAACACATAATCCTATTCCCTCAAGCTAGGATAGAACAAACACTTACCTCGAATGCTTATGAACAATCCAATCCGTGGAAATGTCTTTTCTTTCAATTTGGCTCCAATCCAACCGTATCTATACACAATTGATTTAATATCATCAATTCTACTCAACAAACTAATTCTTAATACCAAATACCACTTTTACAACATTCTGCGCCATGAATAGTAAATTTCAACCCCGGGCCCACATGGTCGGAATTCGGGGTTAGGACCAAAATCCGGTTACCCATCCCCCCACGAGTTCATGTATATAATTTGTTTCAAAATCGGACCTCAATTCGAGGTCCAATTCCCCAATTTATGAAAAACCCTATTTTCTAACAAAAACAAGAATTTTACCATGAAAACATTTGATTTCTAATGAAAAACATGTTTAATGATGTTAGGAATTGAAAGAATTAAGTAAAAAGTGACTTACAATCGATTTGATGAAGAAGAAATCCTTGAAGAATCGCAAATGGGTGTTTTGGTTTTGTAAAAATGTGAAGAAATGACCGAAATCCGTGTTTTTCAGGTCTCTGTGTTCGCATTTGCGAACATGGGTTCGCAATTGCGAACCCCGACCAATTTCCGGAGTTTGAAAAATAAGCTAAGGGTGGGAAGTTCGCATTTGCGAACATTTCTTCGCATTTGCGAAGCCAAGGCAAAACTGGGAAGTTCGCATTTGCGAACTATTGTTCGCAATTGCGAACAAAAGCTAAATATGGGGAGGTTCGCATTTGCGAACTATTGTTCGCATTTGCGAACCCAGGCAGAATAGTGGCCAGTTCGCATTTGCGAACTATATCTCGCATTTGCGAACACAGGCACAGAAGGGTCAAGTTCGCATTTGCGAACTATTGTTCGCATTTGCGAACACAGACACAATAGGGGGAGTTCGCATTTGCGAACTATTGTTCGCATTTGCGAACTCTGCAGAATAGTGGGGAGTTCGCATTTGCGAACTATTGTTCGCATTTGCGAACTCTGCAGACTAGTTGCAGACAGCAACTTCTAACATGAAAAATTGATCTCGTGGCCTATCCAAAGTTCACCCGAGCCCTCGGGGCTCCAAACCAAATATGCACATAACCTCAAAAACACATTATGAACTTGTTCGTGCGATCACATCGCCAATATCACATCGTTTTCATCAAATCAAGCCTCAAATGCATGATTTTCATACCTTTAGTTTTCAAAACTTTCAAACTTGGGACTCAAGGTCCAAAACATCTCAAACGACATCCAAATGTCACCAAACTTTACGGAAATCACATATATAATATTTAAGACTTGTACCGGGCGTCGGAACCAAAATACGAGCTCGATACGAAGGTCAATTAATTTATTTCCTTTAATAATTGCATCAAAAACAATTTCACATAAAAATTCATAACTCGGGCTCTAGGCCTCAGAATTCGACTCCGGACGCATGTCCAAGTCACATATTTTCCTACGGACCTCTCGGGACCATCCAATCTCGGGTCCGGATCCGTTTACCAAAAATGTTGACCGAAGTCAACCATCTCAATATTAATATCATTTTTATCCAAATTTCTCATAGAATTCATATTTTCTATCACAAAATCTTTCCGGCTACATGCTCGGATCGTGCACGTAAATCGAGGCCACATAGAATGAGGTTTTCAAGGCCTCGAAGCTCGAAATTATTAATAAAATAAGTGATGACCCTTTGGGTCGTCACAATCTCCACCTCTAAAACAACCGTTCGTCCTCGAACGGACAAAAGAAAGAAGTACCCGAGTCGGGAAACAAGTGTGGGTAACGACTCCGCATATCGAACTCGGACTCCCATCGATGCCTCAGGAGGCCGACCTCTCCACCGAACACGCACGTAAGGATAACTCTTCGACCTCAACTGTCGAACCCGCCGGTCTAGAATAGCCACCGGCTCCTCCTCGTAGGATAGATCATTCTCCAATTGGACAGTACCGAAGTCTAACACATGTGTGGGATCACCGTGGTATCTCCGAAGCATAGATACATGAAAAACTCGATGCACGGCTGATAAGCTAGGCGGCAAAGCTAATCCGTAAGCCACCCCTCCCACTCTGTCTAGAATCTCAAATGGGCCAATATACCTAGGGCCGAGCTTGCCCTTCTTCCCAAACCTCATCACGCCCTTCATAGGCGACACTCGGAGCAATACTCGTTCACCAACCATGAAATCTACATCTCGAACCTTACGATCCGCATAAGTCTTTTGCCTAGACCGAGCTGAACGCAATCTCTCCTGAATAGTCTTGACCTTATCTAAGGCCTCCTGAACTAAGTCTGTACCCAACAACCGAGCCTCTCCCGGTTCAAACCATCCAACCGGTGATCGACATCGCCTACCATACAACGCCTCATACGGAGCCATCTGGATGCTAGATTGGTAGCTGTTATTGTAGGCGAACTCTGCTAATGGTAGAAACTGATCCCACGAGCCTCCGAAATCAATAACACAGGCTCGAAGCATGTCCTCAAGAATCTGAATAGTCCTCTCGGACTGACCGTCCGTCTAAGGATGAAAAGCTGTACTCAACTGAACCTGGGTGCCTAACTCCTGCTGGACCGCTCTCCAGAAACGCAAGGTAAACTGCGTACCCCGATCTGAGATAATAGACACCGGCACCCCATGAAGTCAAACAATCTCCCTAATGTAAATCTCTGCTAGTTTCTCCGATGAGTAAGAGACAGATACTAGAATGAAGTGTGCTGACTTGGTCAGTCGATCAACAATAACCCAAATAGCATCAAATCTCCTCCGACTCAAAGGGAGTCCAGTAACGAAGTCCATTGTAATCCACTCCCATTTCCACTCGGGAATTTCAATTCTCTGGAACACACCACCAGGCCTCTGGTGCTCATATTTGACCTGCTGACAGTTTAGACACCGAGCGACATACACAAAAATGTCCTTCTTCATCCTACGCCACAAATAATGTTGCCGTAAGTCCTGATGCATCTTCGCGGTGCCCAGGTGAATAGAATACCGTGAACTATGGGCCTTCGCTAAGATCAACTCTCGAATCCCCTCAACATTGAGCACACAAACTCGCCCCTGCAATCTCAATACTCCCATCATCATCTAGGTTTACCTGTGTGGCACCTCCCCGTTGTACTGTATCTCTCAACTCACGCAAATGAGGATCATCAAATTGCCTCTCACGGATACGCTCTAATAACGAAGAACGAGCGACCGTGCAAGCTAACACTCTGCTAGGCTCAGAAATGTCTAATCTCACGAACCGGTTGGCTAAGGCCTGGACATCTAGAGCTAATGGTCTCTGACTGACCGGAATGTATGCAAGACTACCCATGCTGGCATACTTTCTACTCAAAGCATCGGCCACCACATTGGCCTTACCGGGTGATATAAGATAGTAACATCATAGTCTTTTAGCAACTCTAACCATCTCCGCTGTCGTAGATTCAACTCCTTCTGCTTGAACAAGTACTGTAGGCTTTTGTGATCAGTGTACACCTCACATGTCACACCATATAGATAATGCCTCCGGATCTTTAAGGCATGAACCACTGCTGTTAACTCAAGATCATGAACTGGATAATTCTTCTCATGTATTTTTAACTGCCTCGAAGCATAAGCAATAACTTTACCGCCTTGCATCAATACCGCTCCAAGTCCAATACGGGATGCTTCACAGTGAACTATGTAAGGCCCTGCACCTGTAGGTAATATCAACACTGGTGCTGTAGTCAAAGCTGTCTTGAGCTTCTGAAAGCTCGCCTCACAGTCATCTGACCACTTGAACTGGGCACCCTTCTGGGTCAACCTAGTCATCGGGGCTGCAATAGAAGAAAAGCCCTCTACAAAACGACGGTAGTAACCTGCTAATCCCAAGAAACTCCGTATCTCAGTCACTGAAGCTGGTCGAGGCCAATTCTGGATCGCCTCAATCTTCTTTGGTTCCACTTGAATACCTTCCACGGATACAATGTGACCCATAAATGCTACCGAACTCAGCCAGAACTCACATTTAGAAAATTTGGCATATAGCTGATTATCTTTCAGAGTCTGAAGAACCACTCTGAGGTGCTGCTCGTGCTCTTCCTGGCTGCGGGAGTACACCAGGATGTCATCTATGAAGACTATCACGAACAGATCTAAGTAAGGCCTGAATACCCGATTCATCAACTCCATGAATGCTGCCGGGGCATTGGTCAACCCGAAGGACATGACCAAGAACTCATAATGCCCATATCTAGAGCGAAAGGCTGTCTTAGGAATGTCAGCCGCCCTGATCTTCAGCTGATGGTAGCCCGACCTCAAGTCTATCTTAGAGAATACCCTCGCTCCCTGGAGCTGGTCAAACAAATCATCAATCCTCGGCAGTGGATATTTATTTTTGATAGTCACTTTGTTTAACTGCCGGTAATCAATACACATCCGCATCGAGCCATCCTTCTTCTTTACAAATAATACAGGTGCTCCCGAGGGGGAAACACTGGGCCTGATAAAACCCTTCTCAAGAAGGTCCTGCAACTGATCTTTCAACTCCTTTAACTCCGGGGGGGCCATACGATAGGGTGGAATAGAGATGGGCTGAGTGCCCGGTGCCAAATCAATACAGAAGTCAATATCCCTGTCGGGTGGCATGCCCGGCAGGTCTGAAGGAAAAACCTCAGGAAACTCCCGTGCAATAGGGACTGAATCAATGGAAGGAACTTCTGCGCCGGAATCACGAACATAAGCCAAATAAGCTAGACACCCCTTCTCGACCATACGTCGAGCCTTAACATAAGAAATAACAGTGCGAACAGAGTGGCTTGAGGTACCCTTCCACTCTAATCGGGGTGATTCTGGCAAGGCTAAGGTGACAGTCTTAGCATGACAATCAAGAATAGCATGGTATGGGGACAACCAGTCCATCCCCAATATGACATCAAAATCTACCATATCCAAAAGTAACAGATCCACACGGGTCTCAAGACCCCCAAATATAACTACGCACGAACGATGCACCCGATCGACTACAATGGAGTCACCCACCGGTGTAGCCACATAAACTGGAATATCCAGAGCATAGCCGGGCACAGCCAAATACGGTGCGAAGTAGGAAGACACATAGGAATATGTAGATCCAGGGTCAAATAATACCGAAGCACCTCCGCCACACACAAGAATAGTACCCGTAATCACAGCATCTGATGCCTCTGCCTCCGGCCTGGCCGGTAAAGCATAGAATCGGGGATCCGCACCTCCCCTCCGAGCCGCGTCTCTAGGACGACCATCAACCGGCCGACCTCTACCTCTCTGGCCGGACGGTCTCTACCTCTACGGTCTCGACCTCCACCTCTAAAATCTCTACCCCCGCCTCCGGCCGGCTGGGCAGGCCGAGGGTCAGCTGGGGCCCGGATCATAGGACGAGGACCTCGCCGCCGAGAGTTGCCCGCCGCTATAGGGCAATTCCCGATAAAATGACCTGGGTCACCACAACCGTAGCAGCTCTTCGACTGATAGGGCTGCTGGCCCCGACGACCCGAATGGCCTCCACGAACACTCTGAAGAGGCCGAGCATTAATAGGATACTGGTCTGAATAATGCCCCCGAGAACCACGATCACCCGATCCACCCCGCGAAGCTCGAAGGGCGGAATGAAAAGGCCCGGAGGACCGGCCTCTATCAAAGGATTCTCTCCTACCAGAAAAAAAACCTCACCAAACCTCGCCCGAATGACGAGGCCTCTTATCCGAATAATAACCGCCTCCCCTAGCAAGAGCCATCTCAACTCTACGTGCCGCATTGGCCGCCTCCCGAAATGATATGTCACTCCCCACGCCCATAGCCATCCGGAGTCTAATCGGCTGATTAAGCCCATCTATAAATCCGCGGACCCTCTCCCGCTCCGTGGGAAGTATCACCACTGCATGACGAGCCAAGTCAATAAATCTCGTCTCATACTGTGTAACTGTCATAGTGCCCTGATGGAGGCGCTCAAACTGCCTCCGAAGTAAATCCCGCCGAGTAGTAGGGAGAAACTTCTCCATAAATAGTTCCGCAAACTGGTCCCATGATAGAGTTGGGGACCCTGCTGGTCGAGTCAGGCAATAATCTCTCCACCAAGTCTTGGCGGATCCTGCAAGTCTGAAGGTACAGAAATCAACTCCGTTTGTCTCCACGATCCCCATAGTCTTGAGAATCTCATGACAACTGAATAAAAAGTCCTGAGGATCCTCTGATGCGGCTCCACTGAATGTAGTGGTAAATAGCTTGGAGAACCGATCAAGCCTCCATAACGAATCGAAAGTCATGGCCGCTCCATCGCCGGCATAAGCTGTGGTACCTGACTGAGTGGCCACAGCTGGCTGAATTACTGGTGCCTGAGGCTGAGGAGCTACCGGCTCCGGAGTATGAGCAATAAGAGTCTAGGCCCCTCCTCCAGCCTGAGAAGTGGTTGGGGCAACTGATAATAAACCAGCTCTAGCAATACTGTCCATGAATCCTGCTATTCTGACTAAAGCATCCCGGAGATCTGGGGTATTTAAAGCCTCTCCTGGGACCTGAGCTAGGCCCACTAGAGCTGCTGGAACCGGAACCTCCTCTTCAATCTCAATATGAGGCTCCACCTCTGGAGTAGCTGCCTGGGGCTGAGCTCTACCCCTACCACGGCCTCTGATACGGCCTTGGCCCCTGCCCCTCACAGGAGCTGTCTGGGGCTCAGGCTGCTGGTCAGCGGACGAAGAAGTGCGTGTCCTTACCATCTGCGAAAAGACAGAATAGAAATTCAATCAGCAATTGAGGATCAAGTCGCACGACAAGAAAGAACAAATGAGAGACTTTTTCCTAACTCAATAGACTCTGGAGGACAAGTACGGACGTCTCCGTACCTACCTCTCAAACTCTACTAAGCTTGTTCGTGAGTGGTGAGACCTATGTAACCTAGAGCTCTGATACCAACTTGTCACGACCCGGATTTTCCCCCAATATCGGGATCGTGATGGCGCCTACTCGTGGTAGCTAGGCAAGCCACTGTATTCATACTATCCTGTTTTTAACACAATTTTAATTAAATAAATGCGGAATACTTTATCGAAATGGAAATAACAAATCACAAGGTGAAAATCATACTGAAATCCTCTACCCAAGACGTGGAGTCACCAACTCACAAACTACTATGGAATACTACACATAAAAGTCCGAAGGAAATATAACATAATTCTGTTTGTCTCGGAACAAAGAGACTACGACTACAGAAAGAGACGCCGGGCCTGCGGACGTCTGCAAGCTACCTCGGTCTCAAATGTGATCAACTCCCACGCAATCTATTTACTGCTGCTGCTGCTCCTGATCGTAACCTGGACCCGTGCAAAAACGCACAGAAGTGTAGCATCAGCACAACCGACCCCATGTGCTGGTAAGTGCCTGGCCTATCCCGCGAAGTAGTGACAAGCCTAGGACCAGACACCCACATAAACCTGTGCAATTCAATATATATATATATATGTACCACAAAATAACAAGAATTAATCAAGTATTAACACCATAAGGAATATCTTAAAGAATTCAACAATTAACCACAGTTAATAATTTCACAAGGAAAAACAAAGTGTAATGTAAACACAGGTAATATCAATTCAAGAAATAGCAAACAGTTGCACGGCATCACCCTTCGTACTTTTACTCTCATCCTCACCAAATACGCAAATAAAGTACACGGCATCACCCTTCGTGCTTTTACTCTCATCCTCACATCCATGGTACGGCATGATCCTTCGTACATGGTTCAATAATAGGGCACGGCATGATCCTTCGTGCATAAATAAATAAATAAACATGGCACGGCATCACCCTTCGTGCATTATCACTCTTCCTCACCCAAATAACAATCAAATAAGTTCACAAGGAAAACAAGGTATAATGGAAACACAAGTAATATCAAGTCAAGAAATGGCAAACAATTGCACGGCATCACCCAAATAAAATATAATGAAAAAAACAAGTAATATCAAGTCAAGGAATAGCAAACAATTGCACGGCATCACCCTTCGTGCTTTTACTCTCATCCTCACCAAATAAACAAATAAAGTGCACGGCATCACCCTTCGTGCTTTTACTCTCATCCTCACATCCATAGTACGGCATGATCCTTCGTACATGGTTCAATAACAGGGCACGGCATGATCCTTCGTGCATAATCAAAAATAAACATGGCACGGCATTAACCTTCGTGCATAAATAAATAAAACATGGCACGGCATCACCCTTCGTGCATTATCACTCTTCCTCACCCAAATAACAATCACAGGTTAAGGGTAAAGAAAGAAACAGTAATTCATAATCCGTCCCATCAAGGGCAATCAATAATAATCTTCACAACAAGTCCCAACAAGGGAGAACAATAACAATTCATCTGCAATATATCTCAAAATAATTATTTTCCAACGACTCACGGTCATACTAGACGCCGGTGTATGGATGCTCGTCACCACAGCCCATACACCGCACTCGATCACATAACACATAACACATAATCCTATTCCCTCAAGCTAGGATAGAACAAACACTTACCTCGAATGCTTATGAACAATCCAATCCGTGGAAATGTCTTTTCTTTCAATTTGGCTCCAATCCAACCGTATCTATACACAATTGATTTAATATCATCAATTCTACTCAACAAACTAATTCTTAATACCAAATACCACTTTTACAACATTCTGCCATGAATAGTAAATTTCAACCCCGGGCCCACATGGTCGGAATTCGGGGTTAGGACCAAAATCCGGTTACCCATCCCCCCACGAGTTCATGTATATAATTTGTTTCAAAATCGGACCTCAATTCGAGGTCCAATTCCCCAATTTATGAAAAACCCTATTTTCTAACAAAAACAAGAATTTTACCATGAAAACATTTGATTTCTAATGAAAAACATGTTTAATGATGTTAGGAATTGAAAGAATTAAGTAAAAAGTGACTTACAATCGATTTGATGAAGAAGAAATCCTTGAAGAATCGCAAATGGGTGTTTTGGTTTTGTAAAAAAGTGAAGAAATGACTGAAATCCGTGTTTTTCAGGTCTTTGTGTTCGCATTTGCGAACATGGGTTCGCAATTGCGAACCCCGACCAATTTCTGGAGTTTGAAAAATAAGCTAAGGGTGGGAAGTTCGCATTTGCGAACATTTCTTCGCATTTGCGAAGCCAAGGCAAAATTGGGAAGTTCGCATTTGCGAACTATTGTTCGCAATTGCGAACACAGGCTAAATATGGGGAGGTTCGCATTTGCGAACTATTGTTCGCATTTGCGAACCCGGGCGGAATAGTGGCCAGTTCGCATTTGCGAACCATAGCTCGCATTTGCGAACACAGGCACAGAAGGGTCAAGTTCGCATTTGCGAACTATTGTTCGCATTTGCGAACACAGACACAATAGGGGGAGTTCGCATTTGCGAACTATTGTTCGCATTTGCGAACTCTGCAGAATAGTGGGGAGTTCGCATTTGCGAACTATTGTTCGCATTTGCGAACTCTGCAGACCAGTTGCAGACAGGAACTTCTAACATGAAAAATTGATCTCGTGGCCTATCCAAAGTTCACCCGAGCCCTCGGGGCTCCAAACCAAATATGCACATAACCTCAAAAACACATTATGAACTTGTTCGTGCGATCACATCGCCAATATCACCTCGTTTTCATCAAATCAAGCCTCAAATGCATGATTTTCATACCTTTAGTTTTCAAAACTTTCAAACTTGGGACTCAAGGTCCAAAACATCTCAAACGACATCGAAATGTCACCAAACTTTACAGGAAATCACATATATAATATTTAAGACTTGTACCGGGCGTCGGAACCAAAATACGAGCTCGATACCAAGGTCAATTAATTTATTTCCTTTAATAATTGCATCAAAAACAATTTCACATAAAAATTCATAACTCGGGCTCTAGGCCTCAGAATTCGACTCCGGACGCATGTCCAAGTCCCATATTTTCCTACGGACCTCTCGGGACCATCCAATCTCGGGTCCGGATCCGTTTACCAAAAATGTTGACCGAAGTCAACCATCTCAATATTAATATCATTTTTATCCAAATTTCTCATAGAATTCATATTTTCTATCACAAAATCTTTCCGGCTACATGCTCGGATCGTGCACGTAAATCGAGGCAACATAGAATGAGGTTTTCAAGGCCTCGAAGCTCGAAATTATTAATAAAATAAGTGATGACCCTTTGGGTCGTCACATAGTAACTTAAGGAAAGCTCAATCGAGGTATGTATGGCTAATTTTGATTCTTGTAAAATCGCCCATATGTGTGAAATTGTTTGGCATGTGTTAATTTGAGAAATTGTATGTGATTCTTTGATGTCATTGGTTGGTATTCAATTGATGATTGAACTACATGTGGTATGGTATGAAATATGAATTGAAAGATGACAAGGGAATTGGAATTGTCAAAGAACTAAGAACAATTGTTGTGGTGGCATATATGGTTTCTTGTTGAAAGAAATGAAACACTTGAATTGTGGTATATTGTTGAACATACTTGTGTGTGTATTCTTGATTATGGAAACATTGTAATTTGGTTGTGATATTGGCTTGAGAAATAATTGTGAACATGAACCAACTTGTAAGTTGCTTATTTGAACTTGTTGAAATTGTGTGTAGTGCCTTATCTGCTGTTTGAAATTGTTGTGTTCTAAACTGTAAGGTGGGATCGGGTTGCGCGCCGCAACATGGGAAAATAAGGTGTGGGTTAGGGTGATAAGGGTGGCCGAGGTAATAAGGGTGGTCAGGGGTAATAAGGATAGAAAGCGATCGAAATCGCTATTGAAATATGATATAAAATCATTGATGTGAAATTGTGAAAGGAGACTGCAGGAGAGTTTGCAACCTGTGGGGCACCGATTGCCCCTTTGTTTGACTACTTGTGTTTTACGTTATTGATTTGTGGTTGTTCTACTTGTTGATCTTAAACGTGCTTTGTGTTGAGAATTATCCGAAATGAGGAAAAATGTGGAAAACATGGTTGGCTGGCTTAATTGATTCTTGATGTAATTCATTGGCCGTATTATCATTTTGATGTAATTTAATGGCTTGAGTTTACTTGGGACAAAGTTTGTCCATACATACCAGTACAATTCAAGTGTACTGACGTCCCTTTTGTCGGGGACGCTACATTCGTATTATGATTGTAGGTGAATCAATAGCAGGTACTTCAGCTCATCGGCAGTAGCATCCTTCATTCTGCCTGTTTTGGTGAGCCCCTTTCCTTTCAGGGCCCTACGTGGCTCATGCCATTCTTGTTTAGACTTTATTTTGATTTGTGTAAGGTATAGCCGGAGCCTTGTTACTGGCAAATATTGTATCCTCCTTTGTAATCCTAGAGGCTCCGTAGACAGTAAAGTGTGGGACTATGGCCTATGTATGTATATGTATATGTCGGGCATTGTAAATTGTAACTTGTTAGTAATGTTAATAATGTGGCTATGTTTGTACAATGTGAATTCAGTTATAATTGGTAAGATCTTTGGCTTATGAGTAATAAATAACACAGGGGTATCGCGTGGGATAGAAAGGCACCCAGGTCCGTTTGACTGGGGCTACCTAGTCAGGCGCGTGATAGGGCGTCGCGTTCACGATGAAGTAATCGAACAGGCCATCGCGTTCGCGTGAGAGACATCGCGAACGCGTAGAGTTAAATTCCCAGGCAGTGAGTTTAATTGCAGAACGGAGGGCTCGCGGGTTTCACACCCCAAAACACCATTTTTGAGCCCTAGAGAGAAGAAATCACGGGAAAATGCTGGGAAATCATCGGGTATTCATCGGAGGTACGTTTCTTGACTAAAAAACATCATTTTATGGTAGAATTAACATCAATCTTCATGAATTTGGGTAGAAATTGTGAAGGATTGTGGCCTAGATATACAAAACAAAAATTTGGGTTTTGAAAGGCCAATCGAACTCCGATTTTGGTAAATTTTATATGTACGGACTCATGGCGAGATGAGAATTCTGGAAATATGAGTTTCGAGATTTTTCGAGATGTGGGCCCGGGGCTCGGGTTTTGCCAATTTCGTGATTTTTGATATTTTTCGAGTTCTTTCGATTGGGTTATGTTCCATTAGCCTATTTAGATATATTTGTGCTGATTTGTGCTAGTTTTGACGTGCGTCGATGCTGGTTCGAGGAGCTAAGGCATCGCGGGCATGAGCTTTCGTTAGTTCGAGGTGGGTAATTCTTGTAAATGATGTCCTGAGGGTTAGTAAACCCCGGACTTGCACATCTTAGTGTTGTGTTGAGGTGACTTGCACGCCGGATAACGGGCGTGGTGTAGAGCACCATTGGGGATCGTGACTTGGTCCGTCCCGCGTAATAAATAATAACACCTAATTGTTGAAATAAATTGGACTAATTATCATGTTTGGGCTTCGTGCCGATTATTTGAATCCCTCAGGGATTGGTATCACTGTCTTGATAAACTGTGCATATTTTATTCTAAATTTAAGGTTTTAAATGGTATTTTGCTATTCAGCATTTTTATAAGATTATGAAAAACTTGAACAAGGTCTTAATAACATTTTTAGCTATGAGCTAATATGATATTGTTGCCGTACGGCTTTCTTGATTATTTGTTAGACCGATTGGGGCCGAGGGCCATATGTTAGGGCATGACATTTTATGTGAGCATATGCATACACATGCATGGATCGGACTTGCACGCCGCAGTGGTATACGGATCAGGATGCGCGCCGCAGCAGGTGTGATATTGATATTGTGCTTGGGTTGTAGGAGCCCCTCCGGAGTCTGAACCCCCACAGTGAGCACGGGTACCCAAATTGGATCGGGCTACAAGCCGTAGCGGTCATATGCATTACATGGCATACATACATTTGTTTATGTGTACTACGTGGCATAACATTTAGCACTCATATATTACTGGCACACATGCATTAGTTGCCTTATTGACCAGATCTCCTGGTGCAAATTGATAAGGAGTGTTGAGCTCGAGCGACTGATTTGAGTGCGGACTTGCACTGCTTGAGATTGTATCCAGATATTGGTATATTATCATGAAAGAAAGTAGCTAAAAATTTAGATTTCTAAATAATCTACTCACATATGCTAAAAATAGATAAAAAGATAGTTCTGTATTGTGTAGCATGAGATAGTGCCTATCATGGTTTTCTTCCCTTCAGCATTATTTACTTTTATTACCGCTGAGTTGGAAGTACTCACACCCGACTCCTCGCACCTTGTGTGCAGATCCAGGTACATTACAGCAGAGCTGATTCCATTGCGGCTCGGGAGTGCTTTTGGACAGTCGAGGTAGCTGCCAGCGTTCGGAGGACCTGATTCTCCAGTTTGTCTATATTTTTGTTCCGACCATCCCACACTTGTGCACAATTATATTCGCTATTTACACTTTGTATACTCTGTAGAGGCTCATCAATCTTGACCCTTCGGTCTATGGGAGTTGGTATGCGTTGGGACTTGGTTCCCTATTTTTAATATATCCATCACTGTTGAATTATTCTGTTATGCTTAAATTGGATAAAGTGAACTTATAGCTCCGTGATTTGTTGTTAATTGGTCAGGCTGGCCTAGCAATGTGATGGGCGCCATCACGACCTGATTTGGGGTTGTGACAAGTTGGTATCAGAGCCTAGGTTTACTAGGCCTCATGAGTCTTGAGCCGGTTAGTAGAGTCTTGTGGATCGGTACGGGGACGCCTGTACTTATCCTCGGGAGGCTGCGAACCTTTAGGAAACACTTCACATTTCTTGGAATTCTTATCGTGCTTACTTGATTCAGCTTGAGATATACTTTTTGAAATTCCTTCCGCATGTCTATGTACGCATCAAGCGCTCAGTAATATAACTGCCTTATGGCTTGTGATTTCCCCGAACGAGAGGCAAGATATAATCTCTGTGAATTCATGTTGGGCCAGTCGGGAGGACTTGAGGCCAGATCTTTGTCTATGGCTTGAGCACCAAGGTACTAATTTCGCGAGTCGGTATTATGAAGTTCATACAATTGGTATTGATCTTTATTGTGCAAATGGCAGTTTGATAATGGGAAAGCTGTAAGGTATTCAGTTCTTGTTGTGATTTGATATGTAGCCATAGTTATGGGCGTGAGAAATATGTTCATTGCCTCTTAGCAAAAATGTAAAGTGCACTATGTGTGGTAGTATGAGTTTAGACTCAAGAAAAAAATTGAATTGGTTGTGCTATGAGTACTGCGGTGAAAGGTATTTGACATATGTTATGATTCGAGCAGGTGCAGCGCATGTCCAGGTATCAATTTTGATAATATAACTTGTATAGTGTTGAGATTAATGTTGTTGATGTACATTGCGATGTCTTGTTGAGTTATGGATGTATTGTTAGAATGGTTTGGTGATTCTCTGGCAGGTGGATAGGCCAATTTACAAAGGAAACTCTGCCGAAATATTTGGAAAATTTGGGACTTAGAAAGATTTCTGTCACCTAAAGAGAGTGGGCTTATTGGTGGTGCGTGTATATCTGCAAGAATTGCAGAAGAGTTAATATTTCTGATGGTTCAAATCTCCACCGAAGCTTGTAAATGACTTGAGTTTAATCTCACTATAACATTGTGGCATCAATTGAGTAATAATGCTATGAGTGGCTAAAAGTGCTTTGATGAATGGCTTCGAGCTAAGTTGGGGAGGTTGCTATTGAGTAACTGATTGCACTATTGTGTGCTATGTTGATTCTGTCTCTAAGTATGTCGGAAATTTCTGGTAAGGGTTATGGTGCTTCATAGATCTGAAGAAATACTAGGGGTGTTTTGAACTGCTGTTGGTAAAGAATGTTCAGCGTATAGAAAAGAAAGATAGCTAATTGTATCTGAATGTAATCATGTTCTGCGGTGTCAGAGTTCTAATAAGGCACGAGTGGTTATGTTCAATAAAGCAGTTGAATTATAACCGGTTGAGGGGGAATGACGCCCGAGAATTGTTTTACGGTGTTCAAGATTTTGCTTGTAACGATATGGTGTTTTAAGGTTGTGCATGCAGCTAAAGATGGTGGTTTCATTAGAGGAGATCAAGACTTGTGTTATATTATGTGATTGATGGGATTCTATGTATCCGTATTGGAAGGTAATGATAACGAATTCAAATCGCAGGAAGTTCTTCAAATAAAGGGTGGTAGAATGTGGTACTTTTGGGAAACATTGAGAGAGTATTCAGTGGCCTATGGTTCTTAGACCGTGTGGTCTTGTGTACGAGTCTTGCGTGGTAAAAAGGGTTGAGGCATTGTCGTACTACAGTAAAGACTGATATGAAATTAGAGATGAATCAGAAAGGAAACTGGGTAAATGGAACAACTTGTTAATAAACCAGAATGGTATACAAAGGAATACGATTGATTCCTGGTATGTGGTTGAAGTAATGAGTCTTGTAGACATTGCAGCAAAGCTCTTGAGTGCTGACAGTTGTGTAACTTGATATGGGTATAAGGACTCAGTCCTGGCAGTTAAACTTATGCAACGAATGGGAAGAAATAGTTTGTGATGTGTTTTATCATGGTTTGAAAATGAGTATATTTGTGTCGGTATGCGAAGCGTGGAATGTGTAATGAGTTTTCTTCTATATGGGATCATGAAAGTCCTTGACTAGTTGAGTGTGCCGATGTTGAGGCGGAGGAAAGGGATATGAATTTCCATGTTGTCTCAGTGTGATATGGTATGCACGATGTGTTACGGAAAGTTGATAATGGTATATTCTAGGTTTTGAGATCAGTTCATAATATATGAGAAGTCAATAAAATTATTGAGCAGCGCGGACAGCTGCAGGTGAATTAAGAATCGATCTTTCTGATGATTTAAGAAAATGGTACTACTATTCTCGTAATTTGGCAGGGAATATGGTCCAAAAAGGGCCAGGTAATATAAACTGATAATATTTTGTGGTGTGATGGTATCCTCTTGTTAGATTGACATTGATGATTGAGTTGTAAATGGCATAAGGAAATATCTGAATGGCTTTCGTGGTATGAATGGACGCTTGATGTGCGTTATGTATTCGTATGGTGGAGTGTGGAACCATGTGACGACCCAAAGGGTCATCACTTATTTTAATAATCATTTCGAGCTTCTGAGGCCTTGAAAACCTCATTCCATGTTGCCTCGATTTACGTGCACAATCCGAGCATGTAGCCGGAAAGATTTTGTGATAGAAAATATGAATTCTATAAGAAATTTGGATAAAAATGATATTAATATTGATATGGTTGACTTCGGTCAACATTTTTGGTAAACGGATCCGGACCCGAGATTGGATGGTCCCGAGAGGTCCGTAGAAAAATATGGGACTTGGACATGCGTCCGGAGTCGAATTCTGAGGCCTAGAGCCCAAGTTATGAATTTTTATGTGAAATTGTTTTTGATGTAATTGTTAAAGGAAAATGAATTAATTGACCTTGGTATCGGGCTCGTATTTTGGTTCCGACGCCCGGTACAAGTCTTAAATATTATATATGTGATTTCTGTAAAGTTTGGTGACATTCGGATGTCGTTTGAGATGTTTTGGACCTTGAGTTCCAAGTTAGGAAGTTTTGAAAACCAAAAGTATGAAAATCATGAGTTTGAGGCTTGATTTGATTAAAACGAAGTGATATTGGCAATGTGATCGCACGAACAAGTTCATAATGTGTTTTTGAGGTTATGTACATGTTTGGTTTGGAGCCCGGGGGGCTCGGGTAAATATTTGATAGGCCGTTGGATGAAATTTTGAAATGTTGCACTGCTGGTTTTTCACCCAGTTGATGGCTTCGCAATTGCGAAGTATTTCTCGCAATTGCGAAGGGGGCAGTACAAGGCAGGGCTCGCAAATGCGAACCCTGATCGCAAATGCGAAGCCACATTGACCCAGCCTTGTTCGCAAATGCGAACAATTGTTCGCATTTGCGAAAGTCCCCAGAGCCGGCCTATGTTCGCAAATGCGAACAAGAGTTCGCAAATGCGAACGTTCCCCATGCTGCCTTGGTTCGCAAATGCGAACCATTGTTCGCAAATGCGAACACTGCCTTATTCAGCCTATGTTCGCAAATGCGAACATTAGTTCGCAAATGCGAACACTCCCTTGTCTGCCAGTGTTCGCAAATGCGAACAAATGTTCGCAAATGCGAACTTCCCAGCCTTAGCTTATTTTTCAAACTCCAGAAATTGGTCGGGGTTCGCAATTGCGAACCCATGTTCGCAAATGCGAACACAGAGACTTGTAAAACACGATTTTCAGTCATTTCTTCACTTTTTACAAAACAAAAACACCCATTTGCGATTCTTCACGGATTTCTTCTTCATCAAAACGATTGTAAGTCACTTTTTACTTAATTCTTTCAATTCCTAACATCATTAAACATGGTTTTCATAAGAAATCAAAGATTTTCATGGTAGAATTCTTGTTTTTGTTAGAAAATAGGGTTTTTCATAAATTGGGGAATTGGACCTCGAATTGAGGTCCGATTTTGAAACAAATCATATATATGAACTCGTGGGGGGATGGGTAACCGGATTTTGGTCCTAACCCCGAGTTCCGACCATGTGGGCCCGGGGTTGAAATTCACTATTTCGGGCAGAATGTTGTAAAAGATGTATTTGGTCTTAAAAAATTAGTTTGTTGCGTAGTATTGATGATATTAAATCAATTGTGTATAGATACGATTGGATTGGAGCCAAAGTTGAAAGAAAAAGACATTTCCACGGATTGAATTGTTCATAAACACTCGAGGTAAGTGTTTGTTCTATCCTAGCTTGAGGGAATAGGAATATGTGTTATGTGTTATGTGATTGAGTGCGGTGTATGGGCTGTGGTGACGAGCATCCATACACTGGCGTCTAGTATGACCGTGAGTCGTTGGAAAATGATTATTTTGAGATATATTACGGATGAATTGTTATTGTTCTCCCTTGTTGGGACTTGTTGTGAAGATAATTATTGATTGCCCTTGATGGGGCGGTTTATGAATTACTGTTTCTTTCTTTGCCCTTAACTGTGATTGTTATTTGGGTGAGGAAGAGTGATAATGCACGAAGGGTGATGCCGTGCCATATTTATTTATTTATCCACGAAGGTTAATGCCGTGCCATGTTTATTTATTGATTATGCACGAAGGATCATGCCGTGCCCTGTTATTGAACCATGTACGAAGGATCATGCCGTACTATGGATGTGAGGATGGGAGTAAAAGCACGAAGGGTGATGCCGTGTACTTTATTTGTTTATTTGGTGAGGATGAGAGTAAAAGCACGAAGGGTGATGCCGTGCAACCGCTTGCTATTTCTTGAATTGATATTACTTGTGTTTACATTATACTTTGCTTTTCCTTGTGAATTTATTTAATGTTGTTAATTGTTGAATTCTTTAAGATATTCCTTATGGTGTTAATACTTGATTATTTCTTGTTATTTTGTGGTACACATATATATATTGAATTGCACGGGTTTATGTGGGTGTCTGGTCCTAGGCTTGTCACTACTTCGCCGGGATAGGCCAGGCACTTACCAGCACATGGGGTCGGTTGTGCTGATATTACACTTATGTGCGTTTTTGCACAGGTCCGGGTTACGATCAGGAGCAGCAGCAGCAGTAAATCGATTGCGTGGGAGTTGATCATATTTGAGACCGAGGTAGCTTGCAGATGTCCGTAGGCCCGGCGTCTCTCTCTTTATTTATGTTATTAGTTGTAGTCTCTTTGTTCCGAGACAAACAGAATTATGTTATATTTCCTTCAGACTTTTATGTGTAGTATTC
Source organism: Nicotiana noctiflora (assembly GCA_032618575.1). Classification (NCBI taxonomy): domain Eukaryota; kingdom Viridiplantae; phylum Streptophyta; class Magnoliopsida; order Solanales; family Solanaceae; genus Nicotiana; species Nicotiana noctiflora. Next base: position 66,674 of record JASVEL010006090.1, on the reverse strand, counting down.
CATAGTAGTTCGTGAGTTGGTGACTCCACGTCTTGGGTAGAGGATTTCAGTATGATTTTCATCTTGTAATTAGTTATTTCTATTTCGATAAAGTATTCCGCATTTATTTAATTAAAATTGTGTTAAAAACAGGATAGTATGAATACGGTGGCTTGCCTAGCTACCACGAGTAGGCGCCATCACGATCCCGATATTGGGGGAAAATCCGGGTCGTGACAAGTTGGTATCAAAGCTCTAGGTTACATAGGTCTCACCACTCACGAACAAGCTTAGTAGAGTTTGAGAGGTAGGTACGGAGACGTCCGTACTTGTCCTCCAGAGTCTATTGAGTTAGGAAAGAGTCTCTCATTTGTTCTTTCTTGTCGTGCGACTTGTTCCTCAATTACTGATTGAATTTCTATTCTGTCCTTTCGCAGATGGTGAGGACACGCGCTTCTTCGTCCGCTGACCAGCAGCCCGAGCCCCAGGCAGCTCCCATGAGGGGCAGGGGCCAAGGCCGTATCAGAGGTCGTGGTAGGGGTAGAGCTCAGCCCTAAGCAGCTACTCCAGAGGTGGAACCTCATATTGAGATTGACGAGGAGGTTCCGGTTCCAGCAGCTCCAGTGGGCCCAGCTCAGGTCCCAGAAGAGGCTTTATTTACCCCGGATCTTCGGGATGCTTTGGTCAGAATAGCGGGATTCATGGACAGCATTGCCAGAGCGGGTTTATTATCAGTTGCCCCGGCCGCTTCTCAGGCTGGAGGAGGGGCCCAGACTCCTATTGCTCGTACTCCGGAGCCAGTAGCTCCTCAGCCTCAAGTACCAGTGGTTCAGTCAGCTGTGGCCACTCGGTCAGGTACCACAGCTCATGCCGGTGATGGAGCGGCCATGACTTCTGATTCGTTATGGAGACTTGATCGGTTCTCCAAGCTATTTACCACTACATTCAGTGGAGCCGCATCAGAGGATCCTCAGGACTTCTTATTCATTTACCATGAGATTCTCAAGACTATGGGAATTGTGGAGGCAAACGGAGTTGACTTCTGTACCTTCAGACTTGCAGGATCCGCAAAGACTTGGTGGAGAGATTATTGCTTTACTCGACCAACAGGGTCCCCAGCTTTATCATGGGACCAGTTTGCGGAACTATTTATGGAGAAGTTTCTCCCTGCTACTCAGCGGGATGTACTTCGGAGGCAGTTTGAGCGCCTCCATCAGGGCACTATGACAGTTACACGGTATGAGACGAGATTTGTCGATTTGGCTCGTCATGCAGTGGTGATACTTCCCACGGAGCGGGAGAGGGTCCGCATGTTTATAGATGGGCTTAATCAGCCGATTAGACTCCAGATGGCTATGGGCGTGGGAAGTGACATATCCTTTCAGGAGGCAGCCAATGCAGCACGCAGAGTTGAGATGGCTCTTGCTAGGGGAGGCGGTTATTCTTTAGATAAGAGGCCTCGTCATTCAGGCAGGTTTGGTGGTTCTTCCTCTGGTAGCAGAGAATCCTTTGATAGAGGCCAGTCCTCCAGGCCTTTTCATTCCGCCCTTCAGGCTTCACATGGTGGATCGGGTGATCGTGGTTTTCGGGGGCATTATTCGGACCGACCTCCTATTAATGCTCGGCCTCTTCGGAGTGTTCGTGGAGGCCACTCAGGTCGTCGGGGCCGGCAGCCCCTATCAGTCCAAGAGTTGCTACGGTTGTGGTGACCCGGGTCATTTTATCGAGGTATTGCCCTCTAGCAGCGGGCAACTCTCAGCAGCGAGGTCCTCGTCCTATGATTCAGGCCCCAGCTGACCCTCAGCCTGCCCAGCCAGCCAGAGGCGGGGGTAGAGATTATAGAGGTGGAGGTCGAGACCGTAGAGGTGGAGACCGTCCAGCGAGAGGTAGAGGTCAGCCAGTTGATGGTCGTCCTAGAGACGCAGCTCAGAGGGGAGGTGCGGATCCCCGATTCTATGCTTTACCAGCCAGGCCAGAGGCAGAGGCATCAGATGCTGTGATTACAGGTACTATTCTTGTGTGTGGCAGAGGTGCTTCAGTATTATTTGACCCCGGATCTACATATTCCTATGTGTCTTCCTACTTCGCACCGTATTTGGCCGTGCCCAGCTATGCTCTGGATATTCCAGTTTATGTGGCTACACCAGTGGGTGACTCCATTGTAGTTGTCGGGTGCTTCGTTCATGCGTAGTTATATTTGGGGGTCTTGAGACCCGTGTTGATCTGTTGCTTTTGGACATGGTAGATTTTGATGTCATATTGGGGATGGACCGGTTGTCCCCATACCATGCTATTCTTGATTGCCATGCTAAGACGGTGACCTTAGCCTTGCTAGAATCACCCCGACTAGAGTGGAAAGGCACCTTAAGCCACTCCGTTCGCACTGTTATTTCTTATGTTAAGGCTTGACGCATGGTCGAGAAGGGGTGTCTAGCTTATTTGGCTTATGTTCGTGATTCCAGCGCAGAAGTTCCTTCCATTGATTCAGTCCCTATTGCACGGGAGTTTCCCGAGGTTTTTCCTTCAGACCTGCCGGGCATGCCACCCGACAGGGATATTGATTTCTGTATTGATCTAGCACCGGGCACTCAGCCCATCTCTATTCCACCCTATCATATGGCCCCGCCAGGATTAAAAGAGTTGAAAGATCAGTTGCAAGACCTTCCTGAGAAAGGCTTTATCAGGCCCAGTGTTTCCCCCTGGGGAGCACCTGTATTATTTGTAAAGAAGAAGGATGGCTCGATGCGGATGTGTATTGATTACCGGCAGTTAAACAAGGTGACTATCAAAAATAAATATCGACTGCCGAGGATTGATGATTTGTTTGACCAGCTCCAGGGAGCGAGGGTATTCTCTAAGATAGACTTGAGGTCAGGCTACCATCAGCTGAAGATCAGGGCGGCTGACATTCCTAAGATAGCCTTTCGCTCTAGATATGGGCATTATGAGTTCTTGGTCATGTCCTTCGGGTTGACCAATGCCCCAACAACATTCATGGAGTTGATGAATCGGGTATTCAGGCCTTACTTAGATCTGTTCGTGATAGTCTTCATAGATGACATCCCGGTGTACTCCCGCAACCAGGAAGAGCACGAGCATCACCTCAGAGTGGTTCTTCAGACTCTGAAAGATAACCAGCTATATGCCAAATTTTCTAAATGTGAGTTCTGGCTGAGTTCGGTGGCATTTCTGGGTCACATTGTATCAGTGGAAGGGATTCAGGTAGACCCAAAGAAGATTGAGGCAGTCCAGAATTGGCCTCGACCAGCTTCAGTGACTGAGATCCGGAGTTTCTTGGGATTAGCAGGTTACTACCGTCGATTTGTAGAGGGGTTTTCTTCTATTGTAGCCCCGATGACCAGGTTGACCCAGAAGGGTGTCCAGTTTCAGTGGTCAGAGGAGTGTGAGGCGAGCTTTCAGAAGCTCAAGACAGCCTTGACCACCGCACCAGTGTTGGTACTACCTACAGGTACAGGGCCTTATACAGTTTATTGTGACGCATCTCGTACAAGGCTTGGAGCGGTATTGATGCAGGATGGTAAGGTTATCGCTTATGCTTCGAGGCAGTTAAAGATACATGAGAAGAATTATCCAGTTCATGATCTTGAGTTAGCAGCAGTGGTTCATGCCTTAAAGATCTGGAGGCATTATCTATATGGTGTGACATGTGAGGTGTACACTAATCACAAAAGCCTACAGTACTTGTTCAAGCAGAAGGAGTTGAATCTACGACAGCAGAGATGGTTAGAGTTGCTAAAAGACTATGATGTTACTATCTTATATCACCCAGGTAAGGCCAATGTGGTGGCCGATGCTTTGAGTAGAAAGTATGCCAGCATGGGTAGTCTTGCATACATTCCGGTCAGTCAGAGACCATTAGCTCTAGATGTCCAGGCCTTAGCCAACCGGTTCGTGAGATTAGACATTTCTGAGCCTAGCAGGGTGTTAGCCTGCACGGTCGCTCGTTCTTCTTTATTAGAGCGTATCCGTGAGAAGCAATTTGATGATCCTCATTTGCGTGAGTTGAGAGATACAGTACAGCGGGGAGGTGCCACACAGGTAAATCTAGATGATGATGGGGTATTGAAATTGCAGGGTCGAGTTTGTGTGCCCAATGTCGAAGGGATTCGAGAGTTGATCTTAGCAGAGGCCCACAGTTCGCGGTATTCTATTCACCCAGGTGCCGCGAAGATGTACCGGGACTTACGGCAACACTATTGGTGGCGCAGAATGAAGAAAGATATCGTTGCGTATGTCGCTCGGTGTCTAAATTGTCAGCAGGTGAAATATGAGCACCAGAGACCTGGTGGTGTATTCCGGAGGATTGAAATTCCCGAGTGGAAATGGGAGCGGATCACTATGGACTTCGTTACTGGACTTCCTTTGACTCGGAGGAAATTTGATGCTATTTGGGTCATTGTTGATAGGCCGACCAAATCAGCACACTTTATTCCAGTATCTGTCTCCTACTCGTCGGAGAGGTTAGCGGAGGTTTACATTTGGGAGATTGTTCGTCTCCATGGAGTGCCAGTATCTATTATCTCTGAACGGGGTACGCAGTTTACCTCGCGGTTCTGGAGAGCGGTCCAGCAGGAGTTAGGTACCCAGGTTCAGTTGAGTACAACATTTCATCCTCAGACAGATGGCCAGTCCGAGAGGACTATTCAGATTCTTGAGGACATGCTTCGAGCCCGTGTTATTGATTTTGGAGGCTCGTGGGACCGGTTTCTACCATTAGCGAGTTCGCCTACAATAATAGTTACCAATCTAGTATCCAGATGCTCCGTATGAGGCGTTGTATGGTAGGCGATGTCGATCACCGGTTGGATGGTTTGAACCGGGAGAGGCTCGGTTGTTGGGTACAGACTTAGTTCAGGAGGCCTTAGATAAGGTCAAGACTATTGAGGAGAGATTGCATTCAGCTCGGTCTAGGCAAAAGACTTATGCGGATCGCAAGGTTCGAGATGTAGATTTCATGGTTGGTGAAAGAGTATTGCTCCGAGTATCGCCTATGAAGGGCGTGATGAGGTTCGGAAAGAAGGGCAAGCTCGGCCCTAGGTATATTGGTCCATTTGAGATTTTAGACAGAGTGGGAGGGGTGGCTTACAGATTAGCTTTGCCGCCTAACTTATCAGCCGTGCATCCAGTTTTTCATGTATCTATGCTTCGGAGATACCACGGCGATCCCACACATGTGTTAGACTTCAGTACTGTCCAATTGGACAATGATCTATCTTACGAGGAGGAGCCGGTAGCCATCCTAGACCGGCAGGTTCGACAGTTGAGGTCGAAGAGTTATCCTTCTGTGCGTGTTCAGTGGAGAGGTCAGCCTCCTGAGGCATCGACCTGGGAGTCCGAGTCTGATATGCGGAGCCGTTACCCACACTTGTTTCCTGACTCGGTACTTCTTTCTTTTGTCCGTTCGAGGACGAACGGTTGTTTTAGAGGTGGAGATTGTGACGACCCAAAGGGTCATCACTTATTTTATTAATAATTTCGAGCTTCTGAGGCCTTGAAAACCTCATTCCATGTTGCCTCGATTTACGTGCACAATCCGAGCATGTAGCCGGAAAGATTTTGTGGTAGAAAATATGAATTCTATGAGAAATTTGGATAAAAATGATATTAATATTGATATGGTTGACTTCGGTCAACATTTTTGGTAAACGGATCCGGACTCGAGATTGGATGGTCCCGAGAGGTCCGTAGAAAAATATGGGACTTGGACATGCGTCCGGAGTCGAATTCTGAGGCCTAGAGCCCAAGTTATGAATTTTTATGTGAAAATGTTTTGGATGTAATTGTTAAAGGAAAATGAATTAATTGACCTTGGTATCGGGCTCGTATTTTGGTTCCGACGCCCGGTACAAGTCTTAAATATTATATATGTGATTTCTGTAAAGTTTGGTAACATTCGGATGTCGTTTGAGATGTTTTGGACCTTGAGTTCCAAGTTAGGAAGTTTTGAAAACCAAAAGTATGAAAATCATGAGTTTGAGGCTTGATTTGATTAAAACGAAGTGATATTGGCGATGTGATCGCACGAACAAGTTCATAATGTGTTTTTGAGGTTATGTACATGTTTGGTTTGGATCCCGGGGGCTCGGGTAAAGATTTGATAGGCCGTTGGATGAAATTCTGAATTTTTGCACTGCTGGTTTTTCACCCAGCTGTTGGCTTCGCAATTGCGAAGTATTTCTCGCAATTGCGAAGGGGGCAGTACAAGGCAGGGCTTGCAAATGCGAACCCTGATCGCAAATGCGAAGCCACATTGACCCAGCCTTGTTCGCAAATGCGAACAATTGTTCGCATTTGCGAAAGTCCCTAGAGCCGGCCTATGTTCGCAAATGCGAACAAGAGTTCGCAAATGCAAACGTTCCCCATGCTGCCTTGGTTCTCAAATGCGAACCATTGTTCGCAAATGCGAACACTGCCTTATTCAGCCTATGTTCGCAAATGCGAACATTAGTTCGCAAATGCGAACACTCCCTTGTCTGCCAGTGTTCGCAAATGCGAACAAATGTTCGCAAATGCGAACTTCCCAGCCTTAGCTTATTTTTCAAACTCCAGAAATTGGTCGGGGTTCGCAATTGCGAACCCATGTTCGCAAATGCGAACACAGAGACCTGAAAAACACGATTTTCAGTCATTTCTTCACTTTTTACAAAACAAAAACACCCATTTGCGATTCTTCACGGATTTCTTCTTCATCAAAACGATTGTAAGTCACTTTTTACTTAATTCTTTCAATTCCTAACATCATTAAACATGTTTTTCATAAGAAATCAAAGATTTTCATGGTAGAATTCTTGTTTTTGTTAGAAAATAGGGTTTTTCATAAATTGGGGAATTGGACCTCGAATTGAGGTCCGATTTTGAAACAAATCATATATATGAACTCGTGGGGGGATGGGTAACCGGATTTTGGTCCTAACCCCGAGTTCCGACCATGTGGGCCCGGGGTTGAAATTCACTATTTCGGGCAGAATGTTGTAAAAGATGTATTTGGTCTTAAAAAAATTAGTTTGTTGAGTAGTATTGATGATATTAAATCAATTGTGTATAGATACGATTGGATTAGAGCCAAAGTTGAAAGAAAAAGACATTTCCACGGATTGAATTGTTCATAAACACTCGAGGTAAGTGTTTGTTCTATCCTAGCTTGAGGGAATAGGAATATGTGTTATGTGTTATGTGATCGAGTGCGGTGTATGGGCCGTGGTGACGAGCATCCATACACCGGCGTCTAGTATGACCGTGAGTCGTTGAATAATGATTATTTTGAGATATATTACAGATTAATTGTTATTGTTCTCCCTTGTTGGGACTTGTTGTGAAGATAATTATTGATTGCCCTTGATGGGACGTTTTATGAATTGTTGTTTCTTTCTTTGCCCTTAACTGTGATTGTTATTTGGGTGAGGAAGAGTGATAATGCACGAAGGGTGATGCCGTTCCATGTTTATTTATTTATGCACGAAGGTTAATGCCGTGCCATGTTTATTTATTGATTATGCACGAAGGATCATGTCGTGCCCTGGTTATTGAACCATGTACGAAGGATCATGCCGTACTATGGATGTGAGGATGAGAGTAAAAGCACGAAGGGTGATGCCGTGTACTTTATTTGTTTATTTGGTGAGGATGAGAGTAAAAGCACGAAGGGTGATGCCGTGCAACTCCTTGCTATTTCTTGAATTTATATTACTTGTGTTTACATTATACTTTGTTTTTCCTTGTGAATTTATTAACTGTGGTTAATTGTTAAATTCTTTAAGATATTCCTTATTGTGTTAATACTTGATTATTTCTTGTTATTTTGTGGTACACATATATATATTGAATTGCACAGGTTTATGTGAGTGTCTGGTCCTAGGCTTGTCACTACTTCGCCGGGATAGGCCAGGCACTTACCAGCACATGGGGTCGGTTGTGCTGATATTACACTTCTGTGCGTTTTTGCACAGGTCCAGGTTACGATCGGGAGCAACAGCAGCAGTAAATCGATTGCGTGGGAGTTGATCATATTTGAGACCGAGGTAGCTTGCAGGACGTCCGCAGGCCCGGCGTCTCTCTCTTTATTTATGTTATTAGCTGTAGTCTCTTTGTTCCGAGACAAACAGAATTATGTTATATTTCCTTCGGACTTTTATGTGTAGTATTCCATAGTAGTTCGTGAGTTGGTGACTCCACGTCTTGGGTAGAGGATTTCAATATGATTTTCATCTTGTGAATTGTTATTTCCATTTTGATAAAGCATTCCGCATTTATTTAATTAAAATTGTGTTAAAAACAGGATAGTATGAATACAGTGGCTTGCCCAGCTACCACGAGTAACGAATGGGCGCTTGATGTGCGTTATGTATTCGTACGGTGGAGTGTGGAACCAGGTATAGCGATTCATGTGTTATATATGTGTTGGAGACTAGAAGTTCTCGTAATCCGCCTATGGAGTGGTTGTATATCGCGTGTATCGGCACCGTTTTGTGATTATTGGAAATCGGAAGCCCTAGTGGCTCTCTCTTAGCTTGATATGATGAATTTAGGTTATGATACCTTATTTCAGACTGGTTGACATAAGCCAGGTCGTCTAGACAAATGTGATATGGACTATGTCGGAAAATGGCACAAATTGCGTAGTAGAGAGCATCGGAGTATGCTCCAACAGAGTATTTGTACCCAGGACCAGCGGACGGCTGGTAGGCATTGCTTTGTCAGTTGGACCTTAGTGGCGGATGTTAGTGTAGAAGTGTCTACCATTGATTAGTTCTGATATTGAGGAACTTTGTCGGATGCGTTTCTTGTGGCCAAACTTGAGGCTATATATGTTTATTATGATGAGCGACTTGACTCGACGCGTATTTATTTGGTGAGGGTTATTTGGATCGGGTGGCACGCCACCACAGGTATGGTATCTAGATCGGGTGGCACGCCGCCACGGGTATGTCATTGGAGCGGGTTGCACGCCGCAACAGAATATTGTGAAAATATAGTTAGTTATATGCTACCTGGTATACAATACTTCCTCGCTTTTGAGGAAAAGACCGTCTTGAGTATCGCTTGGCGAATGGTACATCGGTTGTGTCCTTTCAGGATTTGATAGCATATGTTAATTGTTTCACCGTGGGTGAGGTTGATTGCTTGGGTTCAAGACCTAGATCTGTGCGTGCCTAACCGTTTTGAGCTTAGTGGCTTGAGGTGCTTCATGAGTAATAACGTTGGGATAGAATCACGAATCGTGGCAAGGCCACGTGATGTTATGACCTCTCGAGGAGGATTCGGGTACTCTATTTCTATAATGCGAGACGCGATCTCAGTTCTATGTTATGATGGCACATAGGAAATTGAATTGCAGCTCTATTTGTTGGAGACAGTTTTCATGATTTGAGATGTCATCGTTCAAGTGTGTGCAGACGTTTCTATTGGAGCCTATGTTGTGCTCGTCGTGGCTTAGGCCGGTGTTGAGGTGTCAAATCACCAGTGCGGTGTGTCATAATCGAAATGACCGTTGGAGTCATTAATGAATACGAGCATATTGGATCTTAGCTTGTTAGAAAGGTAAAAATCGAGGTTTGTCTTTGAAACCTATTGTGGTACCAGTTTTAAAAGGGAAATAGATTCACGAATGGTTAATCTGAGAGATGGGTTCGGTATATCGCATGCTTCAGCTGCCGTGAGCAGGATATGGAGGTGTTGGAATAAGACTCTATCTAATAAAAGAGGTTTTCAGCTAGTATTTGGTTATTGTGGTCAGTTGTTGTGATTAGAGACTATCGTCTTGAGTGATTAGGTTGTCGATACATCATATGATCTCACCCGGAGTAGTGAATATGGGTTATTGCAGTGGATTCGAGTGTATCCTGAGTATAGGCATGGGATTTGCATTTGGCATATGATTTCAGAAAGTGCAATGTGATTTATGGTTCAGATGGTCTGTGAAATTTTGACTATATGGTGTTTTCGGACTTATGTGAGATAAGGTGACGTATGATCGCCCGAATATATGCTTGGTAAGGTCATTCAGCTATTGGGTTGCTTCTAGTACAACTGTGAGTCCGCTCGAGGACGAGCGTTTGTTTAAGTTGGGGAGAATGTAATGACCCGGCCCATCTTTACGGGAATTTCCACCCCGTTACCTTGCATTTACATATATTATGCTTTTATATCAGTGTTAGAACCTATCGGGTGAGTTAGGAGTGAATTGAATTGAAAATGAAGCAAATAGCATGCTTGAAGTAAGTTTGAATATGGAAAGTCAACCTAGAGTTGACTATCGAGATAGAGTGCTCGGAATCATATTCTGATGATTCGACTAGTTTCGGGGGATCATTTATGACTTAGGAGAGTAATCAGAATTGAATTTGGAGGCCCGGTGAAGTTTTAGGCTTGAATTGGCGAAGGTTGAATTTTGGCAAAAACCGAACGGTAGGTGATATTTTGATCCGGGGGTCGGAATGGAATTCCGACAATTTCTGTAGCTTCGTTATGTGATTTTGGATATGTCTGCAAATTTTCAGGTCATTTGGACGTCGTTTGATCGGGTTTTGGATTGAATGTTAGTTTTGAAAGTTTTGAAGAAACTTAGGCTTGAATACGTGTGTAATTGGTGATTTTGATGTTTAGGATGGTGTTTTTAGGATTGGAACAAGTTCGTATCATGTTTTGGAGTATGTTGGTGGTTTTTGTTGGAGTCGCGGGGGCCTCGGGAGGATTTCGGACCATCAATCGGGCATTTTGAACTTGGAAAGGTCTGCTGTAAATTGCAGGTTGGTGCAGCAGGCATTAAGCCTTCGCGTTCGCGTGGCCCAGGTCGCGTTCGCGAAGGCAGGGCTGGCTAAGGCATCGCATTCGCGATCAGGCTGTCGCGTTCGCGTAGGCAAGGTTGGACGAAGCTTCGTGTTCGCGTAGAAGAAATCCGGCGGCTGGGAGAATTGAACTTCGCGGCCGCGTGATAGGGCGTCGCGTTCTCGATGAAGTAATCGAACTGGCCATCGCGTTCGCGTGAGAGACATCACGAACGCGTAGAGTTAAATTCCCAGACAGTGAGTTTAATTGCAGAACAGAGGGCTCGCGGGTTTCACACCCCAAAACACCATTTTTGAGCCCTAGAGAGAAGAAATCACGGGAAAACGCTGGGAAATCATCGGGTATTCATCGGAGGTAAGTTTCTTGACTCAATAACATCATTTATGGTAGAATTAACATCAATCTTCATGAATTTGGGTAGAAATTGTGAAGGATTGTGGCCTAGATATACAAAACGAAAATTTGGGTTTTGAAAGGCCAATCGAACTCCGATTTTGGTTAATTTTATATGTACGGACTCGTGGCGAGACGAGGATTCTGGAAATATGAGTTTCGAGATTTTTCGAGATGTGGGCCCGGGGCTCGGGTTTTGCCAATTTCGTGATTTTTGATATTTTTCGAGTTCTTTCGTGTCACGACCCCAAATCCGGTCGTGATGGCGCCCAGCACATTGCTAAGCTAGCCTGACCAATCCATATCAACCACGGAGCTAGAAGCTCTCTTTAACCCATTTAAGCATATCAAATCACGAAGCAATAGCGATACACACAACGAAAACGGGGAACCAAGTCCCATAATACATCAACTCCCATAGACCAAGGGTCAAGAGTCATGAGCCTCTACCGAACATGAGTGTATAAAGGTTTACAAGATACCAAGTGCGGAAAGAAAAGTCAATACAAAATCAAGACAATAAGAAGGAATATCGGGTCCTGCGGACTCTGCAGCTACCTCGTATATCCCACAGATGTCGCCTCGCACGGCTACTGGATCACTGCTGAGAGGTACCTGGATCTGCACACAAGGTGCAGGGAGTAAAATGAGTACTGCCAGACTCAGTGGTAATAAACAAGGGTAAGACAGCGCAGATAAGAAATCCGCAATAAAGCACTATGTAAAGCTATAATCGGCTACCCTGTCATAGAATCAATCTTCACTGTACCTGTACCAACAAATACCAATAAATAGCATAACAGCTAGCAGATGTAGCTAAATGCAATGCAATGCATGATATGACCGCTACGGCGCGTAGCTCGACTCCAATTTTGGGTACCCGTGCTCACTGTGGGGGTTCAGACTCCAGAGGGGCTCCTACAGCCCAAGCACATCTCATAGAGATATTCTCGCGGCGTGCAGTCCGATCCAACATATATCCTGCTGCGGCGTGCAGCCCGATCCACTACTAGTCAGCTAATATGCAGATACAGCCTCGCAGGCTCAAAGATAGTTTTTGAAAACTCTTTTATCATTTTTCAGTTGGAAAAAAGTAATGTCAAGTTCCAGAGATTGGAATTGGCATAATAACAAAAATAGCTGCGGACTAGTAGTAAACTAGCATGTCTATATGATAAGACAATGATAACGATCCTCGCGGGATCCAATAACTGGCTCACGGCCCACATGTATACTCAACCGCCCAAGAAGGGGGTTCCTCGGCTCAAGAGTGGCCATTATCACAATATATATATATGCAACCATCCGAGAAGGAGGTTCGACGGCTCGAGAATAGCCAATAATACAATATCAACAGGTCGGACTAATATATAGTCTCCAGTTCATGATCGACCCCGCACTCTCAAGAGTGTGCGTGTCTCGCCGCTATACAGCGTCACAAAGTGGTATACCGGGGTTTCGAACCCGCTGGTCATCACCCACATCTATTACTCACCTCAATACGGCGCGACGACTACTCCGCAATGCCCTTGCCACGAGAATCAAGCTCCGCATGCGTAGAATCTGATCAAATACAGTAGAAATACAACAAATTAGGCCAATGGGACTACACCCAATCAATACAACACAATTTACATCAAAATTCCCAAAGTTGTCAAAACCCGACTTTCGGTACGCTTGTCGAAAAATTACAAAAGTCACATATTCGGAACCCTCATCTCGATACGAGTCTAAGCATATCAATTTTACCAAATTCGGACTCCATTTGGCCATTCAAAACCTTGATTTTCTAAAGTTCAAGCCTAGGGCTAAATCCTCCATAAATTACCCCAAATTCCTCCATTTTCATGATATAATTGCATAATATTACCAATACTAATCATAGTTTAAGTCCATAGTTGATTACCCGATGATTTCCCTTGAGTTTCTCTTCAAAATGGCCCAAATCGCCTCTAAAGCCGAGACCCAAATGTGTGAAATGTTTTCTGAAATTTTCTAACTTCTGATACACTTAACTCACTTGGATTTTCGCTTCTGCGGACCATTTTCCGCCCCTGCGGAACCGCTTCTGCGACCAATTGGTCGCTTCTGCGAACCCAGGCCTATTTGGCCAATCCCGCTCGTGCGATACACAGACCGCTCCTGCGGGTCCGCTTCTGCGGAAATTCTTCCGCCCCTGCGGTCCTTTCCGCCTCTGCGATCAAGTGTCCGCTTCTGCGGTCTCGCCCAAGCGGTCAAATGTCCGCTTCTGCGGACCATGCCCCTTTTTCTCCCCTTCGCTTCTGCGATCACTGGCTCGCACCAGCGATGCCGCTTCAGCGGAATGACTTCCGCTTCTGCGTAACCAGCCGCTCCTGCGCACCTCGTCCGCTTCTGCGGACACGCTCCTGCGTCCAAAATTCCGCAGGAGCGGAAACAACAGAACCAGAACTCTTCAACCTGCAATTTCCATGATTTTCTTCCGTTTAACCATCCGAAAACACCCCGAGGCCCCCGGGACCTCACCCAAACACACCAACACATCTTAACACCCTATTCGAACTTGCTCCAATCCTCAAAACACGTCTAATAACACCAAAACCCATAATTCACATCAAATTCAAGCCTAAATTCCTTAAAACATTCCGAATTACACATTCGATCAAAAACCCGACCAAACGACGTCCGAATGACCTGAAATTTTGCGGACATATCCAAAATCACATAACGAAGCTACAGAAATTGTCGGAATTCCATTCCGACCCCCGGATCAAAATCTCACCTACCGTTCGGATTTCGCCAAAATTCAACCTTAGCCAATTCAAGCCTATTTCTACACCGGGCCTCCAAATTCAATTTCGATCGCTCCCCTAAGTCACAAATCACCTCCCGGAACTAACCGAATCATCAGAATCCGATTCCGAGCCCTCTAACCAAATAGTCAACTCCGGGTTGACTTTCCTTATTCAAGTTCCCTTCACAAAGGCTATATGCCTCATTTCCAATCCAAATCACTCCTAACTCACCCGATAGACTTTAACACTGATAATAAAGCATAAAACATACAATTTCAACATAACGGGGTGGTAATTCCCGTAACGACGGGCCGGGTCGTTACATTCTCCCCAACTTAAACAAACGCTCGTCCTCGAGCGTACCGGAGTGGTACTAGAAGCAACTCAATAGCTGAATGACCTTACCCAGCATATATTCGGGCGATCACACGTCGCCCTATCTCTCATAAGCCTGAAACACCATATAGCTGAAATCTCACGGACCATCTTAACCATAAACCACATTGTACTTTCTGAAATCATATACCAATTGCTAATCCCATTCCTGTACTCAGGATACACTAGAATCCACTGCAATAAGCCACATTCACCACTCCGGGTGAGATCATATGATGTATCAAACAACCCAATCACTCGAGACGATAGTCTCTAATCACAACAACTGGCCACAATCACCAAATACTAGCTGAAAACCTCTTTCATTAGATAGAGTCTTATTCCAACACCTCCATATCCTGCCCACCGCAGCTGAAGCACGCGATATACCGAACCCATCTCTCGGGTTAATCATTCGTGAATCTATTTCCCTTTTTAAAACTCATATCACGATAGGTTTCGGAGCCAAACCTCGGTTTCTACCTTTCTAACAAGCTAAGATCCAATATGCTCGTATTCATTAATGACTCCATCGGTCATTTCGATTATAACACACCACACTGGTGATAAACACCTCAACACCGGCCTAAGCCACGACGAGCACAACATAGGCTCCAATAGAAACGTATGCACACACTCGAATCATGACAACTCAATTCATGACAACTGTCTCCAGCAAATAGAGCTGCAATTTAATCCCTCTGTGCCATCATAATATAGAACTCAGACCGCGTCTCGCATTATAGAAATAAAGTACCCGAATCCTCCTCGAGAGGTCATAACATCACGTGGCCTTGCCACAATTTATGATTCTATCCAAACACTATTACTCATGAAACACCTCAAGTTACCAAGCTCAAAAAGGTCATCCACGCACAGATCTAGGTCTGAACCCAAGCAATCAACCTCACCCACGGTGAAACAATTAATGTATGCTATCAAATCCTGAAAGGACACAACCGATGTGCCATTCGCCAAACGATACTCAATACGGACTTTTCCTCAGAAGCTAGGAAGTATTGTATACCAGGTAATATATAACTAACTCTATTTTCACATTACACTGTTGCGGCGTGCAACCCGCTCCAATGACATACCCGTGGCGCCGTGCCACCCGATCCAATATACAACCCTCGCCAAAGAAATGTGCGTCGAGTCAAATGGCTCATTATGGTAAACATATATAGCCTCAAGTTCGGCCACAAGAAGCATATCCGACAAAGTTACTCAATACCGGAACCAAATCAACGATAGAAACCTCTGCATTGATATCCGCCACGAAGGCCCAACCGAACAAGCAATACCCACCAGCCGTCTGCTGGTCCTGAGGTACAACTACCCCGCTGGAGCATACTCTGATGCACTCTGCTACACAATTTGTGCCATACCATCATAGTCTATATCACATTAGTCTAGATAACCTGGCCCAATGATGACCAGCCAGCAATCAAGTATCATAATCCAAATTCGTCATATCAAGCCGAGAGAGAAAGCCACTAGAGCTTCTAATTTTCGATAATCACAAAACAGAGTGTCGATACACATGATATACAACCACTACATAGGCGGACTAACGAGAACTTCAAGTCTCCAACACATATATAACACATGAATCACAATGCCCGATCCCGTACTTCACTGTACAAATACATAACGCACATCAAGCGTCCATTCATACCACGAAAGCCATTCAGAAACTTCACTATGCCATCAACGACTCAGTTATTATAGTCGATCCAACAAGAGAATACCACCATACCACCGGATATTATCAGTTTACATTACCTTGTCCTTTTGGACCATATACCCTGCCAAATTACTAGAATAGCAGTACCATTTTCTTTAGTCACCAGAAAGATCGATTCTTTAAATCACCTGCAGCTGCCCGCGCTGCTAAATAATTTTAATGACTCCCCATATATTATGAACTGATCACAAAACCTTGAATATGCCATTATCAACTTTCTATAACACATCGCATATACCATACCACACTATGATAACATGGAAATTCATATTCATATCCTACGCCGCAACCATCGGCGCACTTAACTAGTCAAGGGCTTTCATGATCCCATATAGAAAAAAACTCATTACACATTCCAAGCCTTGCATACCAACAGGAAAAGTACACTTATTTTCAAACCACGGTAAAACTCATCATAAACTCTTTCTCCCAATTACATTGCATAAGTTAAACTGCCAGGATTGAGTCCTTATACCCATATCAAGTTACACAACTGCCAGCACTCAAGAGCTTTGTTGCACAACATCTGCAAGACTCATTACTTCAAACACCTACCGGGAATTAATCGTATTCCTTATCATACCGCTTTGATTTATTAACAAGTTGCTCCATTTACTCAATTTCTTTTCTGAACCATCCTTAACTTAGTATTTGCCTTTACTGTAGCACTACCATAACTCAACTCATGTTACCACACGAGACTCGTACATAAGACCACACGGTCTAAAACCCATAGGCCACTCTCAATATTTCCCAGGAGTACCACATTCTACAATACTTGTTTTGAAGAACTTCATGCGATTTTTGAATTAGTATTATTACCTTCCAATACGGAGACATAGAATCCCATCATTCACATAACATAGAACAAGTCTTGATCCCTTCTAACGAAAACACCATCTTTAGCCACATACATAATCTTAATGCATCCGTTACAAGCAAAATCTGGAACACCACAGGACTATTCTCAGGTGTCATTTACCCTTATTCAGTTGTAATTCAACTGTCTTATTGAACATAACCACTCGTTCCTTGCTAGAACTTTGACACCGCAAAACATGATTGCATACCGATACAATTAGCTATCTTTCTTTTCTATACACCGAACATTCTTCACCAACATAAGTTCACAACATCCTAGTATTTCTTCATATCTACGAAGCACCATAACCTTTATCAAAATTTCCCAACATACCTAGAGACAGAGCCAACACAACACATGATAGTGCAATCAGTTGATCAATAACAACCTCCCCAACTTAGCTCGGAGTCATACATCAAAGCACTTTTAGCCACTCATAGCCTTCTTACTCAAAAGATGCAACAAAGTTCTAGTTAGATTAAACTCAAGTCATTTACAAGCTTCGACGGAGGTTCGAA
This sequence comes from Nicotiana noctiflora, assembly GCA_032618575.1. Taxonomy (NCBI): domain Eukaryota; kingdom Viridiplantae; phylum Streptophyta; class Magnoliopsida; order Solanales; family Solanaceae; genus Nicotiana; species Nicotiana noctiflora. Next base: position 49,220 of record JASVEL010006090.1, on the reverse strand, counting down.
TCATCAGAAATATTAATTCTTTTGCAATTCTTGCATTCATTAACACACAACAGTTACGCCCACTCTTTAGGTGACAAAAAGCTTTTCTAAGTCCCAAATTTTCCCAAAAAACATTCGGCAGAGTTCCCTTTGTAAATTGGCCTATCCACCTACCAGAGAATCACCAAACCATTCTAACAATACACCCACAACTCAACAAGATATCACAATGTATTTCAACAACATTAAATCTCAATACTATACGAATCATATTATCACAATTTATACTTGAACCTGCGCTGTACCCGCTCGAATCATAACACATATCAAATACCTTTCAATTACACATGAGGATCAACCCTCCTACTTCTTCTCAATTTAGCATTTCATCACAATACCTTCCACCAGGATACACATAGCAAAATCACTTTAGTCTTCCTGAGTTTAAACTCGTTCCACTACACCTAAGGCACTTTACCTTCCAATTACGAGATATGATAATTATTCACTATGCCCATAGCTCGGGGCTACATAACAAATTAGATAAGAGTCGAACAATTAACAGCTCATCCATTAGTAAGCCTCCCTAATACTCTACAGATCGGCACAAGGCCCCAAACACGGCTACTAGCCCAAATACATCGATATAAGCCAGTCTCAGTCATTATACACAGTAATCTATCAATCGGGAAGGATCAAGTCCAAATCCCTAGTCATAATACCACCACACTCATCACATGACGCGTGTTCCATCTCGGGACAGCACTGTGTAGTGCAAATACGGGGTTTCAAACCCTCAATACATTATCTATTGCCACCACTCACAAAATCAGCACCTCGATGCTCAAGTCATAAACAAGGTCCAGCCTCAAGTCTTTCCGACTGGCCCAACATGATCTTACAGAGATTATATCTTGCTTGTCGTTCGGGGAAATCACAAGCCATAAGGCAATTACATTAATGAGCGCTCGATGCGTACACAGATGTATGGAAGGAATTTCAAAAATTATATCTCAAGCTGAATCAAGTGCGCACGATAAGAATTCCAAGAAATGTGAAGTTTTCCTAAAGGTTCGCAGCCTCCCGAGGATAAGTACAAGCGTCCCCGTACCGATCCACAAGACTCTACTAACCGGCTCAAGACTCACGAGGCCTAGTAAACCTAGGCTCTGATACCAACTTGTCACGACCCCAAATCCGGTCGTGATGGCGCCCAGCACATTGCTAAGCCAGCCTGACCAATCCATATCAACCACGGAGCTAGAAGCTCTCTTTAACCCATTTAAACAAATTAATTCAAGAAACAACAGCGATATATGTAACGAAAACGGGGAACCAAGTCCCATAATACATCAACTCCCATAGACCAAGGGTCAAGAGTCATGAGCCTCTACCGAACATGAGTGTATAAAGGTTTACAAGATACCAAGTGCGGAAAGAAAAGTCAATACAAAATCAAGACAATAAGAAGGAATATCGGGTCCTGCGGACTCTGCAGCTACCTCGTATATCCCACAGATGTCGCCTCGCACAGCTACTGGATCACTGCTGAGAGGTACCTGGATCTGCACACAAGGTGCAGGGAGTAAAATGAGTACTGCCAGACTCAGTGGTAATAAACAAGGGTAAGACAGCGCAGATAAGAAATCCGCAATAAAGCACTATGTAAAGCTATAATCGGCTACCCTGTCATAGAATCAATCTTCACTGTACCTGTACCAACAAATACCAATAAATAGCATAACAGCTAGGAGATGTAGCTAAATGCAATGCAATGCATGATATGACCGCTACGGCGCGTAGCCCGACTCCAATTTTGGGTACCTGTGCTCACTGTGGGGGTTTAGACTCCGGAGGGGCTCCTACAGCCCAAGCACATCTCATAGAGATTTACTGCGGCGTGCAGCCCGATCCAACATATATATCTCGCTGCGGCGCGCAGCCCGATCCACTACTAGTCAGCTAATATGCAGATACAACCTCGCAGGCTCAAAAGTAGTTTTTGAAAACTCTTTTATCATTTTTCAGTTGGAAAACAGTAATATCAAGTTCCAGAGATTGGAATTAGCATAATAACAAAAATAGCTGCGGACTAGTAGTAAACTAGCATGTCTATATGATAAGACAATGATAACGATCCTCGCGGGATCCAATAACTGGCTCATGGCCCACATGTATACTCAACCGCCCAAGAAGGGTTCCTCGGCTCAAGAGTGGCCATTATCACAATATATATATATATGCAACCATCCGAGAAGGAGGTTCGACGGCTCGAGAATAGCCAATAATACAATATCAACAGGTCGGACTAATATATAGTCTCCAGTTCATGATCGACCCCGCACTCTCAAGAGTGTGCGTGTCTCGCCGCTATACAGCGTCACAAAGTGGTATACCGGGGTTTCGAACCCGCCGGTCATCACCCACATCTATTACTCACCTCAATACGGCGCGACGACTACTCCGCAATGCCCTTGCCACGAGAATCAAGCTCCGCACGCGTAGAATCTGATCAAATACAGTAGAAATACAACAAATTAGGCCAATGGGACTACACCCAATCAATACAACTCAATTTACATCAAAATTCCCAAAGTTGTCAAAACCCGACTTTCGGTACGCTTGTCGAAAAATTACAAAAGTCACATATTCGGAACCCTCATCTCGATATGAGTCTAAGCATATCAATTTTACCAAATTCGGACTCCATTTGGCCATTCAAAACCTTGATTTTCTAAAGTTCAAGCCTAGGGCTAAATCCTCCATAAATTACCCCAAATTCCTCCATTTTCATGATATAATTGCATAATATTACCAATACTAACCATAGTTTAAGTCCATAGTTGATTACCTGATGATTTCCCTTGAATTTCTCTTCAAAATCGCCCAAATTGCCTCTAAAGCCGAGACCCAAAATATGTGAAATGTTCTGAAATTTTTCTAACTTCTGATACACTTACTTACAGCGATTTTCGCTTCTGCGGAATATTTTCCGCTCCTATGCACCCGTATCCGCGACCAAGGGGTCGCTTCAGCGGTTCCAGGCCTGGCCGGCCATTTCCGCTTCTGCGAGCAAAGGGCCGCTTAAGCGGGCCCGCTTCTGCGAAGGAACATCCGCATTCGCGGAAACATCCGCCTCTGCGCACTGTTTACCGCTTCTGCGGTCTCGCCCAAGCGGTCGAGTGTCCGCTTCTGCGGACCATGCCCATTTTCTCCCCTTCGCTTCTGCGATCACTGGCTCGCACCAGCGATGCCGCTTCAGCAGAATGACTTCCGCTTCTACGTAACTAGCCGCTCCTGCGCACCTCGTCCGCTTCTGCGGACACGCTCATGCGTCCAAAATTCCGCAGGAGCGGAAATAACAAAACCAGAACTCTTCAACCTGCAATTTCCATGATTTTCTTCCGTTTAACCATCCGAAAACACCCCGAGCCCCCGGGACCTCATCCAAACACACCAACACATCTTAACACCTTATTCGAACTTGCTCCAATCCTCAAAACACGTCTAATAACACCAAAACCCATAATTCACATCAAATTCAAGCCTAAATTCCTTAAAACATTCCGAATTACACATTCGATCAAAAACCCGACCAAACGACGTCCGAATGACCTGAAATTTTGCAGGCACATCCGAAGCTACTGCAACTGTCGGAATTCCATTCCGACCCCTGGATCAAAATCTCACCTACCGTTCGGATTTCGCCAAAATTCAACCTTAGCCAATTCAAGCCTATTTCTACACCGGGTCTCCAAATTCAATTTCCGATCGCTCCCCTAAGTCACAAATCACCTCCCGGAACTAACCGAATCATCAGAATCCGATTCCGAGCCCTCTAACCAAATAGTCAACTCCGGGTTGACTTTCCTTATTCAAGTTCCCTTCACAAAGGCTATATGCCTCATTTCCAATCCAAATCACTCCTAACTCACCCGATAGACTTTAACACCGATAATAAAGCATAAAACATACAATTTCAACATAACGGGGTGGTAATTCCCGTAACGACGGGCCGGGTCATTACATTTCGATTGGGTTATGTTCCATTAGCCTATTTTGATATATTTGTGCTGATTTGTGCTAGTTTTGATGTGCGTGGATGCCGGTTCGAGGAGCTAAGGCGTCGCGGGCATGAGCTTTCGTTAGTTTGAGGTGGGTAATTCTTGTAAATGATGTCCTGAGGGTTAGTAAACCCCGGACTTGCACATCTTAGTGCTGTGTTGTGGTGACTTGAACGCCGGATAACGGGCGTGGGGTAGAGCACCATTGGGGATCGTGACTTGGTCCGTCCCGCGTAATAAATAATAACACCTAATTGTTGAAATGAATTGGACTAATTATCATGTTTGGGCTTCGTGCCGATTATTTGAATCCCTCAGGGATTGGTATCATTGTCTTGATAAACTGTGCATATTTTATTCTAAATTTAAGGTTTTAAATGGTATTTTGCTATTCAGCATTTTTATAAGATTATGAAAAACTTGAATAAGGTCTTAATAATATTTTTTTAGCTGTGAGCTAATATGATATTGTTGCCCGTAGGGCTTTCTTGATTATTTGTTAGACTGATTGGGGCCGAGGGCCATATGTTAGGGCATGACATTTTATGTGAGCATATGCATACACATGCATGGATCGGATTGCACGCCGCAGTGGTATACGGATCGGGCTGCGCGCCGCAGCAGGTGTGATATTAATATTGTGCTTGGGTTGTAGGAGCCCTTCCGGAGTCTGAACCCCCACAGTGAGCACGGGTACCCAAATTGGATCGGGCTACACGCCGTAGCGGTCATATGCATTGCATGGCATACATACATTGGTTTATGTGTACTACGTGGCATAACATTTAGCACTCATACATTACTGGCACACATGCATTAGTTGCCTTATTGACCAGATCTCCTGGTGCAAATTGATAAGGAGTGCTGAGCCCGAGGGGCTGATTTGAGTGCGGACTTGCACTGCTTGAGATTGTATCCAGGTATTGGTATATTATCATGAAAGAAAGTAGCTAAAAATTTAGATTTCTAAATAATCTACTCACATATGCTGGAAAGGGATAAAAAGATAGTTCTGTATTGTGTAGCATGAGATAGTGCCTATCATGGTTTTCTTCTCTTCAGCATTATTTACTTTTATTACTGCTGAGTTGGAAGTACTCACACCCGACTCCCTGCACCTTGTGTGCAGATCCAGGTACATCACAGTGGAGCTGATTCTATTGCGGCTCGGGAGTACTTCTGGACAGTCGAGGTAGCTGCCAGCGTTCGCAGGACCTGATTCTCCAGTTTGTCTATATTTTTGTTCTGACCATCCCATAGTTGTGCACAGTTATATTCGCTATTTACACTTTGTATACTCTGTAGAGGCTAATGACTCTTGACCCTTCGGTCTTTGGGAGTTGGTATGCGTTGGGACTTGGTTCCCTATTTTTAATATATCCATCACTGTTGAATTATTCTGTTATGCTTAAATTGGATAAAGTGAGCTTATAGCTTCGTGATTTGTTGTTAATTGGTCAGGCTGGCCTAGCAGTGTGTTGGGCGCCATCACGACCTGATTTGGGGTTGTGACATGTAGTCATTATTTCTAAAGCATTTAAGCCTCCCAATTTCGTTGCTATATGGGTTATTGTAGAATTCCTTCAGGATTCTACAAAGCCTATGAAATTCGAGTTTCAACAATTAACTCGAATTTCCACAATAACAAAATATTTGTGAGTTGTAGAAAGATAAGTAGAAGAGAAAAAGATGAAGTTTTTCGTATGATTTCGTTTTGGTGATAAAACAGGTATTTATTATATCTCTAGGAGTCTTTTGGAATCAACACACACATCTTTTTATAACATGCACCTTTTAAAACAAATAGCCACCTTCTTTTGAATTTAAAATATATTAAAACATTTTTTCTGAAATTAAAAAGGCTAAAACGTTTTGATTAATCAAAAATGGGTGGCTAATATTAATTTGGGCTATTTAATTGGCCCAAGTGCCCAATATTGACTATTAATAATAGGGATTTTTTCATACCTGTACCATATAGCAAACTATATTACCAAAAATGTTCAAATTTTGGAAATTACCCGACCTGTTCACATTTTAACTACACTTTATATACCAAATCATAAATAACGAAAAACTGAAGATATTATCCCCATTATTTCGCACGCAATTGTAGGCATAGAATAAGAAGGAAGATTCTGTGCATTTAATTCAAAATTGTGAAAAGGAAAACGAATCTGTAGTTGCGAAAAAAGCTCCTTCTTCAACTGAACGGAAAATATCTTCTCACTTCTATTCCAAAAAACGCAGAATTATTAAAAATTCAAATTGTAGAAATACAATTTTCTTCTACAAACTATTCTTCTCAATCTCTGTTTTTCAATTGTAGATATACAACTGAACGACAGCTCTGATCTCATACCTATTCAGTTCTTAAAGTTTTTTTTGGTTATCTACACAAAATCATGGCAAAAGTTACAATTATGCTGAAATCGAATGGTAATTGGGATAAATATGGAAGATATATAGATTTTGCAGTTGACGTGATTGTGGTAGATGATAATTCAAGCTACGGAAATCTCGTTTCTACAATTGCTGAACAATTGCCGATTAATACATCTGAGAAAATTGTAGAAATCAAATACATTGTGGAAGAGAATTGTCCTCCAATAGAAATTAGGAATGATATGGGTGTTTCTGTGTATATGGAAATGAAGAAGGATAATAGGAACTTAAGTTCATATCCGTTATGTATAAGTGTTAGAGATTTCAATATGGAATTGGCAATCACAAATGAAAGCATCAGTACAGGTATAGTTGATCCGAATTACAGACTGTTATGGAGTTATTGACTAACTACATTTACACTACATTCAACTACATATTAACTACAAATATTAATATACAACATATTTACTGTATTTTTGAATTTATATTCTTCAGGTTCTTCAGGATCACTAAGGTTACTACATATTTCGTCGTCACCAACAATAGAGGAATATCAAAGTGAAATAATAACTGAATCTAAGCAATTATGTATTGAAGAAGGACAAGTGTATCAGGACAAGAAAACAATAGATGCTGCAATGAGGAATTATGCAGTGCAGCACAAGTTTCAGTTGAGAGTAAAGAGATCTAGTCATAGAAGGTATGTAGTTAATTTGTAGTATATTTGTAGTTAATTGTAGATTAGTCTAAATTTATGATTCTGCTGGATTGTTGAATTCTATTTCTAGTTATGCTTTTTGTATCACTGTATTTGTAGTTATTTGAATTTAATTATAGTGTAACTACATTTTTTTTATAGCTACTGGCTTATATGTGTAGCTGAAAGCTGCAAATGACATTTCAAGGCAACATCAATTAACGATTCTGAAATGTTTAAGATAAGAAGTTTCAGTAGACAACACACTTGCTGTATAATGGATGAAAATTTATACAGCGCAAACGTACTGCATCAGTGGTTGGTAGCATGGTTGTTCCGAAATATTGTGATCCTAAAACTATCTACATACCAAACGACATACAACAAGACATGTTATCTGAACATGGACTAAACTTAAGCTACATGCAAGCATGGAGAGCAAAGGAAAAGGCATTATATTTTTTGAGAGGGAATACGTGTGACTCCTACAATAAATTACCAAAATATTTTTATATTCTTGAGAAGATCTATCCTGGTTCGGTTGTTAAACTAAAGAAGGCAGCAGATGATTGCTTCTTATACGCATTTGTTGCTCTTTCTACATCAATCAATGGTTGGAAACATTGTAGGCTTGTTGTTGTCGTTGATGGAACATTTTTAAAGTCAGCATATAGGGGGATTATGCTGACAGCCAGCACAATGGATGCAGCAGGTGAGTGAAATACATACTGTGTGGTCATTTTTCTATATTGTAATTAAGTTGTAGTTATATTGTAGTTGTATGTAGTTATATTAAATAAATAAAGATTTTGTACAAATGTAGTTGTTATTTAATATTATATTCTGACTACAAAATGTAGGCACTATTTTTCCCTTGGCATATGTTGTGGTTAATTTCGAAAATGACGCTTCTTGGAAGTGGTTCTTTGAGAAATTCAAGGAGGCATATGGAGAAAGACCTTCAATGTGTGTTGTTTCAGATAGGCATGAGAGTATATTGAAGGAAACATCATTTGTTTATCAGGGGATGGCACACTACTCTTGTATGTGGCATATATGGATAAATATAAGATCAAAATTCAAAAAGGGACATCTACAATTGCATGAATTGTACTTTGCTGCAGCCTGCTCATACACTCTGGATGAATTCAATGAAAGGATGATGAAGATTCAAGAGGTAGACCCGCCTGTAAAGTCTTACCTATATGATATTGTCTATCATAGATGGTCAAGAGTACATGCAGCGGTAAATAGAACTTTTACTATGACGTCAAACATTGCCGAGTCATTGAATACTGTTACGAAAGAGGCAAGAGAGCTGCCAATATATGATCTATTTGAGTATATAAGAACTCTTATTGAACGTTGGACAAAAGAAAAGTTGTTGAAGGAAAAGGCTAGTTTTACATTCCTTGGTCAAAAATTCCACAAAGAGTTGGATGATAAAAATACGTCATCTCAGAAACTACGGGGAACATATTCTTGATTTCTGCTGGAGAAAAAAAAATAGTGATATATGCAGTGGTTTAAATTGTAGTTAAATTGTAGTGTAGTTGTAGCTAATTGTAGTTACTTGTATATAATCCATTTAAGTATTTGATGTATCAGTTTTTCTGTTTGTTTTTATATTGTAGGTGAGAGCTTCAACTGATTATATACATACGGTGTTAGATGGTGCGAAGCGGTACATTGTATGTCTACAAAACAAGAAATGTAGTTGTGGACAATTCCAACTTGACGAACTACCTTGTGCACATGCTCTAGCAGCACTAAGGCATATGAATGAAACACCTGAAAACTATTGCTCTCCGTATTACACAAGGGAGAACCTTCTTCTTACATATGAAATGCCAGTAAATCCTCTTCCCGATGAAGCCAAATGGGATGTTCCACAACATATTTTGGATGAGGTAGTAAAGCCACCAGCGGGAGATAAAAGGCAGCCAGGGAGACCTCAGAAGGAAAGATATAAAACATTTGATGAAATAAAGTCAAAGAAGTACAAGGTTTCATACGGCAATTGTGGAGTCGAAGGGCATAACAAAAGAACTTGCAAGAATGCACCAAAAAAGAAATGATTGTTATGTAGTGAGAATTGTTATTCAATTTTAGTCTTGTAGCGTAAATAAGATTTTTCAGATATGACTGAAAACCTGTATTGGATTTGAAGATGAAAGTTAAGTAAAATCACTTTAACTGTGTGGCTCTACAATTTCATGTTGTGGTTAAAATATAGTATACGTGTGGTGTACCTATTGTCGTATAAAATAAGTAAATGTAAATTGTATTTCAAATGTAGTTGAATGTAGTTTAATTGTATTTCACTTTAATATTAACTGACAGTTTATATTTATAGTTGTAGTTAAATGTAGTTCAATTGTATATCTATTTGTACACTGACATTTATAGAAATATGATAGAACTCGACTACGCGAGTATAATATCTGGTAGATAACAATCATATTTTACAAAAACTAAGAAACATAATTCTTATATTGTTTAACAACTACCAAATTACAGAGACACATATAAGAAAAACAGAAATCATCTCTTCTTTCATTGAACTTTAGTCCTGTCGTTTTTTGTCGGTGCACCTTTCCTTCTAGCAAGCCTGCCTGTAACCTCACTCTCGCTAATTGATCCATCTTCTATCTTCTTTGTGGCGTAATCCCATAGTAGAGCTCCATAACGAATACGATATGGGACAATATCACTCAAATCTTCCTTTGGGATGAAAAAGTCACCACAGCTAACATATTCAGCAAAAGAAGCAACATATACACCACAATCCCTGCATTAAATGATCATTTGTCAGTATATATCAAACTACAAAAAAAAATAGGATAAACAATATAGAAAGGGAGAATAGTTTATTTACAGTGAGCCTTTTTTTTATTGTGGAATCTCCACAACCAGCCATTGAATGTCAAGAGGGTCGGTAACCGCTTTTTCAATGTATGACTTTGAATTCTTGAAGTCAATATCATTGCGTTTACCATAGAAACCAGTGCATGACAAATATAGAGGAATGACTCTTGCAAACTTGTCAACTATTTTTTGAACAGATTGGTTATGCTTTGCTCTTACCAATGAATCATAAACATAAAGTTGCCTATCCTTTATGTCAAAGACTAGCAACAACCAATGAAAGTTATCAACAATGTTAACAGGCATGAGCACATAATCAATAACATCCCATGGAACATTTGCAAGAATCCTGTAGCCTAGTATATATTCAGCAATGTCATCCTCAGGTTTAATCACAGTATTCCTTACATCCGGCGGAGAACTAGTGAACTTCTCGTATATTACTTCAATCTTTGTCTTGAGCAAACAATCAGTTGTTGTAAACCTTGTCTTGATGTTAGGGCCATATTTTCCTTCTTTATCAGATAATACATAATAACATCAATGTGCTGCACAATTAAAATTGGAGTATACAGTAAACAACAGTACTAACTACAAATATCTACAAAACAACTACATACTAACTAAAAATTAGACTTTTCTAGAAAAAAATATAGCATGTTCTGTAACTTTTCCCCCACAATAACAACAAATAAATTACAGTTAGAAAAAAGGCATCAACTAGTGCAATTTAGTGGGAGTTATAATGAACAAATGTGAAGAAAGACTACAACCAAACAATATCAACTACATAAAACTACATATGAACTACAACTGCACACCTACTATGAATAAAAACAGGAATGGAACTTTAAAAACTATATACTTACAGTGCTATTGATTACTTGTCCAGGGTGAGCTAGGTGATAGAACCATTCTTTCTTGTCAATCTTTTCACAACCCAAATCCAACTCAGGATTTATTTGGTTATCCTTCCGTGAGTAAAAATCTTTCCTCCTATAATAACAAAAAGATTGAATCAAATAAAACATTTAGCAAAATTAATTAAACCTTTCATTTGTAAAAAAGAATTGATAAAAGGTATAAATTAAAGCAAATATACCTCCTATTTCCTTTGTCATTGCGATTGTATAACCAAGTTGTGAACCTGTCTATCAATTCAGGATCTACATCTTCACCTATGACTGTAGTGAAAGGGTGTTTCAGGTTAAAAATTTTAGGCCCAGCAGATGTGCTTCCTTCAGTACTGTACAATGGTGTGAATGGTGATCGAGCATGTTTTCCCGGCAACTTTGTTCTAACAGGATGAAGAGGGGTTACTTCAACTTGTAGTGGATCCTCAAAAATCACCAATTGTGATAAGTTGTCTGGAAGCTCAAAATTATCCAATGTAGCAGCTTTGTTTTCTATGGGTTCATGCACAACTTCTTTCTTATCAATTCCTCCCTGAGCAACTTCCTTCATTGTTATACCATGTATTGGGGACTGTGATTGATCAACCACTGGTGGCACAACCCCTATGATATGGAATGAACAATTGTAGCCAAAATGTAGTTAAATGTAGTTATTTGTAGGTTATATATAAATTTGGTAAAAAAGTAATATATGGTACTATACCTGATTGATAGGCATCAGCAACTTCTTGAAAATCAGGATATAAGTCAACTTGAGGTTGGCCGGGTTGTTTAACAGTGGGATCTACAAAATATAATTATAAAGTAATTAGTAACTCATACAATTTGTATATAGGTTTGAATGAGTAATGTAGATACCTCTTTTACTTGTGGTTGCATGAGTTGCTTCTTGAAACTCACCAGAATTAATACCAAATTGCTGGTGTTTGACAAACAGATTTTGTTTATTAGGTTTGGTGGAACTCCCTGCAAACTATAATTTTGATGTATATTTGAGAAAGAAATTGAGTGATATGTCAAATATAGATTTGTACTAAATTTGGTATGAAAAATCTAACCTTTGAATCATCAAACTCAAACCTCTTGTTAATTGCAGACATAACATTCTTTATAGATTGATCTATGAACTCTCGAATGGAAGAGAGTTCATCAACAACATCCTTCTTTATAGAATCTAACTTCTTATCAACCTTCAAAAACACATATGAATAATTAGGTTGTAATATTAATATAAACTCAACAGTTAAACTACACATTAGCTACATAATAATGAAACTGTATTCAAATTGTAGTCACAAGTGTAGTTATATATATTTTTATATATAACCTACACAATTTTCTTTTATAGATTGCTGATCTTGATGTTCACTGATTCCATTGACTTATTTGAAGAAAATTCTTTTGGTTCAGCTATTGGAGAAGCATCAACTTGCACATTGGATGGTTCAGCAACTTTTTCATGTGCATATTCAATCTTTTCTGGAAGATTAAGAATTGCCAGCTCTGCTCCATCTTCAACAAGGTTTGAGAACTGAAAGTAAAAATGTAAGTTAATTGTATATAATATAAGTTTAACTGTAGAATAATTAAACAATGCCAGAAAAAATACCTTCAGCCACTCAGGCTTTATCATCTTCTCCTCAAATGCTGTCAACCATATCATACCTTTGTTTGCTGACCATCTTAGAATCCTAGGAATAGACTTAGAACACCGTGTAGCAATTTCCGTGTTGACAGACGAGCAACACTCATATAGCCATACTTGTAAGGCTAACGAGCATCCTCGTACAAGATACGAATGGACATTTGGACTAAGCCTATGCCTAACAGAACCAATAAGCTGCCTAAATGATTTTGTACCCTAAGGGTACGAATCAGAATTTCCAGATTCAACTAAAAAGAAAGTAAACTTGTCTATAATTGTTACATTGTCCTTGTCCGAAGGACAAACAAAAAAATTTAGCATATACAGAACACACAATTGCACAGCATCAATGTCATTTACCCAAGCTTTGTTGATAACAACATTCTTTAATTGCCATTTTTCTACTCTCTCTTTGCCAGCAAAATACGTGTTCATCAAATGACTAACATATTGTGGATTATAACCATAATCTAAGAAGTTATTGACACAATTGAAGCCAGTTATCAAACCAAAAATTCTCAATGAAAAAATCAACTTTTCTCCCTTCAAACGTACAGACAAATATTCATAGGTAAATTTTTTTAGCTCATACTTCATTAGGAGATGAAGTGATTGATTTTGCATCGGAACAGGTGGAAGACCTAACAAATACCCAAAATAGGTTTTTTTTAAAAACTCGTAAAGCATTGGTAGATAGCAAAGCCTTAATTTGGCTTGGTATGCTAGGCTCACACAAAGTCTGGAACCTAAGAATACCATAATCCACATTCTGCAGAGCAGCAAAGATGCTATTCTGAAAAAAAACAGGAAAAAAAATGGATTGAGTATAATAAACTACAATTAACTACAATCAAACTACATTTAACTACATAATAACTGGACAACTACAATAAACAATGATATTATAACTACAAATTAACTACAAAAATAACAAATATATTAATGATTCATATAAAAAATACAGAATATAGACAATTAAACCTTAAAATTGAGACAAATTAACTACAAAACCACTATTCCAAACTGCAAATCTATCACAATATAACTACACATGTATTAATAATTCATATAAAAACTACATAATAACTACAATTAAATCTCAAAATTGAGACAAAATATACTACAGAATCACTGTTCCTAACTACAAATCTACACAATATAACTACAAATTAACAACACATATATTAATGATTCATATAAAAACACAAAATAACGACAATTAAAACTCAAAATTGAGACAAATTAAAAGGTTTACATAACTACACGGCAAAATAAAATAAAAATACCTTTTCTGAAAAATCATGAGGGCTGACTTTTTTAGTGAATGTTTCCTTTTTGGTTTTTTTGAAGAAGATGGAGATAACTTCGATTTTTTTGCAGATTTTAGCTTTGGTGAATCCTCGACAAAATCATCATCAAACTCCAACTGTTTTTCCTTGCGCTTACGCTGTTGTTGATCAACATCACTAGCATTTCTATCTTGTAAATGCTTAGTGCGCATTTCAGCCCTTATTTGTCTGGGTGAAGACATAGGTTTCGATTTTCCACTTGCATGTGTATTCTGTTGGTTTTTGGCAGAAGATTTAGGTGTTAAAACACCTAAATCGAAAGAAGGAACATCAGTTAAAACCTCTTTTGTAGGTTTTTTTTAGGAGTATTTTGATTCTTCATGATTTTGTTGAAAGTTGAACTAGAAAAAAATGGAGGGGAAGTTAATGGAGAAGAAGGAAGTTGTGTTCTGCTACACGGAAAAGGTGGAAGAGAACTGAACAACACAAAAAAGCGTGAGGGAAAAAATGTACTGGGGGGAAATCGTGGGGAGGGGGTGGGGGGTGAGGTACGAAAAATTTTAAAAATTGGAAGAGAGATAAGCGCGTAGGTAAATATTGGAAGATATTATCCCTAAATACACTCCTATAATAAATGATAACTTAATTAATGCCTTAAATTGAATTATGGTACATAAATTGAAACTTGGTATGCTTAAATGTAATAAACACAAACCTTAAACATGGTTGGTAATAAGGTTTGCAATATAGTATACACATGTAAACATTCCTTAATAATATAGTCAAATTTCAGTTTTCTTCTAAAATACTCTCAAAATATTCAAACTATTTAAGACAAAGAAGTGCTTTTAAACACATCTTCATTTCTTTCCTTTTCCAATGAGGGACAAAACAACCTCTTCTCAAATACTAGTATCAAACAATAACTAATCTAACAGTTAAACCATCTCGTATAGTTATACATGCCTCTTTAAATCCTTAAACGGATTTGTTTCTCCATCCATGATTTTTTTTCTCCCACCCATTGTACGATATCCATATTGGAGCCTGACTATATTTGGATTTGTCACGATCCGGATTTCCCATCATCGGGATCATGTTGGCGCCTACTTGTGGTAGCTAGGCAAGCCAACTTACTCCCGTTTCCATAAACAAACCATCATGTTATCAATTTAATAACATGAATAATAATAATAATAATAATAATAATAATAATAATAATAATAATAATAATAATAATAATAGCTGCGGAAGTCTAAATTTATAAGTCTGGAGTAAATATGAACTGCTCAATAATATTCTCTACCAAAGATTTGATATCACAAGCTCACGAACCACTAATAATAAACTACATATAATGGTCTGAAAGAAATATAACAACAGTTTGACTCGAAATAATGAGACTATAGTATAAATGAAAAGCATAAGAAGAGACGTCGGGCCTGCGGATGCATGCAAGCTACCTCGGTCTCGTAGTAATAGAACAATGTTATCGAACTACTGCTTCTGCTGCCCAAAACATGGACCTGTGGGAAAATGCACATAAGTGTAGTATCAGCACAATCGATCCCATGTGCTAGTAAGTGCCTAGCCTAACCCGGCGAAGTAGTGACAATGCTAGACTGGACACCACATAAACCTGTGTAGTTATAAAATATACATCAATATATCGAATACCAAGAAAATCAACATCAAGGGAGGGGGAACATATTGTGGAGAATAATACAATAAAATATTTAACCCAGAGTAACAATCAAAACAACTTAATTCCTCGGTGAAACAAGAATAAATACTCAAACAATACCACAGATTTCAACAACCATTGCGGCGTGCAGCCCGTTCCATAATTACTATTGTTGCGGTGAGCAACCCGATCCAAAATTACCATCATTCCGATGTGAAACCCGATCCACAATTACCATCATTGCGGTGTGCAACCCGATCCATAATTACCATCACTGCGTGTGCAACCCGATCCACGTATCACCGTTGCGACGTGCAACACGATCCACATTATTATCATTTATCATCGTTGCGGCGTGCAACCCGAACCTTAACATCACTTTACCAGTCTAGATTCCCAAGCAACAGTCAAAGACAAGGGATACACAGTAGACAATTACGTATCAAACATCAGGGCATGGGAGTTCAATTAACAGCTCAATCATCCCGGCAAGGGAGCACAATTAATAGTTCAATCATCTCAACAAGGGAACACAATTAATAGTTCGATAATCCCGGCAAAGGAGCACAATTAATAGTGCAAAAACATTCTCCAATACATGGAATTCAATATCATAAGGACTCACGGTCATGCTAGACACCAATGTATAGATACTCGTCACCATGCCTATACATCGTACTCGATCACATAGCAATTAGCAACAAGACTCAACTCCTATTCTCTTAAGCTAGGTTTAGACCAAACACTTACATCAAAGCCTTGAAGTCTGCTTAACCTTCAACTATTGCTTTACCTCGTAATTCAACCTCCAACTCGCTCGAATTAAATCATAATTTGTTCAATTGCTTTAATAAACACTGTATGAATTGGTTTGAATGCATAAAAATAGTTTTCCCAAAGTTTTACTCAATAATTTCCAAAGCGCCCCCAGGCCCACGTGGTCGAAACTCGGGATTTGAAATCAAAATTCGATTACCCATTCCCTCGCGAGTTCAAATATATAATTTATTTTGAAATCGGACCTCAATTCGAGGTCCAACTCCCCAATTTCTAGAAAACCTAGTTTCTACCCCAAAACCCCAATTTCACCCATGAAAATCCTTGATTTCATATGAAAAACATGTTTAATGATGTTAAAAGTTGAAAGAATTGAGTAAAAATTGACTTACAAGTGATTTGTAATGAAATTTGCTCTTCAAAAATCGCCTATGGGGTTTGGGTTTTGAAAGAATGGTGAAAAGTGATGAATTTTTGACTATGTATAAAAATTGCTGAACTGCGGATATGGGAATTACGAATATTTGCGATCAATTGCGAAGAGTGCAAGCACGAGAATTGCGACAATATAGTTTGCAATTACGAACATAGGTCTGAGGGGCAGAGTTCGCATTTGTGAACATAGCATCGCATTTGCGATGGACCACCGTCCGCTTTTGCAAACAAAAGATCGCATCTGCGATTTGACCTGCCTACGCTCTACTTCGCATTTGCGATCTGACCTGCCTACGCTCTACTTCGCATTTGCGATCTGACCTGCCTACGCTCTGGTTCGCATTTGCGAAGTCGCATTTGCGATGATTTTTTCGCAAATGCGAAGATACCAGCTGGGAGAAACATATCAGCTCTGATTTAACTTCAAAAATGCTCTCGTGACCTATCCAAATTTTGCCGGAGCCCTCGGGGCTCCAAACCAAACATGCACACAAACTCAAAAACATCCCACAGACTTGCTCGCACGATCAAATCGCCAAAATAACATCGTTTACATAGAATCAAGCCTCAAAACTTATGATTTTTCCTTTTAACTTCATAAACTTTCAAACTTGGAACTCATAGTCCAAAGCACGTCAAATGACATCCGATTTCAATGAAACTTTACAGGAAGCACTTAAACAATATATAACACTTGTACCGGGCATCGAAACAAAAATACGAGCCCGATACCATAGTCTTTTAATCAATTTTCATTTTTGTTTTCCTTAATAATTTCAGAAAAACCATATAACAAAAAAAATTCTTTTACTCAGGTTCTAGACCTCGGATTTCGACTCCGGGCACATGCCGGAGTCACATATTTTTCTACAGACCTTCCGAGACAGTCCGATCTCGGATCTGGGTCTGTTTATGAAAAATATTGACCAAAGTCAACTATAATCATATTAATATCAAAATTCTTCAAAATTTTCACAATATTCTCATATTTCAACATAAAGATTTTTAGGCTACGCGCCCAGAATGGGCACGCAAATCGAGGAAATATAAAATGAGGTTTTCAAGGCCTTAGCAGCACCGAACAGATGAGGAAAATAGGTGATGACCTTTGGATCGTCACGGCCTCCACCTCTGAAACAACCATTTTTCCTCGATAGGACAAGAGAAGGAAGTACCTGAGCTGGGAACAAATGTGGATAATGACTCCGCATATCAGACTCGGACTCCCAGGTCGATACCTCAAGAGGTTGACCTCTCCACTGAACACGCCACTGAAGGAAAGCTCTTCGACCTCAACTGTCAAATCTTCCGGTCTATAATAGCTATCAGCTACTCCTTGTAAGATAAATCCTTGTCCAACTAGACAGTACTGAAGTCTAACACATGCGTAGGATCGTTGTGATACCTCCGAAGCATCGATACGTTGAAAAACTGGATGCGCGGCTGATAAACTAGGTGGCAATGCAAGTCTATATGCCACCTCACCCACTCGATCAAGTATCTCAAACGGACCAATGTACCTAGGGCTAAGCTTGCCCTTCTTTCCAATCCTCATCACGGCCTTCATAAGCGACACCCGGAGCAATACCCGCTCACCAACCATGAAATCTACATCTCAGACCTTACGGTCTGCATAACTCTTATGTCTAGATTGAGCTGAATGAAACCTCTCCTGAATAGTCTTGACCTCATCTAAGGCCTCCTGAACTAAATTAGTACCCAACAATCGATCCCCTCCCGTCTCAAACCATCCGACTTGTCACGACCCGGATTTTTCCCCCAACATCGGGATCGTAATGGCGCCTACTCGTGGTAGCTAGGCAAGCCACTGTATTCATACTATCCTGTTTTTAACACAATTTTAATTAAATAAATGCGGAACACTCTATCGAATAGAAATAACTAATTACAAGATGAAAATCATACTGAAATCCTCTACCCAAGACGTGGAGTCACCAACTCACGAACTACTATGGAATACTACACATAAAAGTCCGAAGGAAATATAACATAATTCTGTTTGTCTCGGAACAAAGAGACTACAGCTAATAACATAAATAAAGAGAGAGACGCCGGGCCTGCGGACGTCCGCAAGCTACCTCGGTCTCAAATATGATCAACTCCCACGAAATCGATTTACTGCTGCTGCTGCTCCTGATCGTAACCTAGACCTGTGCAAAAACGCACAGAAGTGTAGTATCAGCACAACCGACCCCATGTGCTGGTAAGTGCCCGGCCTATCCCGGCGAAGTAGTGACAAGCCTAGGACCAGACACCCACATAAACCTGTGCAATTCAATATATATGTATACCACAGAATAACAAGAAATAACCAGGTAACAACACAATAAGGAATATCTCAAAGAATTCAACAATTAACAACAGTTAATAAATTCACAGGGAAAAACAAAGTATAAGGAAACACAAGTAATATCAAGTCAAGGAATAGCAGCAAATTGCACGGCATCACCCTTCGTGCTTTTACTCTCATCCTCACCCAAATAAGCAAATAAAGTACACGGCATCACCCTTCGTGCTTTTACTCTCATCCTCACATCCATAGTACGGCATGATCCTTCGTACATGGTTCAATAACAGGGGGCACGGCATGATCCTTCGTGCATAATCAATAAAACATGGCACGGCATTAACCTTCGTGCATAAATAAATAAACATGGCACGGTATCACCCTTCGTGCATTATCACTTTTCCTCACCCAAATAACAATCACAGTTAAGGGCAAAGAAAGAAGCAGTAATTCATAAACTGTCCCAACAAGGGCAATCAATAATCATTTTCACAACAAGTCCCGACAAGGGAGAACAATAACAATTCATCTGTAATATATCTCAAAATGATGATTTTTCAACAACTCACGGTCATACTAGACGCCAGTGTATGGATGCTCGTCACCACAGCCCATACACCGCACTCGATCACATATCACATAACACATAATCTTATTCCCTCAAGCTAGGATAGAACAAACACTTACCTCGAATGTTTATGAACAATTCAATCCGTGGAAATGTCTTTTTCTTTCAAATTTGGCTCCAATCCAATCGTATCTATACATAATTGATTTAATATCATCAATACTACTCAACAAACTAATTCTTAAGACCAAATACAACTTTTACAACATTCTGCCCGGAATAGTGAATTTCAACCCCGGGCCCACATGGTCGGAACTCGGGGTTAGGACCAAAATTCGGTTACCCATCCCCCCACGAGTTCATGTATATGATTTTTTTCAAAATCGGACATCAATTCGAGGTCCAATTTCCCAATTTATGAAAAACCCTATATTCTAACAAAAACAAGAAATTCTACCATGAAAACCTTTGATTTCTAATGAAAAACATGTTTAATGATGTTAGGAATTGAAAGAATTAAGTAAAAAGTGGCTTACAATTGTTTTGACGAAGAAGGAATCCGTGAAGAATCGCAAATGGGTGTTTTTGTTTTGTAAAAAGTGAAGAAATGAACTGAAAATCGTGTTTTACAGGTCTCTGTGTTCGCATTTGCGAACATGGGTTCGCAATTGCGAGCCCCGACCAATTTCTGGAGTTTGAAAAATAAGCTAAGGCTGGGAAGTTCGCATTTGCGAACTTTTGTTTGCATTTGCGAAGCCAAGGCAAAGCTGGGGGCTTCACATTTGCGAACATATGTTCGCATTTGCGAACATATGTTCGCATTTGCGAACAAGGCTGGGAAGGGCAGTGTTCGCATTTGTGAACTAATGTTCGCATTTGCGAACACAGGCAGTAAAGGGCATTGTTCGCATTTGCGAACTTTTGTTCGCATTTGCGAACATAGACAGGACAAGGGGAGGTTCGCATTTGCGAACAAGGCTGGGTCAATGGGGCTTCGCATTTGCGATCAGTGTTCGCATTTGCGAGCCCTGCCTTGTACTACCCCCTTCGCAATTGCGAGAAATACTTCGCAATTGCGAAGCCAACAGCTGGGTGAAAAACCAGCAGTGCAACATTTCAGAATTTAATCCAACGGCCTGTCAAATCTTTACCCCCCCCCCTCCCCCCCCGGGCTCCAAACCAAACATGTACACAACCTCAAAAACACATTATAAACTTGTTTGTGCGATCCCATCGCCAATATCACATCGTTTTCATCAAATCAAGCCTCAAATTTATGATTTTCATAGCTTTGGTTTTCAAAACTTTCAAACTTGGGACTCAAGGTCCAAAACATCTCAAACGACATCCGAATGTCACCAAACTTTACAGAAATCACATATATAATATTTAAGACTTGTACCGGGCGTCGGAACAAAAATACGAGCCCGATACCAAGGTCAATTAATTCATTTCCTTTAACAATTACATCAAAAACAATTTCATAGAAAAATTCATAACTTGGGCTCTAGGCCTCAGAATTCGACTCCGGACGCATGTCCAAGTCCTATATTTACCTACGGACCTCTCGGGACCATCCAATCTCGGGTCCGGATCCGTTTACCAAAAATGTTGACCGAAGTCAACCATATCAATATTAATATCATTTTTATCCAAATTTCTCATAGAATTCATATTTTCTATCACAAAATCTTTCCGGCTACATGTTCGGATCATGCACGTAAATCGAGGCAACATAGAACGAGGTTTTCAAGGCCTCAGAAGCTCGAAATGATTAATTAAATAAGTGATGACCCTTTGGGTCGTCACACGACTGGAGACCGATATCGCCTATCATACAATGCCTCATATGGAGCCATATGAATGCTAGATTTGTAGCTGTCTCAACACCCCGTTATCGCCTACAAACTCGCCCCTGCAATCTCAACACCTCGTCATCATCTAAGGTTACCTTTGTAGCACCTCCTTGCTACATAGTGTCTCTCAGGATACACAAATGGGGACCGGAATATAATCGAGACTACCCATGCTGGCAGACTTTCAACTCAACGTATCGGCCACTACATTGGCCTTACTTGGGTGATATAAGATAGTAACGTCATTATCTTTTAGCAACTCTAGCCATCTCCTCTGCCACACATTCAAATCCTTTTGCTTGAACAAGTACTGAAGACTTTTATGATCTTTGTATACCTCACACGCCACGCCATATAAATAATGCCTCCAAATTTTCAAGGCATGAACAACCGCTGCCAACTCTAGGTCATGAACCGGATAATTCTTCTTATGGATTTTTAATTGTCACGAAGCATATGCAATAACCTTGCCATCCTGCATCAATACCGCATCAAGCCCAGTACAGGAAGTATCACAATAGACCGTGTTAGGCCCTGAACCCGTGGGCAAAATTAACACTTGTATCGTAGTCAGAGCTGTCTTGAACTTCTAAAAGCCCGCCTCGCACTCATCTGACCATTTGAACTGGGCACCCTTCTGGGTCAACCTGGTCATCGGGGCTGCAATAGAAGAGAACCCCTTTACGAATCGATGGTAGTAACCTGCTAACCCCAACAAACTCCGAATCTCGGTCACTGAAGCTGGTTGAGGCCAACTCTTGACTGCCGCAATCTTCTTTTGGTCTACCTAAATACCCTCTACTGATACAATATGACCCCGGAATGCAACCAAACTCAACCAGAACTCGCATTGTGAAAACTTGGCATATATCTGGTTATCCTTCAGAGTCTGAAGAATCACTCTGAGGTGATGTTCATGCTCTTCCTGGCTGCGGAAGTACACCAGGATATCGTCTATAAAGACTATCACGAACAAGTCTAGATAAAGCTCGAACACTCGGTTCAATAACTCCATGAATGCAGCTAGGGCATTGGTCAACCTAAAAGACATAACCAAAAACTCATAGTGCCCATACTGAGTGCGAAATGCTATCATAGGGATATCAGAAGCCCTAATCTTCTGCTGATGGTAGCCAGACCTCAAGTCTATCTTTGAGAACATCCTTGCTCCCTAGAGCTGGTTGAACAAATCGCCAATCCTCGACAGTGGATACTTATTCATTATCATCACTTTGTTTGATTTCCGATAATCAATACACATCTGCATCGAGCCATCTTTCTTCTTCATAAATAATACCGGCGCACCCTAAGGAGAAACCTCTCCACTGAATACGCACAGAAGGATAACTCTTCGACCTCAACTATCGAACCTGCCGGTCTAGAATAGCCACCGGCTCCTCCTCGTAAGATAGATCATTGTCCAATTGGACAATACTGAAGTCTAACACATGAGTGGGATCGCCGTGGTATCTCCAAAGCATAGATACGTGAAAAACTGGATGCACGGCTGATAAGCTAGGCGGCAAAGCTAGTCTGTAAGCCACCCCTCCCACTCTGTCTAGAATCTCAAATGGACCAATATACCTAGGGCTGAGCTTGCCCTTCTTCCCGAACCTCATCACGCCCTTCATAGGCGACACTCGGAGCAATACTCGTTCACCAACCATGAAATCTACATCTCGAACTTTACGATCCGCATAAGTCTTCTGCCTGGACTGAGCTGAACGCAATCTCTCCTGAATAGTCTTGACCTTATCCAAGGCCTCCCGAACTAAGTCTGTACCCAACAACCGAGCCTCTCCCGGTTCAAACCATCCAACCGGTGATCGACATCGCCTACCATACAACGCCTCATACGGAGCCATCCGGATGCTAGATTGGTAACTGTTATTGTAGGCGAACTCTGCTAATGGCAGAAACCGGTCCCACGAGCCTCCAAAATCAATAACACAGGCTCGAAGCATGTCCTCGAGTATCTAAATAGTCCTCTCGGACCGGCCGTCCGTCCGAGGATGAAATGTTGTACTCAATCGAACCCGGGTGCCTAACTCCTGGCCGGACCGCTCTCCAGAATCGCGAGGTAAACCGCGTTCCCCGATCGGAGATAATAGATACTGGCACCCCATGGAGATGAACAATCTCCCTAATGTAAACCTCCGCTAACCTCTCCGACGAGTAGGAGACGGATACTGGGATAAAGTGTGCTGACTTGGTCAACCTATCAACAATGACCCAAATAGCATCAAATTTCCTCCGAGTCAAAGGAAGTCCAATAACGAAGTCCATAGTGATCCGCTCCCATTTCCACTCGGGAATTTCAATCCTCCGGAATACACCACCAGGTCTCTGGTGCTCATATTTCACCTGCTGACAATTTAAACACCGAGCGACATACGCTACGATATCTTTCTTCATTCTGCGCCACCAATAGTGTTGCCGTAAGTCCTGGTACATCTTCGCGGCGCCTGGGTGAATAGAATACCGCGAACTGTGGGCCTCTGCTAAGATCAACTCTCGAATTCCTTTGACATTGGGCACACAAACTCGACCCTGCAATTTCAATACCCCGTCATCATCTAGATTTACCTATGTGGCACCTCCCCGCTGTACTGTATCTCTCAACTAACGCAAATGAGGATCATCAAATTGCCTCTCACGGATATGCTCTAATAAAGAAGAACGAGCGACCGTGCAGGCTAACACCCTGCTAGGCTCAGAAATGTCTAATCTCACGAACCGGTTGGCTAAGGCCTCGACATCTAGAGCTAATGGTCTCTGACTGACCGGAATGTATGCAAGACTACCCATGCCGGCATACTTTCTACTCAAAGCATCGGCCACCACATTGGCCTTACCCGGGTGATATAAGATAGTAACATCATAGTCTTTTAGCAACTCTAACCATCTCCGCTCTCGTAGATTCAACTCCTTCTGTTTGAACAAGTACCGTAGGCTTTTGTGATCGGTGTACACCTCACATGTCACACTATATAAATAATGCCTCCACATCTTTAAGGCATGAACCACCGTCTGCTAACTCAAGATCATGAACTCGGATAATTCTTCTCATGTATCTTTAACTCGCCTCGAAGCATAAGCGATAACCTTACCATCCTCGCATCAATATCGCTCCAAGCCTCGTACGAGATGCGTCACAATAAACCGTATAAGGCCCCGTACCCGTAGGTAGTACCAACACCGGTGCGGTGGTCAAGGCCGTCTTGAGCTTCGAAAGCTCGCCTCACACTCCTTTGACCACCGAAACCGAACACCCTTCCGGGTCAACCCGGTCATCGGGGCTACAATAGAAGAAAACCCTCTACAAATCGACGGTAGTAACCTGGCTAATCCCAAGAAACTCCGGATCTCGATCACTGAAGCTGGTCGAGGCCAATTTTGGACTGCCTCAATCTTCTTTGTGTCTACTTGAATACCTTCCACTGATACAATGTGACCCGGAAATGCTACCGAACTCAGCCAGAACTCACATTTAGAAAATTTGGCATATAGCTAGTTATCTTTCAGAGTCTGAAGAACCACTCCGAGGTGCTGCTCATGCTCTTCCTGGCTGCGGGAGTACACCAGGATGTCATCTATAAAGACTATCACGAACAGATCTAAGTAAGGCCTGAATACCCGATTCATCAACTCCATGAATGCTGCTGGGGCATTGGTCAACCCGAAGGACATGACCAAGAACTCATAATGCCTATATCTAGAGCGAAAGGCTGTCTTAGGAATGTCAGCCGCCCTGATCTTCAGCTGATGGTAGCCTGACCTCAAGTCTATCTTTGAAAATACCTTGGCACCCTGAAGCTGGTCAAACAAATCATCAATTCGCGGAAGTGGATATTTATTTTTGATAGTCACCTTGTTTAACTGCCGGTAATCAATACACATCCGCATCGAGCCATATTTCTTCTTTACAAATAATACAGGTGCTCCCCAGGGGGAAACGCTGGGCCTGATAAAGCCCTTCTCAAGAAGGTCCTGCAACTGATCTTTCAACTCTTTTAGCTCCGGCGGGGCCATACGATAGGGTGGAATAGAGATGGGCTGAGTGCCCGGTGCCAGATCAATACAGAAATCAATATCCCTGTCGGGTGGCATGCCCAGCAGGTCTGAAGGAAAAACCTCAGGGAACTGCCGTACAATATGGACTGACTCAATGGAAGGAACCTCTGCGCCGGAATCACGAACATAAGCTAGATAAGCTAGACACCCCTTCTCGACCATGCGTCGAGCCTTAACATAGGAAATAACAGTACGAACGGAGTGGCTTGAGGTACCTTTCCACTCTAGTCGGGGTGATTCTGGCAAGGCTAAGGTCATCGTCTTAGCATGGCAATCAAGAATAGCATGGTATGGGGACAACCAGTCCATCCCCAATATGACATCAAAATCTACCATATCCAAAAGCAAAAGATCAACACGGGTCTCAAGACCCCCAAATATAACTACGCACGAACGATGCACCCGATCGACTACAATGGAGTCACCCACTGGTGTAGCCACATAAACTGGAATATCCAGAGCATAGTTGGGCACGGCCAAATACGGTGTGAAGTAGGAAGACACATAGGAATATGTAGATCCAGGGTCAAATAATACTGAAGCACCTCTGCCACACACAAGAATGGTACCTGTAATCACGGCATCTGATGCCTCTGCCTCTGGCCTGGCTGGTAAAGCATAGAATCGGGGATCTGCACCTCCCCTCTGAGCTGCGTCTCTAGGACGACCATCAACTGGCTGACCTCTACCTCTCGCCGGACGGTCTCCACCTCTACGGTCTCGACCTCCACCTCTATAATCTCTACCCCCGCCTCCGGCTGGCTGGGCAGGCTGAGGTCAGCTGGGGCCTGAATCATAGGACGAGGACCTCGCTGCTGAGAGTTGCCCGCTGCTAGAGGGCAATTTCTGATAAAATGACCTGGGTCACCACAACCGTAGCAACTCTTAGACTGATAGGGCTGCTGGCCCTGACGACCCGAATGGCCTCCACGAACACTCTGAAGAGGTTGAGCATTAATAGGAGGCTGGTCTGAATAATGCCCCCGAAAACCGCGATCACCTGGTCCACCCTGTGAAGCCTGAAGGGCGGAATGAAAAGGCCTGGAGGACTGGCCTCTATCAAAGGATTCTCTGCTACCAGAGGAAGAAGCACCAAACCTACCCGAATGACGAGGCCTCTTATCCGAAGAATAACCGCCTCCTCTAGCGAGAGCCATCTCAACTCTGCGTGCTGCATTGGCTGCCTCCTGAAATGATATGTCACTCCCCACGCCCATAGCCATCTGGAGTCTAATTGGCTGATTAAGCCCATCTATAAACCTGCGGACCCTCTCCCGCTCCGTGGGAAGTATCACCACTGCATGACGAGCCAAATCGACAAATCTCGTCTCATACTGTGTAACTGTCATAGTGCCCTGATGGAGGCGCTCAAACTGCCTCCGAAGTACATCCCGCTGAGTAGCAAGGAGAAACTTCTCCATAAATAGTTCCGCAAACTGATCCCATGATAAAGCTGGGGACCCTGCTGGTCGAGTCAAGCAATAATCTCTCCACCAAGTCTTGGCGGATCCTGCAAGTCTGAAGGTACAGAAGTCAACTCCGTTTGTCTCCACGATCCCCATAGTCTTGAGAATCTCATGACAACTGAATAAAAAGTCCTGAGGATCCTCTGATGCGGCTCCACTGAATGTAGTGGTAAATAGCTTGGAGAACCGATCAAGCCTCCATAACGAATCAGAAGTCATGGCCGCTCCATCACCGGCATGAGCTGTGGTACCTGACTGAGTGGCCACAGCTGGCTGAATTACTGGTGCCTGAGGCTGAGGAGCTACTGGCTCCGGAGTATGAGCAATAGGAGTCTGGGCCCCTCCTCCAGCCTGAGAAGCGGCTGGTGCAACTGATAATAAACCCGCTCTGGCAATGCTGTCCATAAATCCCGCTATTCCGACCAAAGCATCCCGGAGATCCGGGGTAAATAAAGCCTCTCCTGGGACCTGAGCTGGGCCCACTGGAGCTGCTGGGACTCGGAACCTCCTCGTCAATCTCAATATGAGGCTCCACCTCTGGAGTAGCTGCCTGGGGCTGAGCTCTACCCCTACCACGGCCTCCGATACGGCCTTGGCCCCTGCCCCTCACAGGAGCTGCCTGGGGCTCGGGCTGCTGGTCAGCGGACGAAGAAGCGCGTGTCCTCACCATCTGCGAAAGGACAGAATAGAAATCCAATCAATAATTGAGGAACAAGTCGCACGACAAGAAAGAACAAATGAGAGACTCTTTCCTAACTCAATAGACTCGGGAGGACAAGTACAGACGTCTCCGTACCTACCTCTCAAACTCTACTAAGCTTGTTCGTGAGTGGTGAGACCTATGTAACCTAGAGCTCTGATCCCAACTTGTCACGACCCGGATTTTTCCCCCAACATCGGGATCGTGATGGCGCCTACTCGTGGTAGCTAGGTAAGCCACTATATTCATACTATCCTGTTTTTAACACAATTTTAATTAAATAAATGCGGAATACTTTATCGAATAGAAATAACTAATTACAAGATGAAAATCATACTGAAATCCTCTACCCAAGACATGGAGTCACCAACTCCCGAACTACTATGGAATACTACACATAAAAGTCTGAAGGAAATATAACATAATTCTGTTTGTCTCGGAACAAAGAGACTACGACTAATAACATAAATAAAGAGAGAGACGCCGGGCCTGCGGACGTCTGCAAGCTACCTCGGTCTCAAATATGATCAACTCCCACGCAATCTATTTACTGCTGCTGCTGCTCCTGATCGTAACCTGGACCTGTGCAAAAACACACAGAAGTGTAGCATCAGCACAACCGACCCCATGTTCTGGTAAGTGCCCGGCCTATCCCGGCGAAGTAGTGACAAGCCTAGGACCAGACACTCACATAAACCTGTGCAATTCAATATATATGTATACCACAGAATAACAAGAAATAACCAGGTAATAACACAATAAGGAATATCTCAAAGAATTCAACAATTAACAACAGTTAATAAATTCACAGGGAAAAACAAAGTATAATGGAAACACAAGTAATATCAAGTCAAGGAATAGCAAGAAATTGCACGGCATCACCCTTCGTGCTTTTACTCTCATCCTCACCCAAATAAGCAAATAAAGTACACAAGCATCACCCTTCGTGCTTTTACTCTCATCCTCACATCCATAGTACGGCATGATCCTTCGTACATGGTTCAATAACAGGGCACGGCATGATCCTTCGTGCATAATCAATAAAACATGGCACGACATTAACCTTCGTGCATAAATAAATAAACATGGCACGGCATCACCCTTCGTGCATTATCACTCTTCCTCACCCAAATAACAATCACAGTTAAGGGCAAAGAAAGAAGCAGTAATTCATAAACTGTCCCAACAAGGGCAATCAATAATCATCTTCACAACAAGTCCCGACAAGGGAGAACAATAACAATTCATCTGTAATATATCTCAAAATAATGATTTTTCAACGACTCACGGTCATACTAGACGCCAGTGTATGGATGCTCGTCACCACAGCCCATACACCGCACTCGATCACATATCACATAACACATAATCCTATTCCCTCAAGCTAGGATAGAACAAACACTTACCTCGAATGTTTATGAATAATTCAATCCGTGGAAATGTCTTTTTCTTTCAAATTTGGCTCCAATCCAATCGTATCTATACATAATTGATTTAATATCATCAATACTACTCAACAAACTAATTCTTAAGACCAAATACAATTTTTACAACATTCTACCCGGAATAGTGAATTTCAACCCCGGGCCCACATGGTCGGAACTCGGGGTTAGGACCAAAATCCGGTTACCCATCCCCCCACGAGTTCATGTATATGATTTGTTTCAAAATCGGACATCAATTCGAGGTCCAATTTCCCAATTTATGAAAAACCCTATATTCTAACAAAAACAAGAAATTCTACCATGAAAACCTTTGATTTCTAATGAAAAACATGTTTAATGATGTTAGGAATTGAAAGAATTAAGTAAAAAGTGACTTACAATTGTTTTGATGAAGAAGGAATCCTTGAAGAATCGCAAATGGGTGTTTTTGTTTTGTAAAAAGTGAAGAAATGAACTGAAAATCGTGTTTTACAGGTCTCTGTGTTCGCATTTGCGAACATGGGTTCGCAATTGCGAACCCCGACCAATTTCCGGAGTTTGAAAAATAAGCTAAGGCTGGGAAGTTCGCATTTGCGAACTTTTGTTCGCATTTGCGAAGCCAAGGCAAAGCTGGGGGCTTCGCATTTGCGAACATATGTTCGCATTTGCGAACAAGGCTGGGAAGGGCAGTGTTCGCATTTGCGAACTAATGTTCGCATTTGCGAGCACAGGCAGTAAAGGGCATTGTTCGCATTTGCGAACTTTTGTTCGCATTTGCGAACATAGACAGGACAAGGGGAGGTTCGCATTTGCGAACAAGGCTGGGTCAATGGGGCTTCGCATTTGCGATCAGTGTTCGCATTTGCGAGCCCTGCCTTGTACTACCCCCTTCGCAATTGCGAGAAATACTTCGCAATTGCGAAGCCAACAGCTGGGTGAAAAACCAGCAGTGCAACATTTCAGAATTTAATCTAACGGCCTATCAAATCTTTACCCGAGCCCCCCCGGGCTCCAAACCAAACATGTACACAACCTCAAAAATACATTATGAACTTGTTTGTGCGATCACATTGCCAATATCACATCGTTTTCATCAAATCAAGCCTCAAATTCATGATTTTCATACCTTTGGTTTTCAAAACTTTCAAACTTGGGACTCAAGGTCCAAAACATCTCAAACGACA
The DNA here is from genome assembly GCA_032618575.1 of Nicotiana noctiflora. NCBI lineage: Eukaryota > Viridiplantae > Streptophyta > Magnoliopsida > Solanales > Solanaceae > Nicotiana > Nicotiana noctiflora. Next base: position 18,900 of record JASVEL010006090.1, on the reverse strand, counting down.
TTCGAATGTCACAAAACTTTACAGAAATCACATATATAATATTTAAGACTTGTACCAGGCGTCGGAACCAAAATACGAGCCCGATACCAAGGTCAATTAATTCATTTCCTTTAACAATTACATTAAAAACAATTTCATAGAAAAATTCATAACTTGGGCTCTAGGCCTCAGAATTCGACTCCGGACGCATGTCCAAGTCCCATATTTTCCTACGGACCTCTCGGGACCATCCAATCTCGGTCCGGATCCGTTTACCAAAAATGTTGACCGAAGTCAACCATATCAATATTAATATCATTTTTATCCAAATTTCTCATAGAATTCATATTTTCTATCACAAAATCTTTCCGGCTACATGTTCGGATCGTGCACGTAAATCGAGACAACATAGAATGAGGTTTTCAAGGCCTCAGAAGCTTGAAATGATTAATTAAATAAGTGATGACCCTTTGGCTCATCACACGACTGGAGACCGATATCGCCTATCATACAATGCCTCATATGGAGCCATATGAATGCTAGATTTGTAGCTGTCTCAACACCCCGTTATCGCCTACAAACTCGCCCCTGCAATCTCAACACCTCGTCATCATCTAAGGTTACCTTTGTAGCACCTCCTTGCTGCATAGTGTCTCTCAGGATACACAAATGGGGATCGTCAAACTGTCGTTCATGGATACGCTCCAATAGAGAATAACAAGTAACTGTGCAAGCTAAAACTTTGCTAGGCTAAAAAATGTCTAAACTCACAAATCGATTGGCTAAGGCATGAACATCTAGAGCAAGCGATCTCTGGCTGACCGGAATATAATCGAGACTACCCATGCTGGCAGACTTTCAACTCAACGTATCGGCCACTACATTGGCCTTACTTGGGTGATATAAGATAGTAACGTCATTATCTTTTAGCAACTCTAGCCATCTCCTCTGCCACACATTCAAATCCTTTTGCTTGAACAAGTACTGAAGACTTTTATGATCTTTGTATACCTCACACGCCACGCCATATAAATAATGCCTCCAAATTTTCAAGGCATGAACAACCGCTGCCAACTCTAGGTCATGAACCGGATAATTCTTCTTATGGATTTTTAATTGTCACGAAGCATATGCAATAACCTTGCCATCCTGCATCAATACCGCATCAAGCCCAGTACAGGAAGTATCACAATAGACCGTGTTAGGCCCTGAACCCGTGGGCAAAATTAACACTTGTATCGTAGTCTGAGTTGTCTTGAGCTTCTAAAAGCCCGCCTCGCACTCATCTGACCATTTGAACTGGGCACCCTTCTGGGTCAACCTGGTCATCGGGGCTGCAATAGAAGAGAACCCCTTTACGAATCGATGGTAGTAACCTGCTAACCCCAACAAACTCCGAATCTCGGTCACTGAAGCTGGTTGAGGCCAATTCTTGACTGCCGCAATCTTCTTTTGGTCTACCTAAATACCCTCTACTGATACAATATGACCCCGGAATGCAACCAAACTCAACCAGAACTCGCATTGTGAAAACTTGGCATATATCTGGTTATCCTTCAGAGTCTGAAGAATCACTCTGAGGTGATGTTCATGCTCTTCCTGGCTGCGGAAGTACACCAGGATATCGTCTATAAAGACTATCACGAACAAGTCTAAATAAAGCTCGAACACTCGGTTCAATAACTCCATGAATGCAGCTAGGGCATTGGTCAACCTAAAAGACATAACCAAAAACTCATAGTGCCCATACTGAGTGCGAAATGCTATCATAGGGATATCAGAAGCCCTAATCTTCTGCTGATGGTAGCCAGACCTCAAGTCTATCTTTGAGAACACCCTTGCTCTCTAGAGCTGGTTGAACAAATCGCCAATCCTCGACAGTGGATACTTATTCATTATCATCACTTTGTTTGATTTCCGGTAATCAATACACATCTGCATCGAGCCATCTTTCTTCTTCATAAATAATATCGGCTCACCCTAAGGAGAAACACTTGGCCTAATAAACCCCTTCTATAGCAAGTCTTGCAACTGGTCTTTTAACTCTTTTAACTCTGTCGGGGCCATGCGATACGTCGAAATAGAAATAGGCTGAGTGCCCGGAGCTAGATCAATATAGAAGTCAATATCCCTGTCAGGCGGCATACACGACATGTCTGAAGGGAAACCCTCGGGGCACTCCCGTACAATAAGAATAGTAAATAGAAGGAACCTTTGCACTGGAGTCGCGAACATACGCCAAATAAGCTAAACACCATTTCTCGACCATGCGTCGAGCCTTAACGTTTGAAATAACATTGCGAGTGGCGTGACCCGGGGTCCCTTTCCACTCTAGTTGGGGTAATTCTAGCAAAGCCAAAGTCACGGTCTTGGCGTGACAATCTTGGATTGCATGATATGGGGACAACCAATCCATCCCCAATATAACATCAAAGTCCACCATATCTAATAGTAATAAATCAACATGGGTCTCAAGACCCTCAAACATAACCACGCACGAATAATGCACCGGATCGACTACTATGGAGTCACCGACTGGCATAGACATATAGGTAGGAATGTCCAAGGCATAACTAAACATGGCTAGGCATGGTGCAAAGTAGGAAGACACATATGAATATGTAGATCCAAGGTCAAATATTATTGAAGGGTCTCTATCACAAACTAGAATATTACCTGTAATCACAGCATCTGGCCTGGCTGGCAAGGCATAAAATCAGGGATCAGCACCACTTCCCTGAAGTATGTCTCTAGGACGGTCATCCACTCGCTGACCTCTAACCCTGGAGGGATAGCCTCCACCTCTACGGACTTGACATCCACCTCTATGATCCTGGCCCCGCCCCTGGTTGGTTGAGCAGGCTATAGGTCAGCTAGTGCCTGAATCATGGGGCGAGGACCCTGCGTTGTGTGTGTGCACCCCTATATCTCGAACAATATCTCCTAATGTTATTGAGATCTCCACACTCATAACACTAATCGAGACGACGAGACTGGCCTGATAGACCAAAAGACCTCCAAGAACACTCTGAAGAGGCTATGCACTGATAGGCTGCTGATCGGAATACTGCTCACCAAAACCACGATCACCTGAACCACCCTGTGAAGCTTGGAGGGCTGACTGAAAAGGCTTGGAAGACTGGCCCCTGTCATAAGAATCTCGGCCTCCAGATGAGGCACTACTGAATCTTCTAGATTACGAGGCCTCTTGTCTGATGCAAAACACCTCCCCGAGTAAGGGCCGTCTCAACTCTGTAGGCCGCGTTAGCCGCTTCCTGAAATGATATGTCACTACCAACTCGCATAGCCATCTGAAGTCAGATCGACTGAATAAACACACCAATGAACCTGCGGACCCTCTCCCGCTCTGAAGGGAGTATCACAACTGCATGACGTGCCAAATCCACAAATCTACTCTCATATTGAGTAACGGTCATGGAGCCCTGCTGGCGACGCTCAAACTGCCTCCGAAGTGCCTCCCGCTAAGTGACGGGGAGAAACTTCTCCAAGAATAGCTCTGCAAACTGATCCCATGTCAAGGCTGGGGACCCTGCTAGTCGAGATAATCATAAATCTCTCCACCAAGTCTTGGTGGATCATGCAAGCCTGAAAGTGAAAAAATCAACCCCGTCGGATTCCACAATACCCATAGTCCTCAGAATCTTGTGGAAAATGAATAGGAAGTCCTGGGGATCCTCTGGTGAAGCACCATTGAAGGTGGTGGTAAAAAGCTTGGAGAACCGATCAAGTCTCCATAGAGCATCATAAATCATGGACGCTCCATCTTCGGCCTGAGCTGTAGTGCCTGTTTGAGCTACCACTACTGGCTGAACCACTAGGGCCTGAGCCTGGGGAGCTAATGGCTCCAGAGTACGTGAAACAGAAGTTTGAACCCCTCCTCCAGCCTGAGAAGTGGCTGGTGCAACTAGCAGCAAGCCTGCTCGGGCAATATTGTCCATAAAGTCTACTATCCGGACCAGAGCATCTGAAGATCCAAGGTGAACATAACCTCTCCTAGGACCTGAGTTAGGCCCACTGGAGCTGCTGGGTTTGAAACCTCCTCACCATTTTCAATATGAGGCTCTGCCTATGGAACAGCTACATGGGGCTGAGCTTAGCCCCTACCACAGCCTTCGGCGTGACCTCGGCCTCTGCCTCTCACGGAAGCCGCTTGAGACTCGAACTACTGATCAGCAGATAAGGAAGCGCTTGTTCTTGCCATCTACCAAAGAACAGAGTAGCAATTCAATTAGCATTTAAGGAACCAAATCGCACGACAAGAAAGAACAAATGAGAGATTTTTTCTAACTCAATAGACTCTTAGGAACAAGTACAAACATCTCTGTACCTACCCCTCAGGCTCTACTAAGTTTGTTCGTGAGTTATGAAACCTATGTAAACTAGTGCTCTGATACAACTTGTTACGGCCCGGATTTCCCATCGTCGGGATCGTGATGGCGCCTACTTGTGGTAGCTAGGCAAGCCAATTTACTCCCATTTTCATGAACAAACCATCTTGTTATCAATTTAATAGCAGGAATAATAATAATAACAATAGCTGCGGAAGTCTAATATTATAAGTCTGAAATAAATATGAACTGCTCAACAATATTCTATACGCTCATGAGCCACCAAGAATAAACTACATATAATTGTCTGAAAGAAATATAACTATTATTTGTCTCGAATCAATGAAACTACAGTATAAATGAAAAGCATAAGAAGAGACTTTGGGCCTGCGGATGCCTGCAGGCTACCTCAGTCTCGTAGTAATGGAAACCTGCTATCGAACTACTGTTGCTGCTGCTAAAAGCCTAGACCTGTGCAAAAATGCACAGAAGTGTAATATCAGCACAACCGACCCCATGTACAGGTAAGTGCCTAGCCTAACCCCAGTGAAGTAGTGACAAGGCTAGATTGGATACCACAAAAACCTGTGTAGTTATAAAATATACAGCGGAATATTGAATACCAAGAAAATCAACATCAAGGGGGGTAGACGTTCTACATGAAACAATACAATTAAAAATTTAACCCAGAGTAACAACCAAATCATCTTAATTCCTCAGTGAAACAAGAATAAATACTCAAACATAACCACAGATGTCAACAACTGTTGTAGTGTGCAACTGTGATGACACGGCCTATCGTCACGGGAATTACCACCCTGTTACCTTGCATTTATGTGTTTTATGCTTTCATATCGGTGTTAGAGTCTATCGGGTGAGTTAGGAGTGATTTAGATTGAAAATGAGGCATATAGCTTTTTTGAAGGAAGCTTGAATGTGAAAAGTCAACGTGGAGTTGACTATTTAGTTAGAGGGCTCGGAATCAGATTCTGATGATTTGGTTAGTTACGGGAGGTGATTTATTACTTAGGGGAGCGATAGGAATTAAATTCAGAGGTCCGGTGAAGAAATATGCTTGAATTGGCTAAGGTTGAATTTTGGCGAAATCCGATCGGTTGGTGAGATATTGATCCGGGGGTCGGAATGGAATTCCGACAATTTCTGTAGCTTTGTCATGTGATTTTGGATATGTTTGTAAATTTTTAGGTCATTTGGATGTCGTTTGGTCGGGTTTTTGATAGAACGTGTAATTCGGAAAGTTTTAAGGAATTTAGGCTTGAATTCGATGTGAATTGTGAGTTTTGGTGTTGTTAGACGCGTTTTGAGAATTGGAACAAGTTCAAATAAGGTATTAGGATGTGTTAGTGTGATTGGATGAGGTCCCGGGGGCCTCGGGGTGTTTTCGGGTGGTTAAACGGGAGAGAAAACATGGAAAATTGCAGGTTTGGAGTTCTATTTATGTTGTTTTCGCTCCTGCGGAAATGAGAGCGCAGGGGCGAGTCCGCAGGAGCGGACTAGGGAGCGCAGAGGCGCTTGCGTTCGCAGAAGCGGATCTTGATCCACGGAGGCGGCATCGCTGGTGCGTAAGTATGACTGCAGAAGCGGTCTGGGTTCGTGAGGAGGAGATCCACAGAAGCGGAGGGTAGTCCGCTTAGGCGAAAACGCGGAAGTGGCCCTTGATCGCTGAAGCGGAACCGCTTGAGCGGTCCTTGGCTCGCAGAAGCGGAAGTGGCCAGTTAGGCCTGGGATTCACAGAAGTGAAAGTTGGTCGCAGGTACGGTATCGCAGAGGCAAAATTTGTCCGCAGAAGCGGAAATCGCATAAGGTTTAATTATATCAGAAGTTAGAAATTTCAGAACATTTCAAAACATCTAGGGTTTCGGTCGAAAGAGGCGATTTGGGCGATTTTGAAGGGAAATTCAAGGAGATTCTTCAGGTAATCAACTATGGACTCAAATTATGATTTGTATTGATAAGATTACGCAATTATCTCATGAAATTGGAGGAATTTGGGGTATTTTATGGAGGTTTTCACCCTAGGCTTGAATTTTAGAAAATGAAGGATTTGAATGGGCATGGAGTCCGAATTTGGTAAATTTTATATGCTTAGATTCGTGTTGAGACGAGGGTTCCAAATATGTGACTTTCGTAATTTTTCGAGAAGTGTACCAAGAGTCGGGTTTTGGCAACTTTGTAATTTTTGGTGTAAATTGAGTTGTTTTGACTGGGTATCATCCCATTGGCCCAATTTGATGTGTTTCTGCTATATTTGACCAGATTCTACGCGTGCGGAGCTTGATTCTCGTGGCAAGGGCATCGTGGACTAGTCATCGAGCCGTATTGAGGTGAGTAATGGATATGGGTGATGACCAGCGGGTTCGAAACCCCGGTATACCACTTTGTGACGCTGTATAGCGGCGAGACACGTACTCTCTTGTGAGTGCGGGGTCGATTATGATTTGGGGACTATGGCTTAGTCCGACCTGTTGATAATGTATTATGATATTGGCTATTCTTGATCCGCTGAACCTCCTTCTCGGACGGTTGCATATTATATAGTGATATTGGCTACTCTTGAGCCATTGAACCTCCTTCTTGGATGGTTGAGTACATTTATGGGCTGTGAGCCAGCTATTGGGATCCTGCGAGGAACGTTATCATTGTTCTGTGCCATTGACATGCTAGTTTTACTACCAGTCCGTAGCTATTACTGTTATTATGAATTTTTCCAATCTCTGGAACCTTGATATACTATTTTCAACCGGAAAAAAATGATAAAAGAGTTTTCAAAACTACTTTTGAGCCTGCGAGGCTGCATTTGCATATTAGCTGACTGGTAGTGGATCGGGCTACGCGCCGCAGCGTATATTCATGATACTGTGCTTGGGCTGTAGGTGCCCCTCCGGAGTTTGAACCCCCACAGTGAGCACGGGTACCCAAATTGGATCGGGCTACGCGCTATAGCGGTCATCTCATGCATTGCATTGCATTTAGCTACATCTGCTAGCTGTTATAATGTGTTGTTGATACTTGGTACATTATTGTTGATATTGAACTGTTACAGGGGATTGATTACAGCTTTATATAGTGCTTTATTGTGGTTTCTTATCTGCGCTGTCTTACCCATATTTATTACCACTGAGTCTGGCAGTACTCATTTTACTCCATGCACCTTGTGTGCAGATCAAGGTACCTCTCAGCAGTCCTGATCCGGTAGATGTCCAAGGCGATTTCTATGGGATAGTCGAGGTAGCTGCAGAGTCCGTAGGACCCGATATCCCTTCCACCTGTCTTTGATTTCGTATTTCTATTTCTTTCAGCACTGAGTATCATGTAAAACACTATTACACTTATGTTGTCTGTAGAGGCTCTTGACTCTTGACCCCTCGGTCTATGTGGAGTTGTATTGTTTGGGACTTGATCCAGTATTGGTATTTCTGTCTTTATTGACTTATTTCTGTTGTGTTTAAATTGGATAAAGTGAGCTTCTAGCTCCGTGAATGTTGTTGATTGGTCGGGCTGGCCTAGCAGTGTGCTGGGTGCCATCACGACCGGGTTTGGGTCGTGACAGCAACCCGTTCCACAATTACTATCGTTGCAGGGTGCAACCCGATCCACAATTACCACCGTTGAGGCGTGCAACCCAATCCACAATTACCATCATTGCGACGTGCAACCCAATCCACAATTACCATCATTGCGGCGTGCAACCTGATCCACATATCACCGTTGCGGTGTGTAACCCGATCCACATTATTATCATTTATCATCGTTGCGGCGTGCAACCCGATCCTCAACATCACTTAACTAGTCTAGATTCCCAAGAAACAGTCAAAAACAAGGGATACACAGTAGGCAATTATGTATCAAATATCCCGGCAAAGGAGTACAATTAACAGCTTAATCATCCAGGCGAGGGAGCACAATTAATAGTTCAATCATCCCGGCAAGGAAACACAATTAATAGTTCAATCATCCCGGCAAGGGAGCACAATTAATAGTGCAAAAACATTCTCCAATAACATGGAATTCAATATCATAAGGACTCACGGTCATGCTAGACACCAATGTATAGATACGCATCACCTCATCTATACATCGTACTCGATCATGTAGCAATTAGCAAAAACACTCAACTCATATTTCCTCAAGCTAGGGTTAGACCAAACACTTACCTCAAATCCTTGAAGTCCGCTTAACCTTCAACTATTGCTTTACCTCGTATTTCAACCTCCAACTCGCCTCGAATCTAATCATAATTTGTTCAGTTACTTTAATAAACACTATATGAATTGGTTTGAATGTATAAAAATAATTTTACCAAAGTTTTACTCAAAAATCCCCAAAACGCCCATGGGCCCACATGATCGAAACTCAGGGTTTGAATAAATCCGGTTACCCATTCCCTCACGAGTTCAAATATATAAATTTTTTTAAATCGGACCTCAAATCGAGGTCCAACTCTCCAATTTCTAGAAAACCTAGGTTCTACCCAAAAACCCCAATTTCACCCATAAAAATCCTTAATTTCATATGGAAAACATATTTAATGATGTTAAAAGCTGAAAGAATTGAGTAAAAATTGAATTACAAGTGATTTGGAATGAAGTTTGCTCTTGAAAAATTGCCTATGGGCTTTGGATTTTGAAAGAATGGTGAAAAGTGATAAATGTTCGACTATGTATAAAAATTGCTGGGCTGCGGATATGGGAGTTACGAAACTTGGTTCGCAATTGCGAACAATGCGGGCATAGGAATTGCGACAATATAGTTCGCAATTGCGAACATAGGTCTGGGAGGGCAGGGTTCGCATTTGCAAACATAGCATCGCATTTGCGATGGACCCCCGTTCGCTTTTGCGAACAAAAGATCGTATTTACGATTTGACCTGCCTACCCTCTGCTTCGCATTTGCGATTGGGGCTTCATATTTGCTATGTCGCATTTACGATGATTTCTTCGCAAATGCTAAGATACCAGCTGAGAAAAAAATATCAGGTGTGATTCAACTTCAAAAATGCGCTCGTGACCTATCCAAATTTTGCCCGAGTCCTCGGAGCACCAAACCAAACATGCAAAAAACCTCAAAAATATCCCACGGACTTGTTCACGCATTCAAATCGCCAAAATAACAGTTACGTAGAATCAAGCCTCAAAACTTATGATTTTTCCTTTTAACTTCATAAACTTTCAAACTTGGAACTCATAGTCCAAAACACGTCAAACGACGTCCGATTTTGATCAAACTTAACAGGAAGCGCTTAAACAATATATAAGACTTGTATCGGGTGTCGGAACCAAAATACGAGCCCGATACCACAGTTTTTTAATCAATTTTTATTTTAATTTTCCTTAATAATTTCAGGAAAATAATTTAATAGAAAAATTCTTTTACTCAGGTTCTAGACCTCGGATTTCGACTCCGGGCACATACCTGAGTCCCATATTTTTCTACAGACCTTCCAGGATTGTCCGATCTCAGGTCTGGGTCTGTTTACGAGAAATATTGACCAAAGTCAACTATAATCATATTAATATCAAAATTCTTCAAATTTTTCATAGAATTCACATATTTCAATATAAAAAATTATCGTCTACGCGCTCGGACTGCGCACGCAAATTGAGGCAATTTAAATTGAGGTTTTCAAGGCTTCGAAAGCACGGAACAGATGAGGAAAACAGGTAATGACCCTTTGGGTCGTCACAGGATTTGCGATGGATATGGCCCGATTCGAGGGACAGTGCTCCCTACCAAAGATATTTTTCTACTCGAGACAATTGGTTAAGTGAACAGCAACCCGCCAGTCTCATCCACTATACCACATCCTTTGGTAATCTGCATCCTTATCGGTGATCATACAGTCTAAAAAGGTATTCACGTAAGGGAAGAAAATATAAAAAGAAAGACCTAAAACAAAGAGTGCTCAATCGATTAAGAAAAATTTTAATCTGGTTGTTGAGTGATGTGACTAAAAAGTAAGTTTCACCTACTTGTTAACTTGTTTTATTGATTTCCACTTTCAATATTATTATAGATTTACTGTTTTCTAAAGCAATAAGCTTATAATTGTACAGTGTATATTAAGCAGTCTATACTAGGCTGAATGGTTGAAATGATGATCAACTAAACAATATATAATATACTAGTTGGGAGTAGCTCGGGCACAGCCCGGGCCCAATAACCATAGTCAAATCGTAAAGTTTTGGATAATTTAATAATTTTGAGTTTCATTATGCTGCCACTATTTAAAGTTGTAGATGGATACAAGGCTACTATCACAGAAGATAGTTGGAGATATAGAACAACTAAATTGTTAGTAGTAATTTGGACAAAGTATTAAGCAAGAAAATAAAAAGAAGCTTTGGCATCATCCTCAAGCCAGTAATTATTATGTCATTACATATAATTGCATATCCAAACTCAAAATGTCTTCAACCTAAAAGAGTTTGGTTGCATATGAGCTAGTGTTAATATAGAGTTAAACCCCTCAAAACCTGTCTGTATGGATATATAAATCTTTACTCTCGCTAGAGTCTACTTATATTCTGCAATGTCCCTAAAATAACATAAACTAATTTAACCGCTTCCGATAAAACTATATTAATAAAGAAATGATATAGAGCAGCACTTATAGGCGTAATAACTTCTTTTAGCTTTGAATGCACACGCAATTCAGCAACTCCTAAACATAAATGTGACTAAGGAAGAAGTATAGCCAAATCAAGCTCACCAAATATGCATGAAACCAATATAAGTATTGAAATTCATATTAACAATAAGTCGTGAGAAAAAATGACTATTGCAAGAGGGGTATGGGATAAAACCAAAACATGTCTGGTTCTTTCTCTGTAATTTCATAACTCTTTTTAGGCATCTATCTTACAACATAACTATTTCGAGTAATATATATATATATATATATATATATATATATATATATATATATATATATATATATATATATATATATTGTTTAAAAGAACAATCACATCGGTCCATATCTCTAGATTTATTCAGAATGGACTAATGCAAGCAACATCATCCAGATGAATTAAGTTGCATGAAGTTTCTTTTGCTGAAATATTGTCACAAGGTAACATGAGTAACAGAGAAGAATAACAATATAGAAATTACTTTCTTTATTTCATTTTAAGTGGCATATTTTTAATTTTAATCGATTTAAAAAGTTTGATGCATATTTTTCTTTAATCATTTCTTATTTCTTTCAAATATATGCAAATAAATAAGCTACTTACATTTTCTATAGATAAACTTGTTCTCAATTATTGAAGAATTAACTGTTTATAAAATAAATTGTTATACATTATAATGTAATTATAAAACCAAGTGTAATATACATATACACCTAATTAATGTAAAATAGTGAAACCCTAATAAAGGAAAATAATGTCTAGAATATTACTTGAACTTGCTAATCTAGGAAATTATACTTGAGTCGAGGGTTTATCTGAAATAGTCTTACCTAGACAAGTATGAATAAGGTTTGCGCACAAACTATCCTCCCTAGACCCCACTTATGGATCTATATTGAGCATGTTATTATTGTTGTATAACATTAGTAGAAAAACATCATTTCAAATAATTAAGATTATCAACTATTCATAATATGTGATCTGTCGTTAATCGCGGGTATTTTTGTTAGTAAATTAGCTTCGTGTATTTTTTTGAACGGATAAATAGACGAAGTGTATTTATAAATTATTTAGCAAATAATATGGATGGTGTTGACCCTTTTCCATGGTATAATATGAAGGGTTGGAAAATGTATATGAAGTGGAGTCCACACGAGGAGTATAAAGTAAAGCTGATGTGAGAAGTGTGCGATGACAAACTATGACATAAGCAAAGGTCAATTTAGTCAAACTACAAACATTTGTATAGCAACTATAGTAATATTCCTATTTAGCTTATCATAATGTTCCACTTTAGTGGAAGTGACCAAATTATCCTTACAACACCCAAGCACATATATCGTCCAACTGTGTGCTAAGGATGAGGGATTTGTTATTACTCATAATTTTATACCTTTTTTAATCACTTGCTATAGTCTTTTTCATTTTATCTCTACATTCTCTTTAATTTTACTGTTCCTTATGCAGATAATTGTATATTTTTTGATTGATTTTTACTTCTGCCTCTAGTTACTAAGAATTTAAATATAAATCTAATTTGTAGATACTAAAATACTTACATAAAGCAAGAGTAATGAAATGAAATATTCAAGGCACCTTATCATGATATAAAAAGATAAGATATTAAATTGAAGAATTTAGCACTCAGTAAACTTCCACCATTTCTGAAACTCTCCTCATACTTCCTCTCTCCTTTGTTCTTTTCTTCAAAGCTTTGTGGGTTTCCTGTTTTAATCTTTGTTTTCTCATAGTTGTTATGCTTTTATGTTCCTCTATTAAGTACGTTATTTGTTTCTAGTTGAGGGGGAAATAAATCATAACTTTGGTCAGGGTCTTATCTTTTACATGTTCATTTCTTCATCTCATATTTAGTTTAAAACATAAACTACACTGTTGTAGAACAAATATGAATTCTTCACATTAACGGGTAGTTTGGTATGAGATATAAGTAGGTATAATGTGGTATAAAAATTTAATACCACCTTAATACTTTGTTTGGTTAGTAAACTAGGTATAAGTTATCCCGGTGTTAATTTTAACACTGGGATAACTTTGTCTTATAAAACGTGGGGTAATTAACACCGGTATAACTTATACATTCTTCTTAGAAATTATGTCATTATCATTCTTAAAACAACATACAAAACAATGAATAAACAACAATTCCAGCATAACTAATCCCAATATAACTTATCCCAATATAACTTATACTGGCATAACTTACACCAGTATAAATCATATTCCAACCAAACGACCCCTAATAGTATAATCGTTTTATCCTTTTTTTATGATTTAACCAGAGACTTATTATTTTCATACTCACCAATAATTATAATTATAAACACTTATTTGTATTCGTAAATTTGAAATATATTACTTGTTTTACCATCTCTTTATTAATATGGAAAGTAGTGTTTTATTTTTTATTAATTTCTTCTGGATTTTATTTTCTATTCCTTAATGGATCAATTTTACCATCTCTTAAAATAGAAGTTTCAAATGGGTGGGTGAAAGAAAAAAAGCAAAAAAACCTAGATTTTTTCACATGTCAATGGACCCCATATGCTTTAGGCAAAAGTTGACTCATTGTTTCCATGTAAGTGCTATTATAAGGTTTTGTGGGTAAAATCTAATACTTGGTCAACAAAGAGGGGCTGGGGATATGGGTCAGATGTTGATGACACAAATTCTAATATAAGAGAATTTTCCTACTTCTTAGAAGAGGAAATAAGGCACCAGCCGTCAACATGCCTACCTGTCATGAATATGGGCATTTTGGCCAAGAATTGACAAATAATCAAGTCAATAGTAACCAGGCGTGGACAAATTTGCAAGAAATGGGCCCCCTTCAATTTTTCTTTCACACGTCAATTCTTAAATCGCTTTAACTTTTTTTTAAAATAGAAAAAGGAAAGCTGGCCTCAACCTGAATATGTGGATCTCTTTGCTAAGATAAATATGACAACTTTTAAATGCCAACTCTTGGAGTATACTTCTATCTCTTATTTAGCTCTTTACTAACTATAACTATTTTTATAAACATTTACTAAATTTAGCAAACCTTGGTGATTTTTTAATGCCAGCAAAACCCATTTTACCTGATAAATTGGAGAGAAGTAGGCTACATATTCATTTAGGAATTTTTTATATACCATACAAATCTACTTATTGTACTTTTTGATTCCGATTTATTTAAATAAGCTATAACACAATGAACTTCTATTTGATGCTTATTATTTTTATCCATTTATTTTCATTTTAAAATTTAATCTAATAAGCAAAACTATGAGCCTGTTTGGATTGGCTTAAAAAAAGTGACTTTTAAGTACACGTGCTTAAAATTAGCTTTTAAGTGCTTGAGCTTATTTTATAAATAAGCAATTACATGTTTGGATAAAAGTGCTGAAACATAAAAAAAAATTATTAAAGTTTTTGGCAAACAAGTGGTGGTAAGCACCTTTTTTTATTAAGAATATAAAAATAAAAATCTTTGGTATTATAAAAATGAAGATGAAGAGGAAAGAAGATGGTAATTTTGGTATTATAAAAAATTATAAGGGTAAGATAGTAATTTTATTGGTCAAACTAAAATGGCTTTTTAAGCCAAAATAAAAAAGTTGGGGTTGGCCAACTTATTGCTTTTGGCGTTTTATTAAGCACTTTTCAACTTTTTTTAAGCAGTTTTTTTGTTGCCAAACACTCCAAAAAATAAGAAAGTGCAGCTGATTTGACCAGCTTTTAAGCTCATCCAAACACCCTCTATGTTTGTTTGAAATTTAAAAAAATTTACATAGTTCCAAAGGTTAAGAAAGTTCATTTTTCAAATATAAATTTTATGATATTGCCGTTTGGACTTGTTTTAATTCATAATTACATCTAAAATATCTAATATTAAATTGGATAGCATCACAAACATTACAACTTATAATTTTTTTATTTAGCTTGAATGCTACAGTAATTTAAGTAGGTCAATTAAAGTTTAATTTGGGAAACACTTTAATGTTAAATTTAGTTTAGAACTTTTTTAAGGAATCTTTGACAAAAAGGAAAAGGAATATCATCATTCCGTTAAATAGAGAAAAATTAACAATATCATTAAAAAAATTAAGGGAAAAGGAATATCATCTTGTAAATAAGAAGAACCATTTTAAGAAAATATTCAGAAAAAATTAAGAGGGAAAGGAATTGTTTCTATGCAAATTTGAAAACAAAAAGAGATTTTAAAGTAGGAAAACATATTTTTCAACTTTTTAATATTTTTATGTGGTTTAAATTGGAAAAAGTTACCACACCTTATTGAATTCAGATTTAAGTTTATTTAATAATATGATTATATTATAACTAAGTTAGTCTATCATTATATAATATACTTGATATATGAGCCAATTAATATTTAATTAATTAAAAATAAATTAATCCAAGTTAATCATTAATATTATAATGCTATGTTGTAACAACCCGATCGGTCATTTTTAAAATTTACATCCCATTCCCCTATTAACTACTTCCTCTAAGTTCATTTCTATTATTTTGGTATGTCGGGACGTTCGGTGTTGGGATTCGGAGTGTTTTGGGACACTTAGTCCCTAAATGAGAGCTTAAGAGTTGAAAAATGGTCCATAATCCGAACTGTATGAAGACGGCCTCGGAATGCAAACCCGATGGTTCCGTTAGCTCCATTAGGAGATTTCGGGGTTGGGAGCGTGTTCGAAATTAATTTTGAAAGTCTATAGCTCACTTTGGCTAGAAATGCCGAAAACTAATATTTTGGCGATTTCCAGTTGATAGGTGAAATTTTGATTCGAGGGTCGGAACGGATCTCTGGAAGTTTGTGTAGCACCGTCATGTCATTTTGGACATGTGTGCAAAATTTCAAGTTATTCGGGCATGGTTCGGTCGGGTTTTTGATGCAATGCATGTTTTGGAAGTTTTAAAGGAACTTAGGCTTGAATTTGACGTAATTCGATGATTTTTGTGTTAGTCGAGGTATTTTGATAATTGGAACAAATTTGAATAACTTTATAGGATGTATTGATATTCTTGGTTGAGGTACCGGGGGCCTCGGGATGATTTCGGATGGCTAGCGGGAACTTATGAAGTTGGAAATGTCATAAAAGATGAAAGTTGTAAATGAGTGCGCATAAGACCTCACTTTGAAAGATCAAATCTCCAGTTATATAAGGGGTTGTGTGTCACACCACCTATCAAATTAAAGCTCTTTGAATATAGTTTCCAACGAAATAAACTGTTCGTCATTTGGAGGTGTATACAAAACGTTATGACTATTTTACTTGGTATGTGTCACTAGCACGCTCAGGTGCACGACAGCGCCAGTGGATGCGCATATTGCGAAGCATTCTGCCTTTGGATGCGCATATTAGCTTGCCCTAGTGCTCTGCAGTGCTAGTGGAAGGCTTCTAAATACCCCTAAAGACCAGAAATAAGAGAAGTTGACATATCTCTCAAGCTTAAGGTTTTCTCTACACCCCAACTCGATCAAAGCATCAAATTGCACACCAAATGTGAGTTTTTAAGTGTGTTTTCATGGAGATTTCACTTCTCAGTTACTAGTTACAACATGATTTTGGTTGGATTTTGTAGGATTTATTCAAAACCTAAAGAACACCCAAAAGTTGTCTTTCAAGATTTGGTCTACAAGAGGTACTCCTACACTTTAAACTTACATATATGGAGTTATTATGGGATTATGAGTATGAATCATGTATTACAATCTATGGTATGGTGATTGGAATCCATGAATTCACAATTTAAATATATGACCATGGTAGGGATTTAAAGATGATTATTCGATAAAATTTTGTTGGTTGCGTATGAATGGTTGATCACACATGTGATGTTAGGAGTATAAATTATTGAAGAAAAATCGTGGGATGAATTGTTGGTTAATAGTTATAATTGGATGAACAAATACTATATATATGAGATGAAAATATTTATGCCTACAAGATATTTGTTAATATGCCTAAATGGCATAAGTTATGGAATTTATTATCAATATTGGGCCTATTGAAGTATTGTAGGTTAAAGTTACATAACTATATTGGATCATCGTAGTATCATTCAGGGGCGAATTTCGGATATGTATGGCTAAAAACCCCATTTTTTAGAAATCGAGCTTTATCGATGTTTATGTGATCTTGGTCATTTTTCATAATTTTGTGTATTAGCTTAGAATATAATTGTAGAATAAATTACTTGTTATGATGTACAATATGCAATTTAATTGGATAGAGTTGAGCCATTTTGAGTCGAATACTCGTGTCAAGTGCGTGATTTCAGGTTGACTTGCACTTCTTCAAGGTAAGTGACTTGTCTAACCTTGTGTGGGGGACTTTGTCCCTTATGATGTGATATTTGGTAATTGAATGCCTTGTGTGTGAGGTGACGAGCGCGTACTTGAGCTAATTGTCGAAAAACCGGATTTTTAGTTAAATACTTGATTTGGATTTTCTTTCATAATTGCCTTACCTTACTCGCTATTATAGTTTGTGCTAGCGTAGAAGAGCATGTTTAACTGACCCAAGTTGCCTATTTGTTTAATTGTCTTAAATGTGATTACGTGGAGAATCTTAGGCCATTATTATTTGTTGCTTTGTATTGTTGTACTTCAATTTATAAATATTTCTCTGATGTTGGTTGCGCTTTTATTTTGGGACTGCGGTTTCAATTTCCGAGAGATCCCCCTGCACTTTTATTTTGGGACTACGGGTTCAATTCCTGGGAGATCCCCCTAAACTTTTATTTTGGGACTACGGGTTCAATTTCTGGGAAATCCTCCAGTAATTGATATGATGGACTATGGGTTCAATTTTCGGGAGATCCTCCAGTAATTGATATGATGGACTACGGGTTCAATTCTCGGGATATCCTCCAGTAATTGATATGATGGACTATGGGTTCAATTCTCGGGAGATCCTCCAATAATTGATATGATGGACTACGGGTTCAATTACAGAGAGATCCTCTAGTAATTGATACGATGGACTACAGGTTTGATTCCCGGAAGACCCACTAGACAGTTGAGGAAAAAAGAGCAACATGACGGTATCATGGGAGGCCCTTATTGTTATCTTGATATTGACTTGTATTTACTATGTGTTTACTCTATTCTTTTGGTTATCATTTCTTCGTTGACCTGCTTTACTTCACTGCTGTACTTATTATTTCTGTCAAATTATTAGACTGTTGATCATTATTTTTGTTATATTTGTCTCAGTAGGGCCCTGACCTTTCCTCGTCACTACCCAACCGAGGTAAGGCTTGACACTTACTGAGTACTATTGTGGCGTACTCATGCCCTTCATGCGCATGTTTTATATGTGCAGCTCCAGGTACTTTTGGTCGAGCGCATTATCAGTGATCCATGCACTATATTCGGAGACTTAAGGTACATTTGCCGCGTTCGCAGACCGAAGAGTCTCCTTATACTCTATCTTGTAGTTAGCGGTTCCATTTCATGTATTCAGTTGTTGTAGACATTTCCGAATATTAGAGTTGTATCTTATGATTCTCTTAGCCTGTGTTGCCCGTGGGTTTCCGGGTCTTTGGGATAGTTTCAAAATGCTAGGTGTTAAAGTGTATATGCCAGGAGGCAATTATATACATTATTCATGTTATTTAAGTTTTTATTATAAATTTCGCATATGCTATTACTTCCGCAAGGTGTTAGGCTTACCTGGTAGCGAAGACTAGGTGCCGTCATGATGTGTTCACAATTGGTAAACTTGGATCGTGACAAGCTGGTATTAGAGCTCTAGGTTCATAGGAGTCACGGGACACATGCCAGTTTGTTAGAGTCTCGCTGATTGGTACGGAGACGTCTATACTTATCTACGAGAGGCTATGTAACCATTAGGAAAATTACACTTCATTTCATTCCTTATCGTGCGTCATTTATT